>JANAVB010025999.1:2583082-2725582 GCA_029216955.1 Iris pallida
TGCAGTTCTTGTTCTCAAAGATGTTCGTCATGTCCCTGATATCCGTTTCAACCTGGTGTCGGTGGAAGGTGGATGGTAAGGGGATTCTTCAGTCTCTTCGGGAACAGTCAGTGGAAGCTTTCCAGAGGTTCGATGGTGATTGCCAGAGGAAGCAAGAAGTCCGGTCTATACTATATGGAGGGGAGCGCACAGGGGGACACAGGAGGTGAACGCAGTCAGTGATGCGTCTACCGAGTTGTGCACAGGCGGCTCGGCATATCAGCGAGAAGGGGATGAGCTACTTGGGTGAACAGGAAGGTGATTTCAGGGCTCAAGTCTACAAAGTGAGAGAAGTGCAGCACTGCTTAGCATGGGAAGCAAAATAGGGTGTCTTTCCAAAAGTCACCCAAGTTCAAGAAAGCCGGCGTTGCTCGAGTTGATTCACTCGGAGTCTGCGGTTCTATGAAGATAAAATCTATTGGTAGTGCTTCTTACTTTGTAAACTTTTATTGATGACTGTTCCAGGAAGGTTTGGGTCTATGCCTTAAAGACAAGGATCAGGTGCTGCCTATCAAGGAGTTTCACGCCTCTATTGAAAGAGACGGGCAAGAAGTTATTGTGTGTTCGGTCCGACAACGGCGGCGAATACATCGGTCCCTTTGATGCTTATTGCAGAGAGCAAGGGATACGACACCAGAAGACTCCGTCCAAGACACCTCAGCTCAATGTGTGTAGCGGAGCGCATGAACAGGATGATGATGGAGAGGGTGCGGTGTTTACTGTCAGAAGCAAACTTGCCGGCAGTTATTGGGTGAGGCTCTTCTCACAGCTGCTTATGTTATTAATTTATCTCCTAGTGCCTTTGCAGGGTGATGTGCCTGACAAAGTATGGGTATCGGAATCGGTATCGGACTATTCCTATGAGCATTGGTATCCGCGATATCGGTAGTATCGGGGTTTAGGATCGGAGTATCGGATTTTTTTGGTATCGAAAAAGAAATAATTATTAATAATTATTTACATTTAAAACATATATTTTATACATTTAGGCATCATTAAGTATTTTCAGTATTTTTCTTAGTAGTTTTGAAAACTAAATGAAATAGTAGTCACCCTTAGCGATTGGTTTACATACAATAGATTGATTTTTTCTTTTACATGCTTTAAATCCTTGTTGATTTGTCTTTTCGCTTAATTTCTTTGCGAATTGACCGAAAAAGAGACCCCCAATGTTGGTATCGGGATCGGTTGGTATCGGATCGGGACATGCCAAACTGTATCGGAACGGTACCAACCGATACTTTAAAACACACCTATGAAAACCATATTTCGCAGTATAGGCCGATAATCGATACGTATCGTTTGCATCGTATCGATTTTGGTATTTCATGATCCGATACCAACCATTATCGATACAGGCTTTATACCGACGTTGGTTGCCTCTTTCCCGGTCAATTCGTTAGAGAAAGTTGAACGAGAAGTAGAAGAAAAGGTGTTGTACAATGATTTTCTTAAGCTGAAGACCGACAATTAATGTTGTACCATTTGCGAAATTGTATATCTATAAATTTATAATATTCATCCATATTAATATTGTTTCCTTCAAAATTATTATTAGGCAAATAAATAAATAGATTAAATAAAAGCATATCGTGTGAGTAAACGATCCACCAATGTTGAACATTATTTATTTAGAACTAATGAGAAGTAACAATAATATATAAATTTGACTGAATATATTAAATATTTTTTCTAGTTTTTATTTTACTGGTTTTGGCATTCCAGAAGAACTGATACTATGATTAGAAAATGCGGAAACTGTCGATTACCAAAACTCACAGGAAGAGTCAGAATTGATTCTGATACATATACTACAAACCTGGATGAAATCTCATAAGCTAGGTTGCGTAGACTCAGATAGATTCAAATATGGACAATATACATATTCAAATATAACATTTGTAGATTGACGTCAAGGGATGTATGGATACAAATATATATACACATAAGACCTTAAAAATCTATATCTAAGCAGTTTTAGCCAATGTTTGCTGTATCAGTCAGAATCAATACGTGTTAACCGTGTCATATTAGATTTAGCATATCCGATATTGACCCTATCGATATGTATAACAACAGGCTGATAGCAACAGTAGGACTCTCTTTCAAGTTAATTCAACAAAGAACAATTAAAGGAGAATAATAAAAGTGGGCTATAATGTTTCAATAAAATCTTTATCGACACACTTGAATCATATTGTTTCTTAAAGTGTATATCACAAATCTATATCATTCATCCATCTTAATATTATCACATTCGAAACTATATATATTGAGACTACCTTGCCTAGCAACAATATTCATTAAGGGTGAAAGTATCATTAAGGGTGAAGAATTAATCAATGTTGAATACTATTTCAAAAATAATAATAATGAGACATGACAAATAATTAATAAAATTATGAATAAAGGCATAACATACTTTTCTAGTCACTTTGATAATATATTATTATCTTTTGTCTTTCCTAAACGAAGAAATCCGAAACTCCCATTCAAAAGACACCAATACCAATACTTGAAAAAAGGATTCAAAACCAGTTCCAAAATTACAACTTGGTTTTGGATTCTAACTAGTTCCAAATTGTTTAGAAAATGATTCATAGCAAAAAACCTTCTAATATTTCAATTATGACATGATCAAGACCTTGCCAAATCACTTCAAGTATGTTCTTGGTCCCTTTGGAGCCAAGATATGGGCGAGCCATATCTGACATGAGTATCAAGGAAGTATAATGTCCAATACGGTTGGATACAGATAGGGATACAAAACACATATACAGTCCTCCTGAAGAGTATTCATGCAACATAGCTCATAAGTAACCCTATTTCAACAGTGTCTATATCTCTTTAGGAAAATAGATAATTCAGGTGTGTAACTTCTACTTTTGGTTTCTTCACATTAATGGACTTATCTCAGATAATATTGTACTAGTAACCTATCGTCAGATAGTGTCAGAGCAAACAGAGGGCCTCAAGTTGGTAATAATAATAATAATAATAATCGAAATGTTCTCCCACAGTTAAAATTTGATAAGGCATCAACTGGTACTATTGTCAATCATAATGACAAAAGGCAAGTTTGAGAAATTGAACTGATCACTTGCAAAAGAAATAGTAAGATAATGAATAGCTCTACAATGCAAACCGCGTAAATTGTTGCCACAATAGCTTACTACCTTTCATGGAAGATTGATCTATATTTAGATAATTGGAGGGTACTTTCACTTGGCATTTCAGAACAATTTTAGGAAATTCTCCCTAGTTGCTAATAATTTGTAATGGTTAATGACAATTTTGAGCATTGCACCTTTAGTTGCATCATGAGGTTTAACTGTGACCAGCAAGGATAGTAGCATCATCTCATAGTAGACTATGTTTAATGTCTGATTACCTGATGCAAGGATGTGGCCAATTTTTACTAAAGAGCCCATATAGAATTAGATTGGTGGTTCTCCATTCCCTTTATCATTTGGATGGGAATAAGTTTTTTACGATGTGTTGAGAATCAATAAGGGCACATCGGAATATTGTAGTATGTAGAGGAGCTAGACTCCCTATAAGTAGTGAAGTAGTCCATCAATAAAATCATCCAACCATTATTTTCTACATGGTATCAGAGCCATAACTCTCTCTCTCTCTCTCCACAAAAAAAAAAAAAAAATTTGCCGACCCCCCCCTTCCCTTGCCGACCCCCCCCCTCGCCGCCACCACCCTCGCGCGACCCCCCCCCCCGACCCCCCCGAAGCAGCAGCCCCCCGACCCCCTCCCGACCCCCCCAACCCCCCCCCCCCCCCCGAAGCAGCAGCCCCCGACCCCCCCTCGACCCCCCCGACCCCCCACCCCCGACCACCGGCGGCCCCACCCCCCCCCTTCCCGACCTCCAGCGGCACCCCCCTTCCCAAACCCTAACCCTAAGCCACCACCATGTCTAACCCTAGCCTTTCCATCTACTACAAAGCCTAGCCGTCAAAAAAAAACGGCGTATTTCGAAGACAGACGGCTGCCAAATGCTTTATTTGCACCAACTCTGATCCTCGCTTACGCCGTTTGAAACTAACAAATGCTTTATTTGTTATTCCTTCTTCACATCGAGATCTCTACAGAGACTGATCATGTCTTCTCTGGTGACCTGACGTGTTCACTTTACATGCGCGCGCCGGTGCTGGCCAAGTTAGTAGCGCATTCGTAAAGTCTGTGACGTCGAAGAAGAAGACGACGAAGACGAAGACGACGACGAAGTTGGGGAAGTTGCCGACTCCGACGTCGAAGACGCCGAAGAAGACGACGAATAGGGTTCACAGTTGAAGAAGCCATGGATTCAATCAGTGGCAAACTGACGGCCGAAGAGATGAAGGCCTTGGTTGATGATATCTTATCAAAGAGATTAACCGAGGCAACCCCACGTGTGATCCATACTGATGTGGATCCGTCCCCTTACAAATGGAGAAATTGGAGAAGCTGGAGACGAAGTTGGAAGGCACGTCCAACTACTTGAAGTGGTCGCGGCAGGCAATGCGGACGCTGAAGGGACGTGGCTTGGTTGGCTATGTCACTGGCCAAGCCAAGGCGCCAGCCGATCACTCTGCAAAGGAGTTTGCTGTTTGGGAGATTGTCAACAACGTAGTGGCTGGGTGGTTGACTGCCTCATTAACCGACCAAGTGTCGGGCAATGTCGAGGCAATGGAGGCTGCTGCTGATATATGGCGAACTCTAAAAGATATGTACTCCGGCTCCGACAACCCTATGCGAGTCTTTCAACTGCAAGATGAACTCGATAGGGTGGCCCAAGACGAACGTACCATCTCTGAGTACGCAGCCATGTTGAAGAAGTACTGGTCTGATCTAGATCATTATGATCCTCTTGGGATGGAAGATGCACAAGTCGAACCGGCATTCGCGAAGTACTTTCAGACGTTCCTGGCTTATATTTCGCGGCAGCGTATGATGAAATTCCTGAAGGGACTACACCCTGTATTTGAGCAGAGACGGAATATCCTCCTATCCCAACCCATGCTTCCGACCTTGGAAGAAGCTATAGCCGTCATGACACAGGAAGAAGCTCGACTGAAGTTGATGCCCAACAAGGGCTCCTACCAGGGGGAGCAAGCCGCGGTTGAAAAGTCTGCCCTTGCTGCCTTCAATCAACCTCCATCTGTGGGTGGTGCTTGCCACAATTGTGGTGACCCCGGACATTACATCCGATTTTGTCCAAAACTCTTGCGCAATCAGTATAATGATCGAGGACGGGGTCGTGGAGGCCGACGTGGTAGTAGAGGAGGATATGCTGGTAGAAGGGGCGGACACAAAGCAAATCTGGCGGAGGAATGGAGAGAGAATCAACTGGCTGAAATAATCCCGCTTGAGCGGGAGTTCCTTGAGAAGTTGCGCGGCACAAAGCTGGGTTTGGCCGACAGTCCTGGGGCGTCTTCTACCTCGGGAGATCACATCACTTGCTTTGCCCAAACCAGCACTGGTAATTCTGCGCGTGCTCTTGCATCTGTCCATCAGCCAGGATGGATTATGGACTCTGGGGCATCTCGCCATGTCACGGGATCCCGTGTTGCGTTTCAGGACTATACTCACCTACCATTGTCGGAGAGTATTCAGACCGCTGATGGTACATCCAGCCCTGTAATGGGTAAAGGCACTGTCGCATGCACCCCTTCCATCACTCTAACCAATGTCTTACATACTCCGTCTTTTCCTGTCAATCTTCTATCAATTAGTGCCATTATACTTGATCTTAACTGTACTGTTTTCTTTGACATTCCTACGGTGACTTTTCAGGAGAAAGGGACAGGACGACGACTTGGGACTGGCACATGACATAAGGGGCTGTGGTATTTAGACAGGACTGGACTGGACAACGCATTGGCATCCTTGGTAGCAGATGCACCACCAGAAGCTTCCTGTCGCAGTGTTGAAGCCGACTTGCTACTCCACCACCAGCGTGTCGGTCATTCCTCTTTTCAAGTTATTAGTCGAATGTATCCGTCCTTATATCAAAGGGCTAATAAAGAGAAGTTATTTTGTGATGCTTGTGAGTTGGAAAAACATACCAGAAGCTCGTATGTCAGCTCGGGGAATAGGAGTTCAGCTGCTTTTGACATGATACATTCGGACGTCTGGGGTCCTTGTCCTACAACCGGAATTAACGGCTTTAGATGGTTCGTCACCTTTATTGACTGTTATACCCGCGTGACATGGGTCTACCTTATGAAGAATAAAAGTGACATCCTTGAGGCCTTTCGGGACTTCATCGACGGGTGAAAACACAATATGGCGCTAAAATTAAGTGTTTCCGGTCTGACAATGGGACGGAGTATACTAATAAGCGGGTTGCTGAGTATTTTTCCACTCATGGAATACTACATCAAACTTCATGTGCTTATACTCCGGCACAAAATGGTGTGGCTGAACGAAAGAACAGACACCTGCTGGAAGTCGCACGGACGATGATGCTGGCTATGAATGTCCCGAAATACTTATGGGGGCAGGCTATATTGACGGCCTCTTATCTCATCAACAGAATGTCATCTCAAGTATTGGACTGGAAGACACCGTTGGAGATGCTTACTGGGGCAACTACATACACTGTTCCACCGAAGGTTTTTGGATGTGTGTGCTTTGTCCAAGATAATAGGCCAGGCGTTGGCAAACTGGATCCTAGGACAGTTAAATGTGTCTTTGTCGGTTACACGGCGACTCAAAAGGGATATGCCTGTTGGAGTCCAGTCGAGCGGAAGATGTTTGTCAGCATGGACGTTACATTCAGAGAACTCGAACCATACTATGGTTCGGATGAAGGTTCAACATTTGGTGACACACCTAACACAGATGGTGTTCGATGTGAGGGGGAGATAATAAGCCCAAATGTGGTCGTCGGATCGGTTCCGTGTCCGGTTGTAGAAAACTGGACGAAAGGGGAAGAGCACAGTGACTCAGATACAGAGAATGAAGAAGAAGATACATATGTTACGCAGGAGGAGCAGCAGACAAGGAAAAAGGAGCTCCAAGTCTACAGAAGGAGACAACAGAAGTCCAGTACTGTGCCTATGCCGTGCCCTGTGCCTACTGTACCAAGTCCCTCGTCTACTCCTGCTCCAACTCCTGAAGATGTTGCCCCCGCACTGAATCACTCGGATTCTGATGCGGATCTCTCCGACTCGGTTGGTATGATCTCTCCACCACCTATTGCTCCCTTGAGGAGATCTTCTCGCATCAATGCAGATAAGGCTCCTGCTCGTTTTGATGATTACGAACATGACATTACCAACTTCTTGTCTTATTCTAACATTTCTTCGAATTATCGAGCCTTCATTGCATCGTTAGACTCTACTTCGTTGCCCAAGTGTTGGCAGGAAGCAAAGAAAGATCCAAGGTGGAAAGCTGTAATGATGGAAGAACTTGGGGCACTGGAGAAAATAAGACATGGGAGCTGGTTCCATTACCCAAAGGGAAGAAAGCTGTGGAATGCAAATGGGTGTACACAGTGAAAGAGACGCCAGAAGGAAAAGGTAGAGCGGTACAAGGCGAGGTTGGTTGCAAAAGGATTCACACAGTCATATGGAATAGACTATGATGAGACGTTTGCCCCAGTAGCAAAAATGAGCACCGTGAGAACTCTGGTCTCCATTGCAGCGAACTATGGGTGGAAGCTGTACCAGCTGGATGTGAAGAATGCCTTTCTTCATGGGGACCTGCAAGAAGAAGTATACATGGAGCTCCCGCCAGGGTGCTACGCGACGGAATCAGACGGAGGGACGTCGCAAGAAAAGGTGTGTAAACTGAAGAAGTCGCTATACGGGCTCAAGCAATCTCCTCGAGCCTGGTTTGACATATTCAGAAAGGCTGTTACAGGCATGGGATACCGTCAAACAAATGCAGATCATACGGTCTTCCTCCAGCATGCAAGAGGCCACATCACTATACTTGCTGTATATGTGGATGATATAGTGATCACAGGTGATGATGAAGTCGAGATCACTAAGCTGAAGTCAAAACTCGCGAAGGAGTTTGAGGTGAAGGATCTAGGAGCGATGAGGTACTTTCTAGGTATCGAGGTGTGTGAAGGAGAACAAGGAATTGTTCTCTCACAAAGAAAATATACACTAGATCTGCTGAAGGAGACAGGGATGCTGGGATGCAAAGCAGCAGTCACTCCAATTGACCAGAAGTGCAAGTTGGGAGCAGAAGCAGGAGAGCCAGTTGATCGTGAAAGATATCAATGACTTGTAGGGAGATTGATTTATCTGGGACACACTCGCCCTAATATTTCATTTGCGGTGAGTGTAGTAAGTCGCTACATGCATGATCCAAGAACGGGTCATATGGATGCAGTATTTCAGATCTTGAGATATCTGAAAGGGACGCCGGGAAAGGGGCTATGGTTCAAGAAGAATGGACGCATAGAAGTTGAGGGATACTGTGATGCAGACTGGGCGAGCTGCATAGACGACAGAAGGTCTACCACGGGATACTGTGTTTTTGTAGGAGAAAAATCTGGTCTCATGGAGAAGCAAGAAACAGTCAGTGGTAGCACGGTCGACAGCTGAAGCAGAATACAGAGCAATGGCTCTGGGAGTGTCAGAGTTGCTGTGGGTGAAAGCATTGCTGACAGAGTTCCAGCTGGATAAGGGAGCACCATTGCGTCTTCTGAACGATAGTCAAGCTGCAATAAGTATAGCTAACAATCCAGTTCAGCACGACAGAACGAAGCACATCGAGATTGATCGATTCTTCATCAAGGAGAAGCTGGAACAAGGGATACTGAAGATTGACCATGTCCGCTCAGAAGGACAAGTTGCAGACTGTCTGACTAAGGGTCTTAGTTCATTAAGTCTGTCGAAGCTATGTAACAAGATGGGGATGATCAATATCTATCTCCCATCTTGAGGGGGAGTGTTGAGAATCAATAAGGGACCTTCAGTCCCACATCGGAATATGTAGTATGTAGAGGAGCTAGACTCTCTATAAGTAGTGAAGTAGTCCATCAATAAAATCATCCAACCATTATTTTCTACAAGATGATAATGCCTCGAAAATATGGAATATTTGTGAAATGCTTTTCATAAATATTTGACGACCGAGCAACAAAGTCAATGTTTTATGAAAGAATTCATGTTGTTCTTAAAGAGGAAGGGAGACCTGAACCTTCATTTATTCTTATTAGTTGTTGTTATTGTTGTTGTTGTTTTTTTAGGTTTATTTTGTGAGACGTTTGATATAAGAAGGGCTACTTTGGATTGCACTTACGTTTTATTTAAATTTGGAGCCAAACGCAAGGTGCAAGCCCAATGGAAAACCATTGCAAAAACAATATAACTTGTTGCAAAATCAATCTGCAACAATTATTGGAACCCTTGTAAATTCGAGCATTGCAGATTCCTCTTGCAACGGTTATAGGAGATTTTTGCAACGTTTCTATAATAGTTACAAATAAAGTGTTATGCAACGGATCTCACGTTAATACGTAATGGTTACATTGCATTGTCAATAATATATTTGGCAATGATTAACAAGCCATTGTAAATATTGTAAATATTGAGCAATGCACGACGGTTGATAACTGTTGTTTAAAATGTTTCATGCAATGGTCAAAAATTGTTGCAAATAATAAGCAACGGTACGGTCAGTATCAAGTACTTTTTTTTACCTCCATTAGGGCTCAAACTCCTGACCTCCTGGATAGCGGGCCTCTTTTCTACCATTAGGCTAGAGGCTCATTTACATGTAAATACTTATATATATAATCTATATGTACTATATTATTTTCATCAATTGAAGATTTTTGATCGATGTTAAATATTAATTATCTAATATTTTTTGTTAGCGAACAAGGAACCAATTAATACGAGTAATTCTAATGCTTAAATCCCTATTGTATATAAACAAAATTGAAATTGGACATTGAATTTGCAACGGCTACAAACAAACTGTTGCGAGATCAATATTTTTGTAATAGTTGTTTATTCTTTTGACAAAGGTTAGCATAAATATTGTTATGTAACAAAATTTTTTTGCAACTATTAGCATAAATCGTTGCACAATCATTACAAATAATAAGTCCACTCACAACAGGTTACAAATATTGTTGCGCAACTGTTGATAACAATGAGCCTGTTTATAAGGCTTTATATAATTTTTGCAAAATATTAACAAATTTGTAATGAATACTTAAAACTCTTGCATAACCGTTGCCCATTCAACTCACTTTGACAACACTTTCATAAAACTGTTGCTTGACCGTTGTAAAAAAGAAAAACGTTTAGCAAGCGTTTATGAAGCGTTGTAAAAAGTGTATTAGGCAATGATTAATCTCTAACCATTGCAAATTATTTAATTAAGAAACGGTTATTTCAATCGTTATATAACTGTTGCAAATTATAGTTTTAGCAACATTCATATAAGTGTTGCACTAAAATCGTTGCAAAATAGGGATATTTTTTTTAGTGTATGTTTTCTTAATTGTGTGATTCATTGGCTCTAATGTGTCCCAACAAGCATAAAAATTGTGTTTGCACAAATGGAATAAAATGTAACTCTAATCCAAACTAGCCCTTAACATGTGGATCTAGCTAAGACTGTAAAACCTTGATGTTTGTATGTTTCTTATTCTCTTCTTAATGAGACACCATGGACGATAGCCATCAAAAAAAAAAAAAAAAGAATTCATGTTGTTCAATGACTGCACCTGCATCTTGAGCATACTACTACATAATACATATTATGTTTTCATTCTACATAAGAATGTTTTGTTTATAGCATTTTAAAACCATATTAGCAAGTATGATGTCTTGAATCAGTCAAATTAATGATGGTCCTCCTTGTTAAAAAAGTAACTAACCAACTATTTGCTACTTGTACAGTGTCTCTCTTCTTGTCCTCCTCTTTTAGCCCTGCACTTGATAGGTAGAGCAGCCCCTTCTGTAACCCTTGCTAAATATAGTTGGCTATGAAACTCTAATGAATCATTCCATCACTTGGGGATTTTCGAGACCCAAACCAGAGATGGTAAAATTATAGGTCTAATTTTCTTAGCTGTGTAAGAATCAAATCAGAGATGGTAAATTATCCATGATGAATTCTTAGCCCTTCAAAGACCATGCAAATCGGTTATTCATGAAGACCTATCATAAACTGACCACAAAATATCTCTTTGCCTGACACAAATGTTTGCAACTGCAATCGAAGGATACAACTTAACTCCTAAAAAGAACTTTATGTCAAGAACCAAGGAGATAAATCAACTATATAGATCAATAAATTAAACTTTACGACTCCTTAAATTCTCTATATCATCATTCAGCAGACCGGTAAAAAAATCATGCCTGCAGAGAGCAAAACGCAACAACAACAACAACAAAAATATCGGTTTGCATGAAGGAGTGGTATAAATTATCATCTACATCTGGTGCTTGTTCTTATATCATTTCCAACAATTGAAGTTTAGAATAAAACATCTCCATCCCAGATCAAGTGACGTTATTTAGTGGCATGAACCCACTCATATGACTAGATTCAGCGTAAACTTCTAAAATAAGAACTTCATAGAGTTCTTCCCATCATACAATGAGGAGGAGAAAAGAACAACAGAGTAAACATGTCTACATAACTGTAACACTAGAAATCTTTTTTTTTCTCACCAATTCTAAACTCCTACAGTCACATATGATTTCGTATCATTCAGTGCAAAGAACAACAGAACATTGAGTAGGCAAAAGATTAGAAAGGAAACTATGGAGTATATGCATAATTAACAAACAAGTAGCCAACAAGAGATCAGCAACCAAGAACAAGATCATGTTACAGTACCTGCAAGCCGCGGCACCTCTGCTTATGGAGCAACCTCCTACCCTTCTCATCCATCACTCATTCAATGGGAAAAGAGCCCAATATCAAATAACCAAACGCGATATATTAGTAGGCTTCTAGTTCTCTTCCAGGGCTATAAATTCCGCCGAAGAATCCGAGGCGAAGAGAGATGGTAGATTGGGAGACTACTTGGGCATGGGCAACTTCTTCCTCCCCAAGAAAAACACAACCCAACCCACAACAATTTGCTTTGACAGGCTGTTAAGGAGAGCAAAGGAATGTGGATGGAGAAGCTATAGCCTATATATATATATATATATATAGGATGGGATGATTATATCAATATCTACAATATCAAAGTTGTACTACATAGAAATAGCAAAGACAATCAACACAAGAAAATGGTGGTGGATATGGAAACAAATCTCACAATTTCACTCCTCTACGTAAGCCCAACCACATTGTACATAAATTTGTGAACGCAACAACAAGATGAAGATACCCTCCTCTCTCTCTCTCTCTCTCTCTCTCTCTCTCTCTCCTATTAAATGAAATAAAAATCTTCTTCTCTTTCCTATCAATGCTATCAATCTTTCTGTCCGTCCCCCCTGGGAGAGATCCAAGGAAGATGCCTCATGACCATATCAGATCTCCCAACAAAAAGCACTATTTATAGCAAATCAGTACTGAAGAAAAACTGAGTATCCAAAGGGGATTCAAGCAGTAAACAGCCTAAAAATGACCGGCGCTTGTAGCTCATGTGGAAAACAGCATGGACACCAGACGGAGCCGACAGGGTTCGAGCCCTCCAACCGTAAGGACGTGTCAGGACCTAGCCCATTGGTAAAGTATTTCTTATAGGAAATTATTAGATGCGTTCATGTGTTTTATGAGAATGCACCGAACAGTCTGTATTATAAACACGGAATAATATTTTACTATCAATTATGCTATTTGGCTTCCAAAATATTTGGGTGATACCATCTTTCATTATGTCACATCTGACATGGCAGCTGACATGCAACTTTTAACCCAAAAAATTAATTATCCAATTTTTTTAATATTAATGGTAATGATAATGTTAATATTAATATTAATGTTAATTTAATATTAATATTAATTTTTATTTAATGTTAAATTTTGTCATGTATGCTGCCATGTCAACAATCATGTCATATGCCACATAATGGAAGAAGGTATTACCCAAATTTTTTGGAAGCGGAATAGCATTTTTGTTTTACTATATTCTTGGCAGACAGATAATAAGAGAACACATGTATGTATTAAATTGGAAAAGGAGGACAAGTTTAAAAAAAAAAAAAGGAAGAATGCATGATTAATTAGCAGCCTAACATCTATCACTTTCCTCCAAAAGGCAAACCGGCACAAGGAAAAAACATACCTGTCTTGTAATAATCAACAAGTCCAGATCTCTCCAGTTCCATCACAACCCTGTGAAACCCACCAACAAGAGAAGCCTCACATGTGCCAGGGCCTTTTTTTTTAAAATAACACCCCTCTCTCCCAACCTTTGTTTTTTCATTTTTGTCTCTTCCTCCACCCAATAATAAATGTTGGGTTTCTTTGCACATAAACATCTGAAGGATCTTTCTCTTTACAAAATCAGCCTCTACAAAATTTATATTTTTTTATGTCCTTTTGAGTAGATTAGAAGTGGAAGTAAGTAAAATATATAAAAACTAACTAAAGTTTTTTAACTACATCATTGGTGTCTTAGGGTCTGCTTGACAATTGTAGGGGTAGCAGTTATAAGATATTTTTAGAGTACCGGTTATGACTTATGAGGGATCCGATTTTTGGTGGTTTAAGTATCGGCTTTTAAACCAGTCTTCCAATTCATGCTTAGTAATTCATTAAAAGCGGTTCTAAAAAAAATTTGCACGAATAAAATTGCATGTATGTTCATATATAAATATAATGCTCCCGAGTGCGAAAACTGCCATCAAATTCACGCATCGATCGTGAGGTAGAAGTCCATATTTGATGAAAATAATAGGAACACATGAAATAATAGAAATGTATGGTTGAAAGTAAGAGAGATTTTAAAACAAGGGTTATAATTTGAAAAAAAAAATTAGAAGAGAAATACAAATGAGAAAGAAAAAATAGCGTAGGGTATTAGTAGTTATAATTATATATTTTTGGTAAAGATATAAATAGAATAAAATAATAAAATTCCTTAAAATTTACCGATTTAGAATGTTTATAAAGTCACACAAAATTACATTACACCGGCTTTTGGAGATTTTTGAGCAGACCAAAATCAGTACCTCAAAAATTTAACAAACATAGATTTTCATAATCGGTTGGTTCAAAAACAGTCTAAAACCGGTGTTCATTACCAAGCAGACCCTTAATTATATCATTGTATAGATCGTAGTTTCTTATATTATTTTGGGCTAGTTTGATTTCTATTTGAATGGTAAACTAAACGAAATTCGAGACATACTTCCACGAGGACTTAAAAATGTCTTTTCACATCCAACCGATAATCGAATGATCAAAGAAAATTAACAATCATGTCTTTTTTGTCGAGTGTACATTCTCCTTAATCTTCTCCATATCTAGCATATATTTCCAATACAAACCCGGATAATATGTAAAAGGTGATTCATAAAATTGAATTCATATCCTCCAACCTCTTAAGTAGCAGCTCCTTGCATTCTTAGAATAAGTGTTCATACTTCACAAACCACAAAACTATGAATCTTCAGAGCCTCGTAGTCCTACTTCGGTATCACTAGCAAAAGTTTAAAATGGCATTGCATTTACCAAACGCTTGGGCTGAGATGTCGTTACCAAGGATAACAAATCATTCTTTGTAAGATTTCCCTGTATGTAGTACACTTTTCCATCCTAGATAAATTGATAAATCTTTTCTATTAGATATAGGAAAAGAGTACTTTGCCCGCAGGCGGGATGGCCCGCCCGCCTGCGTAGCCGAACCCCGTTGGCCCTCCCATATGCACGGGTCCCACGCCGGTTGACCTGTCAATGGGACGGCGTCACGTGGCGGACGGACCCGCTGGCCTGCAGGACTCTTAGATATATCCTTACATCTCATCTTCATATATATAGTCCCCCTATTAACACTTGGCAGACATCAAGAGGTGAAAACTCACAAGTTATAGTGACTAGTAATGTGCACGCGTGCGAAAAAATATTTAAAAATTAAATATAAATTTATTATAAAAATTTATCAAACTTAGGATTTGAATTCAAGCACCAAAGAGAAGTACCTCCTACCTTAACCACTTGAGTTAGACTATTTAGTTGTAAATATATCTAATTAGATAGTTCCACCTATTTGAAAGAGGTTTCAGTTATACAAATATCACTTAGATGTATCGGACATTTTGATTATTAATTATGGCATTTAATTTATCATGTTTAGATTATTATATAGTTATTGATGATGTGATGAAGTCCTAAGGATAAAGGCAATGGATTTCGTACTTAATGAGAGTATTGTTTTCGATTTAAAGAAGTGTACCTTTCTGTAACCAAAAAAAGACTTTCAAGTACAACGAATCTCTATTATAGAATGTATAATTACAATAAAAATTCTAAGTACAGGAGAAGAGATCTAGAGAGTGCAGCGGTAGAGAAATCTACATACGTGCGATCGTTCTGCGGTAGAGAAATCTACATACGTGCGATCGTTCTGCGGTAGAGAAATCTACATACGTGCGATCGTTCTGCTCTATTAACTATTCGAGAAGAAGACATGAATTTGCTAAGGACTCGAAGTTCACAAACGTTTTTTTAGAGAAGAGTGCAACAACAAGCAAGCTCAAAGTGCTCTGAAATCGATGCGATCAATGTCTTGTTACACAAAAACCAAGGTATTTATAGCCAATCAGAAATAAAACGGCTGATTGTTGAATTTCTGAACGAAAATGAATAATTTTGCACACTTTTTCTCATTTTCGCTCAATCTATACTAAAGCAGAAATTGTAAACTTCAGTGGTCATTACTTTTTTGCATTGAACCGACATAATGTATTACATGAATCATTGTCAACGTGACACATGTCATCGATTATAATGATCGGAATTAATTCCCATGGTTACGACAGTGTAATCACGACAAATGTTTTGAATTCCATAACATATTCCAATAAAATTTGCATCACTTTCGGAATTCGTAATGTTAGTCATAACTTTTTGTCTTTATTAGGAGAATACGAAGCAACGTTTTCGCGTAGGAGTGTACTGAGCGAAAATTTGAAGTTTTACGAAGCAGCATTTCCACGTAGGAGCATCCAACTAAGCAAAATTGTAACTCATTTGGACATTTTAGATCTGGGACATCCTGAGCAAAAACTTGAAATTTGCACGATTGTCTTCCCTGCACAAACTGTTATTTTTAACGTAGAGGCATCCCACGTAAAAATAGAGATTTCCGCATGGAGGCACCCCACACGAAAATTGGTTAACAAACAAATTTTGCAGTCTTTACTTAAGAGTGAGACTCTTTTACACTCGAGAGTGGCTTTAATCTTTAAGAATTTTTGATGCTTCTACAAGTTCTTCTTCAAATTTTTTGATCTTCTACGTAGATTCGAAATACTTTGTACTAGAATCATAGAAAATATAGTGTTAATTCACTTTTCTGCACGGAAATCTTCTGAGCTTAGGCTCATAAGAGTGGAGAGAAAAATCTTTTAGGTTCACAAGCTTTTGCACTCTTTCTTTCTCTTCCAGACTTGGATCTTTCGTGCTTCTTCCTCGTCCGTTTCGAAGAAGCCGAGCGAGTCATCAGAGAAGGCTGTTGTAATCCCTCACGTCGCAACGTGCACGCACATCGTCGATCCTATGTTTTATGGGACCTAAAACAAAATCTATAATTTAGGCCCTTTTTTTACAGAAATAATTTCTTCTGGCATTTTTACAATCAAAATCATCAATTAAACTATCAAATTCATCAATCAAGCTATCATTTTTTTTAATATTGGAGTGTTGGCTTTTTGTTGTTTTCAGATTGGATCTTTGTTTTATTTTTATTTTTTTTATGATATATCTAATCTATTTTAAAATTATAGGACCTTCCAAAATTGAGAGCCAGGACGATCACCCATCTCGTCCGTGCACTGGGCCGGCCCTGCGCACGCATCCCGCTATTCCACAAGAAGCATGTTGGAGTGGGTGGGGTTCCCAACCTATGTGGAGAAGACCCCGGAGTGCGACGAGCGCCGTTCGTATGTCGAAGAAGCTCGGGAAGTAGGCGACTGGAGTCGCTACTGCTGCTGCTGCTGCTCCTGAAGGAGTTTCTGGCCTGGGCCTGCCGAGTTCGGCCCGAACTCGGTCCCAGGCCGAGTTCTGGCCGAACTCGGTCTGGCTCCTCCAGGGTTTGGCGAGTAGGTGCTTGTGAGCACCCTGAATTTCGGGTTAAAATTTTTCATTTTATTTTATTTATTTATCTGTAAGTGTACTCTTTCATGCCATTGATATTTGGAGTATCAGGGATGTTCAATTATGGAAATCTTCTTCATGGGTTTTGGAATGGACATGATTACCTTCATGACGGTATATGGTGTCCCATCCAAACTTGTTCCCTTGTGCTCTTTCTGCTTCGCTGAACTTCGGGTCAATTTAGACCATTTGATTATTATTTATTCTCCCACTCTTTTCCTTGATCGTTTTCAGCGCGTTACCATGACATTTAAATTGGGAGCGCTAGACCAGTCAGTTTCTTGAAACCAACTCCTCATTGATGATCTACTCGAGACGCTCGTCATCCATGACCTTTGTGTCCCACTCAGACACGACATTTTGAGCTCCATTTGATTCGCACAACTTTTCCGACACGTGACCCGATTTTATTTCACGTCACGACGTCACATTCATTTTCCAACTTGATTTGTGGGTCCCCTGTCGAACGAAACCTGTCAGCCCCAACTGTGGACATGGCCCACATTGAGCCTACTATCCGTCCGTCACTTGTGTCCCATTTATTGGAATTTCCATGTGCTACTTATTTACGCATGATCATCAACGTCTAATTTTAATTCGATTTTTGCACAATGTCCGGTTTTGACCCAATCCGGCTCCACCGAGTCCAGTCCAGCCTTGTGTTGCTCTCCACCGTGACGCCCTCATATTTTTCTCGTCCAAAAATATTAGTACTCATTCTACCATTTTTTTTAATTATTTATTGGAATTTTTCTTGAATTAAATCCTATAGGAATAACCCAATATTCCTATTTAAATTGTAGCCCTTGGATTTTCCCAAACTAAATCTCCTCCATCTATTCCTACCTATTCATTCTCACAGCCTCCTCCTCAATAGGGTGCCGGCCCTAAAATTTATGGGAAAGCATCTCTCTCTCTCATCAATTAATGCATCTCTATCTCTCTCTCTCCCTTAATATTTTTTTTTCCTATACAACCATACAAAACCGACAGCAGCATACTACATGCCACCACCACCATTGCTCGACCACCACATCCACTCCTCCTCCGCCTGGCAAACCCGACCATACCAGCCTACCCCGACCACCTCCTCCGCCGTGGGCGGCCATCGCCGCCACCACAGTGCACTCTTCCATCTCCTCCTCGATCTCCTCCTCCTCCATGAACACCAAGCCGACCACCCTCCACCTTGTCAACCGACCACCGATCACCACCACGTTCGTCGTGCCACCGCCTGGCCACGCGAGCCCACTCTCGTCGCACCTCCGCGCGCAGCCCCGCGCGGCGGGGGAGAGCAACAGCAGCTACCACAGCAGCTCGACTGCACAGCAGCAGCAGGCCGGAACTTCGCGCGCGCGTGCGGGCTTCGCCGCCGCCGCCGCCGGCCATTGCGCCGACGTGACCGCCGTGGTCGGCCTCCCCCACGACCGACGAACCCTGGCGAGCCACCCTGTGGTCGCCACCCTCGTCCCCGACGCGCCGTATAGGCGATTCGTGCGTTTTGCACGACGTTCCGTCGTGACGCGCGCGAAATGAAGTTCATTTTGGCGCCCCGTTGCAGCAATTTTGCGCGCATTTTCCCGGAGATCCGACCGTTGGATCGGCGATTTCTTTGCTCCGTCGCAATCTCGGTATATCCACCTTTATCCCTGTCAAGTTTCGTCCGTTAATTTTATTGTTTGATACATGAAAACCGGCCACCAAGTTGACCGTTTAAATTGTATTAAATTTGGACAGTTTCGCGGGGCCAACTTCGTCAGCTTGTATCTCCTCCACCGCAGCTCCGTTTGGCGTGCTACCAGTTCTGGTGCGAAGCTGGTATAACCCTCTTACTTCTCCTCCAGTTTTGTTTCATTGTGAGCTTGTTTGATTGGTTGAATTCGACGCCAAAGTTGGTCGTCCGAATTCATAATTTCCAACTTGTAAAATTCCATTTTTGAACACGGGACTCCAGATTTCATTTCTGACACCACCATTAGATTCGTGGCGTCGTTCTGGCATGTTTTCATATAAAATTTGTTACATTTGGAGAACGTGGGCCCGGACACATTTTTCGGTGCAAAGCGGGTCCCACATTCTGGGTCAACGGGACTTTTTGACGCCGGCTCATCGGAATTCAATTTCGGATGTACCGATAAGTTCGTATCGTCATTCTGGACTCGTTGACATATAATTTGCTAGGTTTTGGTGGACATTGGGTCTGGCACGCATTTCGGTGCAAGTCGGATACCAATATCCGGGCCAACGGATCATTTTGAGATCGGCTCATCGAAATCCAATTCCGAAGATACCGTTAAGTTCGTATCATCATTCTGGACTCGTTGGCAGGTAGTTTGCTGAGTTTTGAGAACTTTGGCTCCGGCACGCATATTCGTGCAAACCGGAATTCCAAGTTCTGGTCAACGGGCCAAAATGAGATCGGGTCAACGGAATCCAATTCTGGAGATACCGTTGGGTTCGTATCGACATTCTGGTTGCGTGGACATATAATTTGTTATATTTTATGGACTTGTTTTCTTGCACGTTTTTCGGTGCAAAACGGCTCCGACACGGACACCGTTTTGACCCGAAATTACCTTTTTGCCCTTGTGTCCAAATTGGACCATTGGGTAGGCTATCCTAGCTAATTTGACCATTCTGGACACGTTGGCGATGTCCATTTCATCGTCCGACAATGTTTGTCGATAATTTCTCTGAGTTTAACCTTTTTATAATTAATTAATAATTAATTCATATAATGTTCGTATTTCGAGATTAGTACAACGAAACTGAGACCAGTCAATTCCAGTGATCTCATATCGCTGAAATTGACAAGTTGGATACGTGGATCACTATAATAAGATTATCAACCTTACCGATAATCTTCTTATCTCGATTTATGTGTCGTAAGTTTCGACGTACAAATAACGAAGTACACTTTAATAATTAGATTAGATTTACCCTGTTTGACCAGAGTTGACCAGTTGACCCAAAGTCAACTGTAAGTCAACACTTGACCTAGTTTGACTAGATTATTGACCGGAGTCGACCTAGAGTTAATTTGACTTAGAAGAACCTAGAATAATATAGATTGCCTGTAGGGATTCATTTATTTCAACTTGAACACCTTGTAACCTGTGTTACTTTAAATAGGACTCTGTGGCTTCAGTGGGACCCTCCTATGCTTGTCAGCTGTTCAGGTTATCGAGGCGAGTACATTCTCTGATCATTTCATATCCTGCTTAGAATTATTTCCTGCAGTAGATTACTTTACTTGTACTGTCACGTTGGTCACACGGATTGGTACTATATGGATCCTTTCTTGAGATGTTATCCTTAGGAAGCATCGGGTACTCTATGTTCTGTGCGTTTCACTTTCATAGCGTATCATATGCTTCTTGGTTCTTTGATCACTTACGACATGTACCCTCATGATCGTAGAGTCTTCCTGGAATCTT
This sequence comes from Iris pallida, assembly GCA_029216955.1. Taxonomy (NCBI): domain Eukaryota; kingdom Viridiplantae; phylum Streptophyta; class Magnoliopsida; order Asparagales; family Iridaceae; genus Iris; species Iris pallida. Next base: position 2,603,809 of record JANAVB010025999.1, read on the forward strand.
ACACTGTTGGGTATCCCCCAGAATCCCCATTTTTATGGGACTTACACTGTTGGGTATCCCCCAGAATCTCCATTTTTATGGGACTTACACTGTTGGGTTATCCCCAGAATCCCCATTTTTATGGGACTTACACTGTTGGGTTACCCCCAGAATCTCCATTTTTATGGGACTACTATGTATCACCTTCGGGGTCTACCATCCTTCGGGGGCTTACCACCTTCGGGGTCTATCACCTTCGGGGTCTGCTACATAGCATCATATAACATAACCTGGCTGGATCCTTGTGTATTGATCTGGGGTACGGGGGAGTATTACATGTTCATATTGTACTCTGACTCACTAGTCACTGCTAGTTCCCTATGTATAGTAGATATTTCTATTACAGTTCTCTCTCTGTTTTATACTGCACTTCTTTCAGTACTTGTATCTTACTTTACTGCATGTTCATATTTTCTAACCTGCTATGAATTGTTGAGATGTACTGTGCTCGCTCCAGTCCTGACTGGACCTGTTGATAAATTTTACAGATAGTCTGGAGGTGCCTGCTAGCCTAGAGGAGACACAGTAGGGTTTGTTTAGGTAGTTACTTCTTTTGTCTGGAGTTGTATTTACCTTGTGGATTACTGTATCTTTATTTGAGTTTTGAGATGTACTTCTGGGTTCATGTATCTTAGACACTTAGACTTCTATCTCCTGCATTTATTTTGGATTTCATGTTTTATCTATCCTTATCATGTTCTACCTTAGATGTGATTGAATTTGTATCTGCTATGTCACCCCCATTCGGGGAGTATAAACTGCTTAGTTTTATATTGTTAGATGTTGTGACCTAGGACAGCGTTCTACCGCCGACACTGCGGCGTAGGCTGGGCGTCGTTACGTTCTCGTGCCCTAACTCTAGGGTGCGGGTCGTGACACGTTTTTAGTGGTGGCCCATGCAGGTCAAGACTAAAAGTGTAGTGGTATTCGAACTAGAGTACCACTACAGCCTGCACTAGGAATAGGATATATTTTGAAGATACTCAATCACAGTTAGGAACCCTTGAGAGATTCCTGGGACGACCCTGGAGAATCTTATTTAACTTCGATTTGAAAACTCTCTTTTTCCCTTGATTTAATTTATTTTACTTTTGTTATTAAATTTGATTTTTATGGATTATTGTTGAAATTGAGTTTATATTTATTTTGATGGAAGATTGTCGAATTTTGAATTTTGATGATAGCTGTTGCATCCGAGTTTGTATTTTGATGGATTTGTCATTTTTGAATTTTTGATGTTCGTTAATAAATTTGATTTGATTTTTGAGTATTCATTATTGATTTAATTTAATTTTTGGCAAGATGAAATTATATGGGCTAGGTCATCTATGTTATGGAATCTAGTCTTCTATAGTCACATTAGCCAGCATGGTGAGGACATATAGTCTGACTTGGATCTATTTCTCGGTGTGGGAATTTAAGGTTTTCGCAGCCAAGCTAGCGGCATCGCAAAAATGTTAAATACCACGATTCTAGAGGTATGTGCCTAAGTCGAGGACTCTGTGATTATCGTAGCCTTGCTTACTAGTATGACGAGGATTTAGAGTACCATGATTTTGGATAGACGCATATGATTATCAGATTGTACCTTAAATGTTTTCAAACATGTTTTCTCTACTTTTGTTTCAGTCATTCAAAAAAAAAGGAATTATTATTTGTTTGTTTGTCTAGTTTCCTATTATTTAACTCAGGAGTAAGTTTAGTTGGTTTTATAAACCTTATGAAATTTTTTGCTATGAGTTTTTCATAATACAATGAATCGAAAACTTTGCTAGACTTTATCTCAAATTTGATATTTTAACTCTGGATTTTAAAATGGTTTCCTCTTTTAAAACAAATAAGCAGCACAGATTTTATTACCATTTCTTCTCCTGCTAATATTTTATTTCCATCATTCCTTGTCTTATACAACTATCATGATTACATCAATCCCCTGTCTCGTATATAATTCTGTCAGCTATACCTTGAAAACTCTTGAACCTTCATACCATTTTGCTTGAGAAATGTTGAGGAAGTGACGTAAACCATCTAGTATGGAAATGACGTAATTGGTTATTATGTGATAATTTTGTAGGAATCAAAATGTTGGATGTCAAAAAATTTTGAGATAGAAATGTGGTAAAGGTTTAGAATGGAATTGAGTGATAAATGTTATCAATTTAGAAATAATTGCAGAAATTTTGGTTATGAGTAATTCATGGATGTATTTCAAAACTAATGAGGATATCAGAGGTCAACCTACTTTTGCGAACTAGAAATCTTGGTTATTGATTCTTGGGAACTATTACAAGGCTATGTAGAAATTTAGAGATGGAAATGAGAATTTGATTGTATTCTATGATTATACGAAGTTGAACCAGATATTTTGAGAGGGTGACTAGAGACAAAGAGAACACAAGGATTTTACGTTATAGAAATTATTTTTGATGATTAGGAGAAATTGTGGAATTTAAAAAGGATAATATTTAAAGATAAACGTTGAGGAAATTATGAAGGTTGATTTATAAACAAGAATAAAATTTTGTGTGACATAGTGGTATTGGAGTTTAGTAAATGCGAGACTTGACTTAAACAAGTACAAGGATTTTATAAACTGAATTTAGAGGTTTCGGATCTAAATTAAAACGAGGTGAAGGAATTTGGAATTTTGGTTAAACGAATAAGTGTTGACTCCTAAATAAGAGGGGTATGTTCGGGGAAAAATATTTTAGAAGTAGAAAATTTGTCTATGGAGATCATGGTAAAGGTTATAAAATTTCGATGATAGTTATATAGAGATTGATTTCATATTGGGACTAGTGAAATATATATATATATATATATATATATATATATATATATATATATATATATTTGATTTCATATTGGGACTAGTGAAAAATATATATATATATATATATATATATATATATATATATATATATATATATATATGATTTAGCAAATGACAGACTTGATGGTATTAGAGAGAGATGATTAACTTGACTCCTTATGAAATCTTCCCTTGTTTTTCCCCAAAGTGTTTTCAATATCATTGAATCCTAGTTTCCTTAATCATGACCAAATCGACTTCGATTATCTTTCTTATCATAATTATATCTTGGTTGTACTTAATTTTGATTGTGACCCGAATCTCTATCCTTGTATGCTCGTTCTCAGACTTTGTTGAACCTGTCCTCCACATTGCCTAAATTTTGATTTTCCCAATTTGATCAACTTAGATCGTATCGAGAATAAATATTTTTAATATATATTGTGATTGGATTTTTCATGCAAGTGACTTTCATTCTTAACTTTGATTTTGATTTTTCTGAACCCTTTAAAGATAATTGGTAGTTACTTTCTTTATTTTTATGATAAATACCAGTTTTCATATAGGATGGTAGACTGCCTTACAGTTTTGATGGTTTGTTGTTTTTGTAACTTTTGTTTAGCACCCTAGACTGCCTGTGTGTTTTGATACCCTATGACCCTTTCGGTTAACATGACTAGTATACCTAGATGAGACTTCATTGTCACCGTATGCCATGATCCTGTTGTCGTCCTTTTGATGGTATGCTTTGTTTTAATCTGGGACTTTGATTGTGGGGGTTTGACCTAGAGGGACTATGGACATTTTAATTTCGAGGACGAAATTTTTATAAGGTGGGTAGGATGTGAGCACCCTGAATTTCGGGTTAAAATTTTTCATTTTATTTTATTTATTTATCTGTAAGTGTACTCTTTCATGCCATTGATATTTGGAGTATCAGGGATGTTCAATTATGGAAATCTTCTTCACGGGTTTTGGAGTGGACATGATTACCTTCATGACGGTATATGGTGTCCCATCCAAACTTGTTCCCTTGTGCTCTTTCTGCTTCGCTGAACTTCGGGTCAATTTAGACCATTTGATTATTATTTATTCTCCCACTCTTTTCCTTGATCGTTTTCAGCGCGTTACCATGACATTTAAATTGGGAGCGCTAGACCAGTCAGTTTCTTGAAACCAACTCCTCATTGATGATCTACTCGAGACGCTCGTCACCCATGACCTTTGTGTCCCACTCAGACACGAGATTTTGAGCTCCATTTGATTCGCACAACTTTTCCGACACGTGACCCGATTTTATTTCACGCCACGATGTCACATTCATTTTCCAACTTGATTTGTGGGTCCCCTGTCGACCGAAACCTGTCAGCCCCAACTGTGGACATGGCCCACATTGAGCCTACTACCCGTCCGTCACTTGTGTCCCATTTATTGGAATTTCCATGTGCTACTTATTTACGCATGATCATCAACGTCTAATTTTAATTCGATTTTTGCACAATGTCCGGTTTTGACCCAATCCGGCTCCACCGAGTCCAGTCCAGCCTTGTGTTGCTCTCCACCGTGACGCCCTCATATTTTTCTCGTCCAAAAATATTAGTACTCATTCTACCATTTTTTTAATTATTTATTGGAATTTTTCTTGAATTAAATCCTATAGGAATAACCCAATATTCCTATTTAAATTGTAGCCCTTGGATTTTCCCAAACTAAATCTCCTCCATCTATTCCTACCTATTCATTCTCACAGCCTCCTCCTCAATAGGGTGCCGGCCCTAAAATTTATGGGAAAGCATCTCTCTCTCTCATCAATTAATGCATCTCTATCTCTCTCTCTCCCTTAATATTTTTTTTCCTATACAACCATACAAAACCGACAGCAGCATACTACATGCCACCACCACCATTGCTCGACCACCACATCCACTCCTCCTCCGCCTGGCAAACCCGACCATACCAGCCTACCCCGACCACCTCCTCCGCCGTGGGCGGCCATCGCCGCCACCACAGTGCACTCTTCCATCCCCTCCTCGATCTCCTCCTCCTCCATGAACACCAAGACGACCACCCTCCACCTTGTCAACCGACCACCGATCACCACCACGTTCGTCGTGCCACCGCCTGGCAACGCGAGCCCGCTCTCATCGCACCTCCGTGCGCAGCCCCGCGCGGCGGGGGAGAGCAACAGCAGCTGCCACAGCAGCTCGACTGCACAGCAGTAGCAGGCCGGAACTTCGCGCGCGCGTGCGGGCTTCGCCGCCGCCGCCGTCGGCCATTGCGCCGACGTGACCGCCGTGGTCGGCCTCCCCCATGACCGACGAACCCTGGCGAGCCACCCTGTGGTCGCCACCCTCGTCCCCGACGCGCCGTATAGGCGATTCGTGCGTTTTGCACGACGTTCCGTCGTGACGCGCGCGAAATGAAGTTCATTTTGGCGCCCCGTCGCAGCAACTTCGCGCGCATTTTCCCGGAGATCCGACCGTTGGATCGGCGATTTCTTCGCTCCGTCGCAATTTCGGTATATCCACCTTCATTCCTGTCAATTTTCGTCCGTTAATTTTATCGTTTGATACATGAAAACCGGCCACCAAGTTGACCGTTTAAATTGTATTAAATTTGGACAGTTTCGCGGGGCCAACTTCGTCAGCTTGTATCTCCTCCACCGCAGCTCCGTTTGGCGTGCTACCAGTTCCGGTGCGAAGCTGGTATAACCCTCTTACTTTCCCTCCAGTTTCGTTTCATTGTGAGCTTGTTTGATTGGTTGAATTCGACGCCAAAGTTGGTCGTCCGAATTCGTAATTTCCAACTTGTAAAATTCTATTTTTGAACACGGGACTCCAGATTTCATTTTTGACACCACCATTAGATTCGTGGCGTCGTTCTGGCATGTTTTCATATAAAATTTGTTAGATTTGGAGAACGTGGGCCCGGACACGTTTTTCGGTGCAAAGCGGGTCCTACATTCTGGGTCAACGAAACTTTTTGACGCCGGCTCATTGGAATTCAATTCCGGATGTACCGATGAGTTCGTATCGTCATTCTGGACTCGTTGACATATAATTTGCTAGGTTTTGGTGGACATTGGGTCTGGCACGCATTTCGGTGCAAGTCGGATACCAATATCCGGGCCAACGGGTCATTTTGAGATCGGCTCATCGGAATCCAATTCCGAAGATACCGTTAAGTTCGTATCATCATTCTGGACTCGTTGGCAGGTAGTTTGCTGAGTTTTGAGAACTTTGGCTCCGGTACGCATTTCCGTGCAAACCGGAATTCCAAGTTCTGGTCAACGGGCCAAAATGAGATCGGGTCAACGGAATCCAATTCTGGAGATACCGTTGGGTTCGTATCGACATTCTGGTTGCGTGGACATATAATTTGTTATATTTTATGGACTTGTTTTCTTGCACGTTTTTCGGTGCAAAACGGCTCCGACACGGACACCGTTTTGACCCAAAATTACCTTTTTGCTCTTGTGTCCAAATTGGACCGTTGGGTAGACTATCCTAGCTAATTTGACCATTCTGGACACGTTGGCGATGTCCATTTCATCGTCCGACAATGTTTGTCGATAATTTCTCTGAGTTTAACCTTTTTATAATTAATTAATAATTAATTCATATAATGTTCGTATTTCGAGATTAGTACAACGAAACTGAGACCAGTCAATTCCAGTGATCTCACATCGCTGAAATTGACAAGTTGGATACGTGGATCACTATAATAAGATTATCAACCTTACCGATAATCTTCTTATCTTGATTTGCGTGCCGTAAGTTTCGACGTACAAATAACGAAATACACTTTAATAATTAGATTAGATTTACCCTGTTTGACCAGAGTTGACCAGTTGACCCAAAGTCAACTGTAAGTCAACACTTGACCTAGTTTGACTAGATTATTGACCGGAGTCGACCTAGAGTTAATTTGACTTAGAAGAACCTAGAATAATATAGATTGCCTGTAGGGATTCATTTATTTCAACTTGAACACCTTGTAACCTGTGTTGCTTTAAATAGGACTCTGTGGCTTCAGTGGGACCCTCCTATGCTTGTCAGCTGTTTAGGTTATCGAGGCGAGTACATTCTCTGATCATTTCATATCCTGCTTAGAATTATTTTCTGCAGTAGATTACTTTACTTGTACTGTCACGTTGGTCACACGGATTGGTACTATATGGATCCTTTCTTGAGATGTTATCCTTAGGGAGCATTGGGTACTCTATGTTCTGTGCATTTCACTTTCATAGCGTATCATATGCTTCTTGGTTCTTTGATCACTTACGACATGTACCCTCATGATCGTAGAGTCTTCCTGGAATCTTACACTGTTGGGTATCCCCCAGAATCCCCATTTTTATGGGACTTACACTGTTGGGTATCCCCCAGAATCTCCATTTTTATGGGACTTACACTGTTGGGTTATCCCCAGAATCCCCATTTTTATGGGACTGACACTGTTGGGTTACCCCCAGAATCCCCATTTTTATGGGACTACTATGTATCACCTTCGGGGTCTACCACCCTTCGGGGGCTTACCACCTTCGGGGTCTATCACCTTCGGGGTCTGCTACATAGCATCATATAACATAACCTGGCTGGATCCTTGTGTATTGATCGGGGGTACGGGGGAGTATTACATGTTCATATTGTACTCTGACTCACTAGTCACTGCTAGTTCCCTATGTATAGTAGATATTTCTATTACAGTTCTCTCTCTGTTTTATACTGTACTTCTTTCAGTACTTGTATCTTACTTTACTGCATGTTCATATTTTCTAACCTGCTATGAATTGTTGAGATGTACTGTGCTCGCTCCAGTCCTGACTGGACCTGTTGATAAATTTTACAGATAGCCTGGAGGTGCCTGCTAGCCTAGAGGAGACACAGTAGGGTTTGTTTAGGTAGTTACTTCTTTTGTCTGGAGTTGTATTTACCTTGTGGATTACTGTATCTTTATTTGAGTTTTGAGATGTACTTCTGGGTTCATGTATCTTAGACACTTAGACTTCTATCTCCTGCATTTATTTTGGATTTCATGTTTTATCTATCTTTATCATGTTCTACCTTAGATGTGATTGAATTTGTATCTGCTATGTCACCCCCATTCGGGGAGTATAAACTGCTTAGTTTTATATTGTTAGATGTTGTGACCTAGGACAGCGTTCTACCGCCGACACTGCGGCGTAGGCTGGGCGTTGTTACGTTCTCGTGCCCTAACTCTAGGGTGCGGGTCGTGACAGTGCTGGATGCTCGACACAGAGTTCTGGCCGAACTCTGTGTCGTCGGGGCTGAAGCGGATTTTCGGATGATTTTTCACCACTGGATCTAATCCAACGGTCCAGGTTGCTGCGGGATTAGGGAGTTAAGTTAGGATTTCCAAACCCTAACTCACAAGAGGGCAACATTATCGCAAAGTAGCACAACTTGGAGAGAGGAAGGAGGCAAGAGTGCCATTACAACTTCGGAGAAGAAGACGGAGGATTGAAGGTCGCTATTCGAAGGAGATCGTGTTCGGGTAATCTCTACTCGTCGTTCTCGCTCTTCGTAGCCTTGTAATCATTGTTCTTATCTCTGAGTGTTGTGGGGATCCGATTTGGATCGGGAGGAGTTTGTAGAGGGTGTAATTCTTCTATTCCATTAGTGGAGGCTTCTCAGGGTTGGACTCCGATCGTCTCGTGGTTTTTCCCGCAAGGGTTTTCCACGTCAAAAATTCTCTGTGTCTGCGTGGATTATTTTGTGTGATTGTTTTTGGGTTTGTGCATTTTATTGCTCGGTCCTCTCGCAGGTACTCTCCGGTTTGGGGAAAGGTTTCCGCGTTTCTTTTCCAACAGAGTGGTATCAGAGCCAAGTTCTGGAATTCAGAAGGAGTGTCAGTAGTTGACAGAAAAACCAGAGAGGAGAGATGGACGCGAAGTCGGTGCGCATGGTGAATCTTAATGGCACAAACTATCATTATTGGCGGAGCAAGATGAAAGATTTGCTATTTGTCAAGAAGCTGCATCTACCCGTGTTTGCATCCGAGAAGCCCAGTGATAAATTCGAGGAGGACTGGACATTCGAGCACATACAGGTGTGTGGGTACATACGGCAGTTTGTGGACGAGAACGTGTACAATCACGTTGCCAATATTGAGCACGCGAAGACGTTGTGGGATAAGCTGGAATCCTTGTATGCGAAGAAGACCGGGGTAAACAAGTTGTTCCTGATCCGGACGATGATGGGTCTGCGATACAAGGATGGGGCGTCTATTTCGGATCACTTGAGTGAGTTCCAGGGCGTGGTTGACCAGCTATCTTCTATGGGAGTCAAGTTCGACGACGAAGTTCAGGGACTGTGGCTGCTGTGTACTTTGCCAGACTCGTGGGAGACCGTACGAGTATCTATGATCGCTTCTGCTCCAGAGGGCGTGGTCAGTCTGGAGTTTGCCAAGAGCGGGATGTTGAATGAAGAGATGTGGAGACGTTCTCAGGGCACTTCATCTACATCCCATCACTCAGAGGCATTGGTTTCAGAGAGCCGCGGAAGGGGCAAAAGCAGGGGTCCAGGTGGTGGCAGAGACAAGAGCAGGGGGAAGTCCAAGGGTCGTTACGAGGACTCAGAGTGTTACCATTGCGGTAAGAAGGGCCATATCAAGCGAAATTGTTTCGCTTGGAAGAGAGAGAAGAAGGGCGACAAGGGAAAGCAAGAAGAGAACACTACAGCGGCGGCCTCGGTGCATGGAGGCGATGTGATCGTCGTAGGTGATGAGGTCATTACTAACCTCGCCTGCGATGACAATTCTTGGCTGGTGGACTCAGGAGCTTCAGCACATGTATCTCACAATAGGGCACTGTTTGCCACTTACACGACAGGCGACTGTGGCGTATTGAAGATGGGCAACGGAGATGTGTCGAAGGCAGTTGCCGTTGGAGATGTGCATTTGAGAACGAAGACGGGTGCGGTTTTTGTTCTCAAGGATGTTCGTCATATCCCTGATATCCGTTTCAACCTGGTGTCGGTTGGAAGGTTGGATGACGAGGGATTCTTCAGTCTCTTCGGAAACAGTCAGTTGAAGCTTTCCAGAGGTTCGATGGTGATTGCCAGAGGAAGCAAGAAGTCCGGTCTCTACTATATGGAGGGGAGCGCAGAGGGGGCACAGGAGGTGAACGCAGTCAGTGATGCGTCTACCGAGTTGTGGCACAGGCGGCTCGGCCATATCAGCGAGAAGGGGATGAGCTACTTGGTGAACAGGAAGGTGATTCCGGGGCTCAAGTCTACAAAGTTGGAGAAGTGCACGCACTGTTTAGCTGGGAAGCAAAATAGGGTGTCTTTCCAAAGTCACCCAAGTTCGAGGAAGCCGGCGTTGCTCGAGTTGATTCACTCGGATGTCTGCGGTCCTATGAAGGTAAAATCTCTTGGTGGTGCTTCTTACATTGTAACCTTTATTGATGACTATTCCAGGAAGGTTTGGGTCTATGCCTTAAAGACCAAGGATCAGGTGATGCCTACTTTCAAGGAGTTTCAGGCCTCTGTTGAAAGGGAGACGGGCAAGAAGTTGTTGTGTGTTCGGTCCGACAATGGCGGCGAATACATCGGTTCCTTTGATGCGTATTACAGAGAGCAAGGGATACGACACCAGAAGACTCCGCCAAAGACACCTCAGCTCAATGGTGTAGTGGAGCGCATGAATAGGACACTGATGGAGAGGGTGCGGTGTTTGCTGTCAGAAGCAAACTTACCGGGCAGTTATTGGGGTGAGGCTCTTCTCACAGCTGCTTATATTATTAATTTGTCTCCTAGTGCTCCTTTGCAGGGTGATGTGCCTGACAAAGTATGGTACGACAAAGAGCCGTCATACAATCACCTGCGGGCGTTTGGTTGTAAGGCCTTCGTGCATGTACCGAAGGACGAGAGGACCAAACTTGAGCCGAAGACGAGGCGATGCGTCTTTGTCGGCTACGGTCGGGATGAGTTTGGCTATAGACTCTACGACCCAGTGGAAGGAAAGCTCTACAGAAGCAGGGACGTGGTGTTCGTCGAGGATCAGACCATGACCAACACTCAGGATTCCGAGACGCCTTCTGAGGCTGAGGAATTGTCATTTCGCTTCGAGCAGTTTCCAGAGGACATCGCAGAGGATCCAGTTATGGGGGAGCCGATACATGGAGTTGCTTCCAACCTTGATCATCAGCCTGCTGATGGTGGTCAGGGTGTCCCTCAGGAGGATGAGCATGCCGGAGAGGCAGTTCCTGAAGGGGCGGAGGCTGTTGGTATACAGCCAGCACCAGTGGCTCCACTGAGAAGGAGTGACAGGGATCGTCGACCATCTACGAGATACTCACCAGATGAGTATGTGCTATTGACTGACGGGGGAGAGCCCGAAAGTTTTGCAGAGGCTATGGGAGACGAACACAGGCAGGAGTGGATGGAGGCTATGCAGGAGGAGATGAGTTCCTTGCACACCAATTCCACTTATGATCTGGTACGGTTATCAAAGGGCAAGAAGGCTTTGAAGAATCGATGGGTGTTCAGAGTGAAGCAGACGGAAGATGCTACTCGCCCTCGATACAAAGCGAGGCTGGTAGTCAAAGGCTACGGTCAGCGGAAAGGCGTGGATTATGATGAGATCTTTTCGCCTGTCGTCAAGCATTCGTCTATTCGGGTGGTGCTAGCATTAGCAGCCAGTCTCGACTTGGAGGTCGAGCAGATGGACATGAAGACGACATTCCTCCACGGTGATCTTGAGGAGGAGTTGTACATGGAGCAGCCAGAGGGATTCTGTGAGAAGGACAAGTCACATTTGGTCTGCCGGTTGAGAAAGAGCTTGTATGGTCTGAAGCAGGCTCCGAGGCAGTGGTACAGGAAGTTCGAGTCGTTTATGGGGGAGCATGGTTATGCACGGACGACGTCGGATCATTGTACATTTGTGAGGTATTTTGCCGAGAATGATTTCATCATTTTGTTGCTCTATGTTGATGATATGCTATTAGTAGGTCGGAATGCCACTAGGATAGCGGAGTTGAAGCGCCAACTGGGCGCGGCCTTCTCTATGAAGGATTTGGGCGCAGCGAAGACTATTCTTGGGATGGAGATCAGTCGAGAGAGAGAGTCCAAGCTGCTACACTTGTCCCAAACGAAGTACATTCACCGGGTATTTCAGCATTTCGGGATGGACGGGTCGAAGAAAGTGAGTTCCTCCCTCGCGGCTCACTTTAAGTTCACTGAGGAGCAGTGTCCATCTACCGAAGACGAAAAAGAAGATATGGAGCGAGTTCCATATGCCTCAGCTGTGGGGAGCCTGATGTATGCTATGGTGTGTACGAGGCCAGATATTGCTCATACAGTTGGTACGGTTAGCAGGTATCTTTCAAATCCTGGAAGGGTACATGGGAGTACGGTCAAGTGGATTCTACGATATCTTCAGGGCACTGCTGGTTGGAGACTTTCCTTTGGTGATGACGAGCCGAAGCTGGTTGGGTATACCGACGCTGATATGGCTGGAGATGTAGACACGAGACGATCGACTTCGGGCTACGTGATGATGTTTGCGGGAGGAGCAGTGTCGTGGCAGTCGCGGTTGCAGAAGTGTGTTGCCTTGTCGACGACAGAGGCAGAGTACATTGCGACGACGGAGGCTTGCAAGAAGTTGCTGTGGATGAAGAAGCTGCTGCAGGAATTGGGACTGAAGCAAGAGCAGTATACTTTGCTTTGCGACAGTCAGAGTACGATCCACCTTGTGAAGAATCAGACGTTTCATAGCCGGTCCAAGCACATCGAGACTCGGTATCATTGGATACGGGATGTGGTTGAGAAAAAGGACGCGGAGCTTGAGAAGGTTCATACAGATGACAACGGAGCTGATATGTTCACGAAGATTCTACCAAGGGGGAAGTTTGAGTACTGCAGGCAGGTCGTCGGGATGATGACATCCTCCCCATAGTTGTGAAGGGGAAGATTTGTTGGAGTGGGTGGGGTTCCCAACCTATGTGGAGAAGACCCCGGAGTGCGACGAGCGCCGTTCGTATGTCGAAGAAGCTCGGGAAGTAGGCGACTGGAGTCGCTACTGCTGCTGCTGCTGCTCCTGAAGGAGTTTCTGGCCTGGGCCTGCCGAGTTCGGCCCGAACTCGGTCCCAGGCCGAGTTCTGGCGGAACTCGGTCTGGCTCCTCCAGGGTTTGGCGAGTAGGTGCTGGATGCTCGACACAGAGTTCTGGCCGAACTCTGTGTCGTCGGGGCTGAAGCGGATTTTCGGGTGATTTTTCACCACTGGATCTAATCCAACGGTCCAGGTTGCTGCGGGATTAGGGAGTTAAGTTGGGATTTCCAAACCCTAACTCACAAGAGGGCAACATTATCGCAAAGTAGCACAACTTGGAGAGAGGAAGGAGGCAAGAGTGCCATTACAACTTCGGAGAAGAAGACGGAGGATTGAAGGTCGCTATTCGAAGGAGATCGTGTTCGGGTAATCTCTACTCGTCGTTCTCGCTCTTCGTAGCCTTGTAATCATTGTTCTTATCTCTGAGTGTTGTGGGGATCCGATTTGGATCGGGAGGAGTTTGTAGAGGGTGTAATTCTTCTATTCCATTAGTGGAGGCTTCTCAGGGTTGGACTCCGATCGTCCCGTGATTTTTTCCGCAAGGGTTTTCCACGTCAAAAATTCTCTGTGTCTGAGTGGATTGTTTTGTGTGATTGTTTTTGGGTTCGTGCGTTGTATTGCTCGGTCCTCTCGCAGGTACTCTCCGGTTTGGGGAAAGGTTTCCGCGTTTCTTTCCCAACAAAGCACACCCACCAATGGCTGGTAGGCTTTCGAGAAGAAGTCTTCACTGCTGTTCTTCATTGTTATTCATCTATTTTGTTTTTTCGTTGTTGTACTCCATACTCTGTAATCATCACTGTGAAAGAGACTGAAGAAGAACACAACGGTACAAAACACCGTCACGCAAAAACCACAGGCCTAATAGTTCGTCTCTGCGGAGAAGAAAATGAACTCTTGTAGCCGTGCGAAAATGTCGACTTTCTGACGAAACCATTTTTTCGCGCAAGGACAGTATCTTTTTTCATAAAATTCTGCGTAAGTGCATGGACATATTGTCTCAACTTTAAAATCTGTCGCAGAAATGGGAGGGTGCTTGTCTCGATCTTTGTACTGTCGCAGAAATGCAAGGACAAGTCGTCTAAGAGCATCTCCAATCCTATTGTCTTGTTTTGTGTTGTAAATCCTATGTGGCATGAGACATAAGACATGTCTTTCCTATGTGGCAAGATGACATTCACACAAGACAATGAGATAAAAATATGTTCTCCAATGCAAAAGTTTAAGAAGACAATAAAATTACTTTTTTTTCAACTTTCAAGACAATTTTTTCACTTCTTTTTTTTATATATATATTTTTATTCATAATTGATGATGTGGACATAAAGTCATTGTGAAGTGCATTGTCTAGATCTAGACAACCAACTTCACATTCTCCTTGTCATATGTCATTGTCATGTCAACTTCACACTTTATTTCACATTTGCATTGGAGAAGTACTTTTGAAAAAAAATGTTTGTCATTCCTATATGGCAACCATTTTTTCCAAACTTACAATAGGGTTGGAGATGCTCTAAAACTTGAACATCAAACTGTGAAATCTGTGTCTAACTTGAACTCTTGGACTTCAAATATTGAGAACTTTTTTGCGTAGGCCTGCGTTGTGCGAAAATTTTATATTTTCGTGTGGCCTTGATTTACGCAAAAAATGCAGATTATGAACAAGAATCTCAACTTTGTAACATTTTTTAGTCGACGTCGTAAAGAACTTTTTCATGCGTTAACTAAAATAATTTTTGTCTTCTCGCAGTATCTTTGTCCCTTGCACCCTTGTCCAAGAACAACAGAACTGCGTCCCTAGAAGGAATATGAAAAATATTATACTGAAAGTCAATATTGGAGGAAGAAAATATAGTGCTACTAGCAATAGATGTACCGACAATTATGGCAAGATGATACAAAATTGGGCCTGCATAGGTTATACAAGAACGTCAGCAAACGCTGTACTCGTATGCTTCTGCGATAGCTGATTGAAAATTTCCATACAATAACAATGGCAAACAATCCCAACTTTGTAATCAACATCTTGGTTGGACAATCGAATAATATCGGTCCTGGTTTAGTGGATGCATGTGCATGATCAAATTGTTTTGAAAACAGGAGAAAGTCTTATGCGTGATTTTTTTTGTTCATTTTAAGTAAGGGATCTATGATGACCTTTCGTGCTTCATCATTGTCAGAGTGATCATATTTAATATCCAATAAGGAGAAAGAAAGTGTATGCATGGCTTCTTTCCATGGAAGCAAAGTTCCAATGAAGAACAATATCCCACAGGGAAGTCAAGACTAAACATAAGCAACATTGTAGTAACAATAAGCAATTTTCGCATGAAGTAAGCCCATGCGAAAACACAAAGTTTTCGTGTAGCACGTGCCTACATGAAGATTTCTTTGAAACAATTATGATATGCTCAGTTTCTTCGAAGATCAAGTTTGGAGTTTGGAGTTTGAAGTTCTGAGTTGCAGACTGAGCTAAAAAAAAATAGATTGCCCTTACATTTCAGTGGTGTCAAAGTGATTTAAGGCAAGTGTCTTTGCATCTTTTTGCGGCTAGTTTTCGATGTTAAGACGAATCGGCCCTTACTTATGCGGAGTTGTTCAAGCAAGATAGATTGTCCTCCACGCGAAAAAGACAAGTTGCTTAGAGACTTGAAATTTCCCGTGGGTGTATATTTTGTCTCTTAATTTAAAGATCGAACTGTTTGGGGCTCGTGATTATGCATCATGTCTCTATATTCTTCTCTTCTTTTTCATGATACGATTACAATGTAAAATGTACAAAGTAAAAGAAAACACAAAAAGAAAAAAAAAGAAGTCGACAACAATGACTTTGCCGTTAAAATCCTACCCACTAAGGGAGGGTGTTCGGTGATTATCGATTGCATACTGTGAACAATGGGTGGAAGCACGACAATGACCTTCCCCGAGAACTTGCTTGATTTCTTTGGAGTCATTAAGTAGTGGAGTATAGTACTTGCCTTTATTGAAGATTTGCCCGATCTCTTCAGGATCACCATCGTTGATCATTGAGGAAGAGGAAGAAGAATGCTAAATTTTTTTAAAAAATGAAGTATAGAAAGCTTTCTCTCTTCCACACAACCTCTATTTATAAGCTGGGGGTGACTTTTCGAAAAATGAATCAGCATTTAATGATGATTGATAGTTAGCGGTGCACAATTTATGATGACAAATTTGTAAATATTTGACATAGACTGAGATCTCAGCGACTTTCCATCTTTGCTCCATCTAGCTCAGTGACATTATTTTTTGCGCAATAGTGTTTTGTGCAAAAAAAGATGGGACAATGATTCATTTTCTTTGCTTCTGATTCAAATTATTTTGAATCTATGTAAAAATTCAAACTTTGAAGGGGATCTTTGTGAGACTCGTCTCACAGTATCAATATTTATATACTGATACGTATTTTATAGTATATGTAAAACCCAGAATTTTAGGATTATTAATTATTGGTTTGTAGTGTAATTTTAATTGTATAGTTATTATTATTATTATTATTATTATTATTATTATTATTATTATTATTATTATTATTTAGTTGGTTTTAGGAAAAATATTATTTTAAAATATTATCGTTGATTTTTGATTGCGTCCCTGCTCCGAACCCGAGTCCGAACTCGAACCAGACCCGGTTTCCGAAACCCAACTCAGCCCAAACCCGTCCTTATTTTCCTTTCTTTTAAAATCCAAATTTCTATATATTAATCCTTAAAAAAAAAATCCCACGAGCTGGTCCAGCAGTGGACCAGCAACTCCCCTGACTCCTTCTTCTTATTCTCCACTTTTCCCTCCCCACTTCACTCCACAACTCCCTCTCTTCCACCCACTCCTCTCACTCCTTCCATATAACTCTTCTCCCTCTCATTCCTTTCCCCCTCACTCTTTTCTCTTCTCCAAAACCCACTTCCCAGAAACTCCACCCGAACTCCAGCAGCCCCAACCCGTGCCCTAGTCTCCGGCGACCCTCGCCTTCCCCGAGCGACCAAGCCGCGCCCCCGTCGGCCTGTCCAACACCGGCGCCGCCCATCCGCGCGCGCCCCGATGTCCTCCCGGCCGACCTCCGGCAACTCCCCCCGCGGCCCGACCTCCCGCGCGCGCCCCGACCTCCCGGGCCACCTCCGGCCGCCTTTCCGCAGGCGCCCTAGTCCCACACGGCCGCCCACGCCGGCCGGATCCCGACCCCCACTCCGATCTGCGGCGCCCCTCGCGGCCAGCTCTCTCTGGCGCCAGTCTCCCGCGCATGTGCCCTTCCGGCCACCCGAGACCAGCGCCTCCGTCCAACTCAGCGCCGGCCAACGCCCCGTGTCCGCCTCCCGGCGACCCCGCAGCTCTGTACGGCTGTTTCCGCCCGTTCCCTCTGCTGTCCTGGTTCCCGCGAGTGTCCCGCTGATCTGGACAGCACTGTCCAGCGCTGTCCCGGGCTTTCCCGACTTGCTGTCCGCGATTATCTTTCTATAATTTTCATCTGAGAGCTCTAGCCGAGCAACCCAAGGTATAACTCCTCTGTCCCGTCCCATTTCGGTAGTCAATGATGAAATTGGTCCCCGATTCCCTCCCGGGAATTCCGTTTTTGAGCGATGTCGTAACTCCGAATTTTTCGGAGATGTTCTGTGATATTCTGTGTTTATTTTGGATTTTTTGGAAATATATTTTCTGGATTTAGGCGCTGTGATTTTCGAATTCATTTCGGGAATTCCCGAAACTATACTGCGGGTTTCCGATTAAGATTCGGGAATTATTTCTGTGAGTTTAATTTTGGTGTAAAATGGTTTGAAAGTTGAATTCTGGGTGTTCCCTGGTTTGGGACTTTTTATAAATGGTGTTTATGGTACACTTCCCAGTTTTTGGGTTGACCGAAAATAGAGGAAGTGCTGTCGGATTTTCTATAAAATTAATTATATAATTTTAAAATAGTTTTTTTCGAAAAAGAATATTATTTTGGATTTTTTGGCGACGACCGTATTGGTCAATGGGCCCTGGCTAAGTGAAAACGAAACCGGTTTCGCCCGGACGTTGAGGCATTAGCCTATATGACGATTGGACCAATATCTGAGACTCACTATTAAATTTATTTAATTTATTACTTTTATTTTGTAATTAAATTACAGGATAATTTTAGAACTAACAAATATTTCTTCTTATTTCAATTTATGTAAAATAATTTGTAAAGGCATAAGCCCAGCTTTTCTATTTTCTTTCTCTGTGGCCTGTAATTATTGTAGCGTAGTTTTTCTTTCATTTTCTGGTTTTGCTGTTTTTTAGCATAAACGCGTAGAACTAAAATAAATATTATTTTGATATAGAAAAATTAATGAGGTTTTTCTCACATTAAAATTTACAAGTTTGTAAAATTTAAACAAAGAGCATGTTTTCTCATTAAACAAAAAATTTAGTTTTATATATGTATAATTACGAAAATACAAAGTTTTAACCAATTAAATTGGTAACTACGAGTTTTTCCAAATAAAAAGTCAAATTGACTTTTCTCTCGTAATTAATTACAACGCACCCGATAATCGAGTTTCGTTGTGATAGCGTAATCAAGATTAAAATTGATTAGGACAAACTTAGAGATTGCAACTAGCATAGTTAGCATGGTAACTCTGGAATCTGAGTCAAACTTCTCGAATGTAGGATTTCGAGGACGAGTCTAATTTCCATCTCGAAGTCTTCAACCCTTCAAGTCCAGTCCAATTTGAGGCAAGTACATTTTGTGATAGTTTACAATTATTTAATAATCGTTTTACTACAAGTTTAGACCACGATGCAACACGGAACTCTCTCTGAGAGCACTGACTGACTGACTGTTGGGTACTGGGGGAATAGTGTAATGATTATGACCACATCCAAAGTAATAACTTAGAACTGTATTAGCTTACCCCTCATACACACGGGGATAAGCCATATCGTATCAATAGATACAACTGTACAACCCAAGCCGGTCATATTCATTGCCTATTCAAATCATAATATTTTAACTGCTAGAAAACTGTTTACTTCAAATTGTTTAAAAATGCATGATTCTATTATTATTTTAATTGTTGGATTAGCATGAATTGTACTTTGCTCCCTCCTGACTGGAGATACATTTTTAGGGGATATTGAGGATGCTGAGCTGTTATACAACAGTTATTATGATCCAGTTCTGTACCCCGTGGTGTTGTCAGAGTCCCCATTGGAGGACGCAGGACCTGAGGCCGATGAGCCGAACGCTTAGCTAGATTTTTCCTGTTTCCCGTTTTGTTGTTTTTAAAATTTTGTTATTTGAATTCAGTATTTAATTCAGTTCTTTTACTTCCGGTTGTATTTATTCAAATGTTTAATAAAGTTTTAAATTTCCGAATATTGAGTTGTGACAAATATAGATGTTGTTGTGGTTACCTGCTAGTAGAACAGCTTACTGCTGTAGGAGCGTAAAAAGTGCTTCAAAGCAAGAGTCATCACATTCATAAGTGATCGGTTTTCTACATCAAGCAAGAGCGGATAATCTCTTTTACGCCCAAGACTAGGCTAATCAATTTACGCCTAAGCAGGATGATCATTTTACGCTTGGGTCCACACCGGTGGTTTTACGCCAAGGACAGAGCAGCCTCTTTTACGCAGGATAAAGCTGTCAAATCTCTCATTTAATGCAAACTCTGACATGAAGATATTAATGATGGCATTTACCACAGAATTCAATGGGATTTGTCTTATACAAAGACCATTGTTGTCGTTTATGGGGGATCGAGCTACTTTACGCTCACTATATGGTTTCTTTTACGCACGGAGTTTTACATGAGTTCTTACGCTCATAAAATAATGTGTGCGTAAAGTCTATTTGAGCCATTTTACGCTCAAGGTTATTCAATAACCACTTTACGCTGGAAACTTATGACAGCTATTTTACGCTCATCTTACTGCTTTACGCCCAGAGGATGTTGGAGCTATTTTTACGCCCTATTCTTTCTGGCCAGTATAGAACGTGGTTTGCTTACATGGCCTTCATGCCATATATTTCGAAGAACGTGTGTACATGCATCCTATTCTCACTGAAATGATGGGACGCGTGTCAACGTATGCAAAGGATGACTCTGATCATGGGTGGCAGTTGTTAGCGTAAAGACAGATTTTGATGCCTTTTTACGCACAGAAGCCCCAGTCTATAAATAGACTCATTTTTCTCAAAGAGACGGACAGGGAGAGAACATGAGAGAATACAGAGATCAGGACTTCGAGATTTTGATCCTCCAGAGCATTCTTCTTCAATTTTTCTTTCAGAACAGAGTGAAGCAAAGCAGGAAAGCATTCGGCCTCGCCATCAGTGCCCAAGTGCGTCGATACCTTTCTGGTGACTTAGTTCTTCCAAGTTGTTCTACTTCAAGCAGTGATCTTCATCATCATCATATGGTCCAAGGAACAAAGTGATCATTTACGAATCAAACTTCCATAGCAATACTTTTCCAGAATCAAATTTGTACTTCTTGTACTTTTTCTCGTTTTATTTTCAAAATCCAACCTTTTGTTTGGCAATTTTGTTAAGTGAAATAAAATGGCGACTCTGCTGGGGACGACTTTCTCCTCCGACGAGGAAGTGATTGCTCAATATGATGATGTTTCAGTCGGTTCGACTAAGAAGACTCTGGTTGTACACTTCGACCAGACTGCCTATGAAGAAATGCTCCGAACTGGGGGTGGTTCTCACCACTCCAATGTTCAAAAGTCTCGCAAAGCACGAAAAGTTTGGATTTCCAAATCCAAAGTGGTTTCTGGTCTCTTTGTTGCTTCTGATGACAAGGGAATTCTTCCCACTCCTGTCGTAGGGGCTCCCGTTCGTAACGAGACAGTCCTTACTTCAGAGTTGCACTCAAAGTGTGATGATTTATCTCTCGTTTGTAACGGAGAAGATAATCAGGTTTCACGCCCACTGCGTAAGAATCAAGTTTTACGCTCAGTGGGTAAGAACCAAATTTTACGCTCAAGGCATAAGAATGAGTCTCCCATTTGTAATGTGGCAGATTCTAATGTTTCTGAGTGTAAGAACCCGTCTCCCGTCGGTGACGTGGTAGACTCACACAAATTACGCTCCTCGCGTAAAACAAAATCTCCCGTCTGTGATGTGGTAGATAATCAATTTTTACGTTTTACGCGTAAAGGTAAGTCTAATGTCTGTGACAGTGTAGATAAAACTCACAACGATGTTTGCACATCTAATGTGAATATACCTAAACGCATACAGCGTAAAAGTGATGTTGGTAAAACTTCTGTCCTACACCAACAACCTTCTTATACTGCTTTACGCAAAGTACCAAACTTGTAAATCACACGCCATGAAAATGGGGTCCTTCGTGCTAAATCTCAAGATTTACGCACACAACTCCAAACGCGTAAAAATGTACAGTTTGGTTCTGCGAATGAAGCCAGTAATCTTCTTTATACACAGGGGACTAAAAGTTTTTCTGCCCCAAATGTAATAAAGAAGAATATTCCCTCCACTCCTTCTGACTTACGTGAATTGCTAATACAAAAGCGTAAGAATTCACAATCTCCGGCGATGCTCCCCCAAGAAAGACATCAATGTGGATATCATCAGGTTGTGATCAATTATTGTTGTTCAGCTTCAAAACGTTCAGTTTTTGATCGACTGAATTTCTCACTTCAACATCAAGCTGAAGACCAAGAAGATGAGTTGTCATATGCATCAGTCAACATGGCATCTCATACTAACAGAGGACGACGACCGAGACGGAACATGTCCCAAACTCCATGTCAACAACAGTTCAACAGACTTCTTGATTCCTTTGAAGGAGTATATCAGAATACTCGATCAAGAAGACAAAGACAATTGCAGATTTCTGATTCAGAAGCTGGGGGTACTCAATCTTTTGAGTCCGATACCGATAGTGTGGATTCATACTTCTATACTAATCCCTCTATATCTTCAAGAGAGGTTGAATCCTACGCTGTTGGAGATGAACCAGAGACGTCATCTACTAATACGGAACAACGTCTCACTGCCGTGGAGCAATCATTGAAAGACATGCTCAACATGGTGCAAAGCATGCATCAGATAATTTTGAATCAGCAAACTACTCAACCCACAGTAATAACTCCGGTACCAGCAGCAGCACAAACTCAAGATAGTCAAGGGGCTGATATACCTTCGAATATTCAAGAACCTGCTGTCAATCAAAATTCTGCATCTCCAGATCCCATCATTCCAGAAGATGTACCACCTCCAGTGGGGGTTACGGTACATCCAACGACTATTCAATCAAATGTGCTTCCTCAAACCAGTGAAGCCATTCAAGCAGTGCGTGAACTCAAAGCACAGTTTGAAGTTTTGAGGCACAAAGATCAGCTCCAGAGGTTAGGGATTAAGCAACCTTATTCTCCTCATTGGAATAATGTACCCTTCCCTCCGAAGTTCAAACCACAATCCATGGTTTTATTCGATAGAAAAGCATCTCCCAGTCAATATATCAATTACTTTGATATTATGACTGTACACTTGCAGAAAAATGATGCTCTTCTCACTCGAGTGTTCATCGGGTGCTTGACGGGTTCGGCTTATGACTGGTATCGTAGCTTACCCGATAACTCTATTTCGTCTTTTGACGAATTCAAGGCAATGTTTCTCTCCCACTTCTATGAAGGAGGTATGGACATGAACATGTCCTCCTTAATAGAAATAAAACAAAAGGAGAAAGAAGATACTCGAACGTTCATTGAACGTTTTCGACAGGCTACTCTAAAGATGCCTCCTGGTATGCCAGATTCAGCGTTGATGATACATGCAAGATGAATCTGCGACCATCCATTGCTGTCTTCATCGGTTCCCAATTCACAGATTGGGCTTCGTTTATCATAGCAGCAGTTTCTGCCGAAACCAATGGTAGGTTGGCTCGGGAACATGGGATGATTTTCGCTTCAGAAGATAAAGGGAAGAAAAATAATCCTGGTAATAATCCTGGCAATCGTAACGTGAAAGGAAAAGATACTCTTATGGTCAATCTCTCCAAGAACAAAACGACGCGAAATAATCAAGAATCTTCCAGGCCAAAGGAAGAATACTCTTTTGACGAAAGTGATATCCCAGGGATATTTCAGTGTCTGGTAAAAAGTGGCAAACTTCAGATTCCAGAACCAAAAAGGCCTAATGAGGTGAATCTGACTGACAATCCCAAATATTGTATCTATCATAGATACATTAATCATCCTACCAGTGCTTGCTATGTCTTAAAAAAGAAGATCCAAGACCTGATAAATGGTGGCGCTATCGCTTTAACCAATGATGACCATACGGTTACAACCAACATGGTCTCTCTTCAGTTTGGAGATTTTCCTCCACATCAAGTCCCAGATGGAATTATTCCAATTCCGAAGACGACGATGAAGATCGTAAATATCCCGCCCGCCAGGGAAGAAAATATAGGATTGTTGCCGCTCACATTGAAGAAAGGTGAAATCATGTGGGTACATCCTGACTTAATACCTGAGTTGGAAAATGAAGGTAAAACTTTAAAATCCAAGAAAGGTAAGAAAGTCAAAACCTGCAACATGATTTCTCATGTTATTATAAATCCTGATGACTTGGATCATCTATGGGATGGCCTTCCTCTAGAAGGTAGACTGAAAGGACTAAACATCTGTCCTCCAAGTCTAGCTCCTCCTACCAAGCTCAAGCTTACCCATCAGCAGTGGCTAGCCATGAATAGTGTTCCTTTATATCGGGCACAACAAGTCTTTGCTGCTTATGAAAAAGCTCCGACAGGGATTTTTCCTCATATCCCGAATCCTCCTCCTCCCGTAACTACAGAGACTTCTATTCTTCATTCTCCTGAGGTTACATAAGGTCTTACTTCTTCCTCTTCCTCTGTTCAAACACCTGTCAAAAGTCCGCTGCCCACTCACTTGTATAGTCAGCAATCTGTTCATCTCATGAAGAAGATGGGTTACGACTTTCAAAAGGCAGAAGGTTTGAATTATGATAAAGGAATACGTCTTCCTTTACAAATTCAAAATCAGAATTCCACTGCTGGATTGGGTTCTGAAGTGCCTCATAACAACCCTTATAAGAAGAAGGCTAAGGGAGGAAAGACTAAATCCTGTAATATGGTACTTCCTTCTCTTGAGTCTGAAGAAGAAACGTTTACTGGTACAAGATCTGGAAAAGAGTACCACAAAGATTATGAGGGATCCTCCAAAGAAGCAGAAGATGTAGTGGAGACTCTACCAGTTCAACCTTCTCATGTTCCTGTTAAACCGTCTGTAGTTGAAAAGGGGAAACAGAAGGCAGTACGCTTTGATATCCCATTGAAGCCTGCTTCCAATCAGGGGGTGGTGATGAAGCCTTACAAATTTGACATTCTAGCTCAGTTAGCCAATACTCCGGCTAGACTTTCTATATTTGAACTGCTTCGCCTTTCCAGAGAAAGCAGAGAGACTTTGAGCGAAGCTTTACTTCAAGCAGATTCATGCTTGGCACAACTCAAGATTCCTGATAATATACCAGTGTCATGTCCGCAATGTCATAGTGTAATGGAAGCAATTTCCAACATCACCTTTACACAAGAGGATATGCTATTGAAACATAACAAGCATGATAGGCCTCTGTGTTACACTGGATATATCGGATCCACTGAAATTGATAGGATTTACATCGATCCTGGGTCTTCAATTAGTATAATTCTTCAGAGTATGCTAAGACCCCTGAGGATTCCTACTAGTGAGCTGACTTACACTAGTACTACGATAGTCGGTTTTAACTCTGGCAAGAGCAAACCACTGGGGAAGATTCGTCTGCAGATTCAGATTGGTGATCTTCGAACTATGGTAACTTTCTATGTTATCAACTCGGACGTATCCTACAATATTCTTCTTGGAAGACCGTAGATTTATGAGCACAATATTGTGCCTTCAACTCTTCACCAATGTTTCAAGTATGTGGACTCCCAAGGAGTTGTGAAAACTGAGTTTGCTGATATTAATCCGTTCAAGGGTGTTGAAGCCTACTTCTCTGATTCAAGGCTTTATAAACAAGAGCATGTGAAAGATATATCAGACATGGCTGAAGATCAATCACCCTCTGAGGATCACTCTATTAATGAAGATCCGCCAGAGGAGCAACCTTTGAAGATCATAGTCAAGGGACGAATCCAATCCCAACCTGTCAATGATCAACCTTTGATGATCAAGGTTAAAGGAAGAATTCAAACTTCATCTGAGGAATCAATAAATATTCCTGCTAAGAGCCAAGTTCAACCTTTTATGATTAAGGTCAAAGGACGTACTTCTTGCACGAATGATCCAGAACTACCATTGATTGTCAATCTTGGCAAATCTACGCAGAAGACGGATGATGGTCCACTGTTGATTAATTCGAAGCGTAGCAATCAGACTGTAAATGATGTAAATATTGATCATTCTGTACTTTTTGATATCAATGAAGATTTCCTGTTCGAGTATATGGCTGTCAAGTTTATTGAAAGAATGAATTTATCTTCTGATAATCAAAGTCATCAATATAAAGACAACATAGAACCGGAAGAAACTTTATACATTAATCATAAGGAGAATTCTTTTCCTTCTTATACAGATGTTGGACCGTATGCTCAAAGGTTCCTAACATATTCTCCTTATCTTCTACCAATGGCTGCTTCATCACAAGCTTGCGTAACTTTTAGACGTCATGAAGAATCTTATTTCGTGGTTCCGTCTGATAAGAAAAATAAGCGCCAAATTGTGTTTGGCCTGGCTAGAAATATCCATGTTGCTCAGACAGATGAGCTGAAGGATAAAGACAAAGGAAGAATCCGAATTGATAAATACAGCCAGCAATCTATCAAGATCATTCAGAACATGGGGTATGATTTAAAGACTATGCAAGGTCTCAATCAAGGCAAGGGCAGACGATTACCATTAGGTGGTGATCCGTTTTACCAAAAGACTCGTCATGGGTTGGGATATGATCCGTCCCACATGTTTTATGATGATATACAAGAAGAATTCTCTTCCAGCTCTTCACAATCATCAGATTCAGAGGAACTTCAATGAATCTAGGCAAGTACTTACAGTCAATATGGTTCAAACTGATGGTAAATCCGAACCATTTGAAAATTTTCCTCGAGCCACCATCGGTTCATTTATTTCTTTCATATATATATCTTCAACAACATTCGTCTTCTTAATCTCCAGCTACCAAAGTTTGGTTAAGCTGATTACTTGTCTCTTTGAAGAGAGATTTTGATCTTTTCAGTATATAAAGTTGGACTTATTATTTATCATGTTTTCATAACCTCCGGATAAATACTAAATCCATCTTCTTTTTCTATCTATCACGTCCATTTTGACCTCTGCATAGATATTAAATCTATTTTTCTTTGGGTTCTTACATACTGTCATGTTCATATTACCTCTGATAGTATTATATACTCTAAATAGAAAATAAGATTACATTATCTATCATGTCCATATTACCTCTGGATAGATATAATGTTTGAGTTTAGAAATTTTGTCATGTTCATATAACCTCTGATGAGTATTTTCTACCCCATACAAAACAAGATTTTATCATAGACTTGTCACGTCCATATTACCTCTGATAAGTGCTTTCTATCTCCTACCTATTGTTTGAAATTCAACGATAGGATCGCAAAACAAATCTTTCATTCATTTCTGGTGGAAATACTACAGAATGGATAAGACAAAAAGATGACAAAACACTCTCTTAAGGTGGAGTGGAAGCATCTTGGAGCAACTTTTTTAATTCTTCTAGTCGTCTGCCACGAGAACTCATAACCTTCTTGGTAGCCTCTGCACGTCGAGCTTCAGGAGTGAAAATACGGGAAAGCTCAGCGAAGGTGATTATCAAGTTGTCCTTTGCTTCATCAAGAGTTCTGATGGTCGACTCAGCCCCAAAAGCCTTTTCTTCTAAAATTGAGCTTTGAGTGAGATGTAGATTTCGAGCATCGATCATCTTCTCCCTTTCAGCCTTCAAGCAAGCTAGCTCTACCTCAACTTCGCGGATTCTGTCATTCTTGCTCTGAATATCTATGTTCAAAGCGTCATAAGCCACTCTATGGCCATGCAGTGCAGGTTTTACGCCAGTCAAAAAGGCTTTCTCTTTAGCAACCTTCAGACTGTATTCACGGAGGGCTGCATTATATGTAGTCTCTCGAGCAAGATAATCAGCTGTTAAGGCGTCATATTCTTCCTCGATGAGACTTTCAACAGTTTTACTAGACAGATTAAGATATTCTCTGATTGGCTGTTCAAGGTCTTCCACAATTTTCTCCAATGCGGTAGCTCTTTCAGTATCATTGAACAAAGCAACGTTCTTGATGGTCGAAGCCATTGCCGTCTTCAGAGTTTCATAATTGAGGCCCTTATTTAGGACCATTGTTATCAAGGTTGCCAGGCTTTTATAAAAGGTGTCAGTATAAATCTCAATGAGGAGATCCATTTCTGTGCTGGAACTTGGCGTGGCAACAATATCTAACAGATTCCTTTCTCAGAAATCAGGAACAGATGTTGGTGGTGCAACAGTAGGATGAGACGAAGTCGTTGGTGCTACCACCGTTATAGCCAATTGATCCCTAGAAGCTTCAGGGATTATATCTCCAATCGGTGCAACAATAGATGGAGGTGGAGCCGATGACGTTACTATTGTTGTCTGGTTCCCAGGGACCTCAGTATCAATGTCTTCAATATTTGTCACTCCAGCCGTTTCTGGAGTTCTGGCGGCGATAATGTCGGTGGGTGTGGTGACAACTACAGGAGCTGGTTCAGATTCTGACATTGGCTTGTCAGAAATTGGTACTGGATCAGTGACAACAGTAGAGGATGTTATTATTTCCTCAGTTTTTGTTGGAAGTTCAAGCATGCCTCCAACATCTCCTTCAATTGATTGCTCCACAGGATTTTCCAATGTTTCAGCTGTGGTGAAACTTTCTACAGCTAATTCTTTGTTCAAGTCTAGATCACCTCCAGTAGTTCCATCATCACCTGCAGTGGGATCGACTCTAGTCTTCTCTTTGTGCTGATCCTCAACAAGAGAAGACAATTCAGATTGTGCTTGTTGTGCCTCAAGTGATGGAGGATATTCTTCTTGAGGCTCCATCTCAGGTTTTTGCACTCTCCCTTCTTCAGCATCTGAGTTTCCTGAAGAAGAAGCTTCACCTTCAGACTCCTCATTTTCTTCATAGATTTTTTCTTCTTGAGGAGGAAGAACTACAGGCTTTGGTGCAATTATGACATCTGCAAAATGAACAAAAATAAGTTAGTATACAAAATCATGATATATAATTCCGTATAGGTTTTGTATAATACTTGGAATATGTGCATTTTTTTCAAGATATGTATCATAATCACCATCCCAGTCATCATCCTCAAAGTCAAGAGCCGGTTCATCTGATGGAATGCGATCTTGATCAACAGTGGATACAGTAGTAGTACCCTCCGTAACTTGTGCCTTGGACGGCAAAGATAAATGAAGCGAGGTGCTAAGACGTCCAAGAGACAAAAGTGTTACAGTTCCTGATCCAACTGTCTGTGGAGGGGCTGAAGACCCTTCTCCAGGATGGACTGAGGAAGAACCGACGAGAGGATCTTCTTCAATATCCTCTTCTGGAGTGTGAACGCTTGGCTTGGAAGGTCCTTTTGTGGTAGACCTCTTCCTCTTTTTTGGAGTTTTTACTGGAGATGTGGCGACTGCACTCTGTTTTCTTTTTCGGCCTTTACCAATAATGATAGGTTCTGCAGCTGGTTCTCCAACTCCTGTCGGGATAACTACTAAAAACGGATCTGGGATGCCAGTATCGTCAGGGATGTCTGCTGGTACCCTGACCTGCTCCTCAATATCTCCTTCTTTAGGCCACCTTAGACTACCCTTCATATTGTAACCATGGGCAAAGGAACGAATTGAAGCATAGAAGTTGGCATACATATGGAGTATACGTAGTTCTGTAGTGCTAGTGGCAGTCAAAATTCTAAATTTAGCACCAGTCCGGGCAGCACCGAAATACCTCCAACCTCTAGCACCGTCAAGTAATTTCCCATAGTAACGGAAATTAGTCAAAGGATTACCAACATGAAGTTGGTCGTACCCAAATTGGCGAGCAAACCTACTGGGTAAGTATGGTTCGAACGCACAATTATCTTCATTTCTGCACATCAGATGAGACGGTCTGATGCACTGAAGCCATCTAAAGACTGACTGTGGCAATACAACTCTTCCTTCAACTTCATCTTCAAACTGGACACCGAAGCAATCTGTCGGAACTTGCGGCCGGATACAGAAAAAGTTCCAACCGTATGAATAATTCAAAACTGCTCGAGTATCTGCCACAGTCGTAGCAATCCATGTAGCTTTGCTGAATTTTTGGAGGAAGACCTCCGCATCATCGCCTGGGCCCGGCGGTAATAATCTGCAGTTGTGATGCAACAACCAGCCCATCAGATAAGTGTAGGGCATCTCTACTCTAGGAAAAACATTCCGATGAGGAGCATTGTTGATTAACTCCTCACCGAAGGTTCTTAAACCTGCATTTATCCGACACACCATGGCCGACAGCAGGTTGATCTTGACTTTAAAAACCAGACGTACTGCTGGCCATAGCACACTGCGATGAATTCTGTCAACAGTACCAATACCCAGTACAACCCATCTTCTCAACCATAAAGAAAGAAAGCCTGCCAGCAAAGCTCTCCGTGAGATTTTCTGACTACCATATCTGAGGAAGCTCAAGGCTTCAGTTCCTGCAGGAAATTCCCCAGTCTTCGTAGACAGATATTTATTCGAGAATTTGTAAGTAACCATCATATCCCGAACCTTATTAGAAGGGATTGTCGAACTTATGTTGATTACTAGAGCTTTGTTTTCTTGAAACCTTTCTTTATCTTCCTTGGATATCTTATCCTTATGGAAGAAAAGATAAGTCGTCCACTTGTTGATATACGCCAAATGGGATGTACTTTCATGCATCGTGGTACAAATCAGGTAGTGACACATCAGTTCTTCGTATGTCTTGATTAACTGAGGGTTAACTCCTCTGATTTCAGCAAGCTCCCTGTTGGAGGGAACGTATTCTTCATATGGGGCCTCCCCCATTGGCAGCTTCGAGATAAACTGCATCTCATGAAGGGCAAGACCCATTTCACCTTTCGGGGTGGCAAAAGTTTCAGTTGAACTTAAATATATCTCCATCAAGGCCAGAAATAAGTTTCCATTCGGAGGAATACCATAACTGGTGGAAGCTACTGCTTCGTACAAGCCAATATCTTTCAACTCTTCCTCAAAGTTCTTCATCATCCAAAGGCTTATCTGAATCCAACTCTGGTTGAATGGAGTCAACCATCCTGGCAGTCTGGGGTTGGTTTGGGGATATAATACAGCTTCCTTCATAAATTTATTGACAAACATCGGGGTTTGTACTGGCTGTATTAAACCCGAATCTTCGCTAGGATTAGAGCCTGGCATAAGGCCAAAGATAGAAGTAACACCTCCATTGGGAACACTAGCAAAGTATCCCATATCATTGGCACGCTCTCTCTTAAAAACAATTCTACCCGGGCGTCCATGACTACTGGGAGTCAAATTCCACAACATTTGTCGAGGATGAGTAGCATGGACGAATGTTGACAAAGGATAATCTCTGTCCATATCTGGAAGATACATGGCTCTATTTCCAAATTTAAAAACCCAAGACTCTTTCTTGGGGTGTGTCTGGGATTTATAATCAATAGCATCTCCAAATAGAAAAGCTGGTTTTGCGAAGTGTTGTCCGTCTAGTGAACTCAACAATTCCCCATTTATTATGGATAGCAACAGTCTATCCCCTTGAGCTGCTATCAACTGTGCCCTCTCTGCCGGATACTCGGGGTTCGACTGAGGAAATTGGACATGAGATAAATCTTCCAAATAGTTCGAACCTACCATGCCAACTGATGATCCGAAAACTTCAGCGAGGGGGTGAACTTGCAAATCCACTGGTGAAATAACAAAAGAGATCAAGTTAGTTCGAAGTTTTTTTATTAAAGAGTTGATGAAAAGCTTTTGAAGTCTTTGTTCGACAAAATCTCTCAAAAAGATGGATGAACTTTACGCTACCACATAGTAACATGAGCGTAATACAACTTTTTACGCTGGCATGTACGAACATGAGCGTAGTTAAGTTTTACGCTAGCACATTAACTGTGGGCATAAAACCAAATTTTATGCTGTCACGTATAACGTGGGCGTATTCTTGTTATCTTTTTACGCTAACACGAACAACGTGGGCGTACAATGTTATTTCAGCTTTACGCTCACACGTACAACGTGGGCGTAAAAAGCTGAAAGTTTGGTTTATCTTCTTCTTCCTCGACGGATTTGTTTTCTTCCAACCAAAGATTAGGGTTTTTACCCATCATAGGCGGAGCCACGGCCGGGTTGGGATTTTGTTGTGGTAGCGATGACTGAGTAGGGGTTTTCACATGATCAGTCGAGGAAGAATCAATGGCTGGTTTCTTCCCCTTGCTACCGGCGGCGGATGATTTCTTAGGAGCCATCAGATCAGAGTTTCGAAGAAAGAAAAGGCAAAGAGATTCAAGAAGATAAGTAAAAGTGTTTTCTCTTTCTGAAAAAGACCTATTTATAAGAGAGATTCAAAACCGACTGTTGGATATCCCTATAATTACGCCGACTGTTGGACAATCCCGCTTTTACGCGGATGGCTGTTGCGTATCCCAAATTTTACGCTGGCAGGTCAAATCTCAACTTTTACGCTTCTGTTCAAAGTGTTTCAAATTTTGGAGATATTTGAAAACTTTAAAGGGGGTCTTGTAGGAGCGTAAAAAGTGCTTCAAAGCAAGAGTCATCCCATTCATAAGTGATCGGTTTTCTACATCAAGCAAGAGCGGATAATCTTTTTTACGTCCAAGACTAGGCTAATTAATTTACGCCTAAGCAGGCTGATCATTTTATGCTTGGGTCCACACCGGTGGTTTTACGCCAAGGACAGAGCAGCCTCTTTTACGCAGGACAAAGCTGTCAAATCTCTCATTTAATGTAAACTCTGACATGAAGATATTAATGATGGCATTTACCACAGAATTCAATGGGATTTGTCTTATACAAAGACCATTGTTGTCGTTTATGGGGGATCGAGCTACTTTACGCTCACTATATAGTTTCTTTTACGCACGGAGTTTTACATGAGTTCTTATGCTCATAAAATAATGTGTGCGTAAAGTCTATTTGAGCCATTTTACGCTCAAGGTTATTCAATAACCACTTTACGCTGGAAACTTATGACAGAGCTATTTTACGCTCATCTTACTGCTTTACGCCCAGAGGATGTTGGAGCTATTTTTACGCCCTATTCTTTCTGGCCAGTATAGAACGTGGTTTGCCTACATGGCCTTCATGCCATATATTTCGAAGAACGTGTGTACATGCATCATATTCTCACTGAAATGATGGGACGCGTGTCAACGTATGCAAAGGATGACTCTGATCATGGGTGGCAGTTGTTAGCGTAAAGACGGATTTTGATGCCTTTTTACGCACAGAAGCCCCAGTCTATAAATAGACTCATTTTTCTTAAAGAGACGGATAGGGAGAGAACAGAAGAGAATACAGAGATCAGGACTTCGAGAGTTTGATCCTCCAGAGCATTCTTCTTCAATTTTTCTTTCAGAACAGAGTGAAGCAAAGCAGGAAAGCATTCGGCCTCGCCATTAGTGCCCAAGTGCGTCGATACCTTTCTGGTGACTTAGTTCTTCCAAGTTGTTCTACTTCAAGCAGTGATCTTCATCATCATCATATGGTCCAAGGAACAAAGTGATCATTTACGAATCAGACTTCCATAGCAATACTTTTCCAGAATCAAATTTGTACTTCTTGTACTTTTTCTCGTTTTATTTTCAAAATCCAACCTTTTGTTTGGCAATTTTGTTAAGTGAAACAACTGCCGCCGTCTCAACAACGGTGCAGGCTGGGCATGATCCGGTTCGACCCAATTATTTGGGATCGAATCGTGACATGTTTTTAGTGGTGGCTCATGCAGGTCCATACAACAACTTAGGAAAATATACCTAGAAACAATTAGAACACTAGAACATTAATTTGTCACAACATAGGTCCGAATTATATACATAAATATTTTTGTCTGAATATAGACTGGTAGGATACCTTGCTTATGCTTTCATCCTAAACCTTCCAGAATATGACCAAGGAAAAGACCACCCCTGCTGGCGATGAGGTGTCATCACCCGAACACACCCCATCTCCCCCAGTACGTCCAGACCCTTCACCGTTGCAGCTGACCGACCGTCCCCATCAATCTCCAGCACTCCGCGGCACTTACGCCACTACATCTCAAGCAGCAAACCTTACACTTCCCCAGACTGAGCCGCAGACCCCTGCGGTAGTGCCCGCACCAGCTGTCCCACCAGTGCCCGTAGATCCCACCGATCTAGTGGGCATGCTACGAGGAGTGCTTGAAGCCCAGAGAGCCCAAGCAGAAGCTCATCGTGAACAGACTGTAGCCCAAGCTGAAGCCTATCGCGAGCAGACCGCGATCATGAGAGAAGGCATGGAGAATGCCCACAACGTGGCTATGGCTGCCCTCGAGAGAGGAGCAACCACTTCATTGGAGCCACGACCTGCCAAGGTAAACATAAATTCAGGAGTTAAGTTATATATCATTAAGGCCATTCTTTTGATTAGAGGCGTATTATTACATGAAGGTCGGAGATATAGAGAGTTTCAAGAAGCAAGGCCCTCGACCTTTCAAAGGGACCGAGGGTATCATCTACGCCGATGAATGGCTAGATAGCATGGAGCGTCTCTTGAGCGTCGCTCGACTCCCAGAGGACCTCAAGACCGAAGCAGTAGGACTCCAGCTGCAGGATGTGGCAAGCATCTGGTATCAGAATGAACCCCGACTCCAGGACAAGCAGCTTGACTGGGACACCTTCAAGAGGCTATTCCGCAGGAAGTTTTTCCCAACATCAGAGATGCGGGAGATGGAAAGACAATTCCAGGACCTGAAGCAAGGGAACATGACGGTTGGAGAGTATGCGGCAGAGTTCGGCCGACTTAGCCGCTTTGCCTAGAACTTGGTTGCTGACCCCAAGGACCGTGCTGAAAGATTCAGGTATAGACTAAGGGAAGAGATTCGCACCCCTGTGATCACAGGTGGTGCCAAGACATATGAGAAGATTCTGATACGAGCTCAGGACGTAGAGAAGAGCCAGCCCTCTCGTTCAAAGAGGGACTATCCTGGAACTAGCAACTTCCAGGGTAACTAGAAGAGGCCCAACAACAACAATAGGCCTTCGCACCATCATCAGCAGCACCATCAGGCAAGGACCAATGACAGAGCGCCTCAGAGGCAGATCCCTGTCTGTGATTTCTGCAAGAGGCCAGGACATCAGTCGAACATATACAGGAAGAGGCTAGGACACTGCCTAGTATGTGGGTCTGCCACCCACCAAGTGAAGGACTGCCCATCGTCAGTCCACCGGACCGGAGCAACTCAGCAAAGAGCTCCCCTACCCACTCAGCAACAACGGTTCGGACAACACCAGTAGAAGACCGGGCGAGCCTATGCCCTGGCAGCAGAAGAGCAAGAACCAGAGCAAGAACCAGAGCAGGAACCCACTACTGATGTCATCACAGGTTCCATTTATGTGTTTTCACATCCTTCTCTAGCATTATTTGATTCGGGTGCATAACATAGTTTCATATCATCAAAGTTTATTTCTGTACACCACCTAGATACGGTACTTAGCAAGATGATTAGTAGAGTTATGACCGGTGGTGGATCCATACCCATCATCGAGGCTTGTAACTGTCCCATCACTATCTCAGGCCATCAATTTTTAACACCCTTACTTGTGATGCCCCTGCCCAACTATGATATAGTCCTAGGGATGGACTGGTTAAGTGAGCAGCATGCGCTGATAGATTGTCACAGAGGATGTGTAATCTTTAGCCCACCAGGAGAAACGGAGTTTGAAATCTCTCGAGCTCCGAAAGACATGAAGAGTGTTACCTACTCCTCTATCACCGAAGAACCAGGGCCTCCTTACCCTATCATAGCAAAATTCATGGATGTCTTTCCAGATAGTCTTCCCAGATTGCCGCCGAATCGAGGTGTGGAATTCACCATCGACCTAGTACCCGGCTCTTTCCCTATTTCTCGGGAATGCTACAGAATCAACCCCAAGGAGGCAAAGGAGATGAAGGACCAAATTGACGAACTGAAGGCACAAGGATTTATCAGAGACGGGGCTTCACCCTGGGAAGCACCAGTTTTGTTCGTGCCCAAGAAGGATGGAACCGTGCGGATGTGCATTGATTACCGGGCGTTGAACAACATCACCATCAAGAACAAGTACCCTTTGCCCCGGATCAACGACCTGTTTGATCAACTGAGTGGAGCCAAGGTATTTTCGAAGATAGATCTCAGATCAGGCTACCACCAAATCAAGGTCAGGAAGGAGGATATTCCCAAAATGGTATTCAACACCAAGTATGGGCAATTTGAATTCTTGGTCATACCGTTTGGACTGACGAATGCTCCTGCGGTATTCATGAACCTCATGAACAAGGTTTTCCATGAATACCTGGATCAGTTTGTTGTTGTCTTCATCGATGATATACTGATCTACTCAAACACTGAAGAAGAACATGAAGAGCACCTGAGGAAAGTTCTGAGCACCTTGAGGAAGGAGAAGCTCTATGGTAAGCTATCTAAATGCAAATTCTTTTTAGACAAAGTGGAATTTCTGGGCCATGTTTTCACAGGAAAAGGAATTTCGGTGGATCCAAAGAAGATA
This sequence comes from Iris pallida, assembly GCA_029216955.1. Lineage (NCBI taxonomy): Eukaryota > Viridiplantae > Streptophyta > Magnoliopsida > Asparagales > Iridaceae > Iris > Iris pallida. The sequence goes on from JANAVB010025999.1 coordinate 2,639,556, forward strand.
GCTGCTATTGAGAAGTGGACTGCACCAAGCTCGGTTGCAGAAATCAGAAGCTTTTTGGGTTTAGCTGGCTACTACCGGAAGTTTGTGAATGATTTCTCCAAGATTGCTGAACCAATAACGAAGCTTACCAGGAAGAATGAAGAATTCATTTGGTCTGAAGCTTGCCAGTCAGCTTTTGAGGAACTGAAGAAGAGGCTTACAACTGCGCCGATACTTGCGCTACCCGCAGGTACCGGCGGTTTCTCAATTTATAGTGATGCTTCCGGTAAGGGATTGGGCTGCGTTCTTCAACAACACGGGAAAGTAATTACTTACGCATCTAGGCAATTACGGACTCATGAGAAGAACTATCCCACACATGATTTGGAGCTTGCAACGGTGATATTTGCATTGAAGCTATGGAAGCACTACATTTATGGAGAGAGAGTGGAAATATTTACAGACCACAAAAGTCTGAAATATATTTTTACTCAGAAGGAGCTGAACATGAGACAGAGACGATGGCTGGAGCTGATGAAGGATTTTGACATCAACCTGCAGTACCATCCGGGTAAGGCTAATGTTGTTGCAGATGTACTTAGTCGATAACCGATGGCAATGTTCTTGACCAAGGAGCGTCATTTGCTGGAGGACATGAAAAAGTTTGAACTGGAAATTGTACTGCCTGAAGAAGAAATGAAGAAACTGGAAGAGAAACCATTGTACCAGGAGCTGATTCATCATTGATGCAGTTGCAAGTACGTTCAAGTCTTATAGACAGAGTCAAGGAGGCACAATTCCAAGACGAGACGCTTTGCAAACTCAGAGACCAAGTACTGGCAGGAACACTTGAAGGATTCTCAATCGCCAGCGATGGAGCACTGAAGAATGGTACGAGGCTTTGCGTACCAACATGCGAACTGAGGAACGTGCTGATGCAAGAAGCGCACCAGTCGTAGTATTCCATACATCCTAGAGCCAACAAAATGTATCGCGATATACGTACTATAGTGTGGTGGTACGGAATGAAGAAGGACGTATTCAGGTATGTGGCTAGATGTTTAATTTGTCAACAAGTGAAAGCTAGCAGGCAGAGACCAGCAGGACTATTGCAGCCGTTTGACATTCCGGAGTGGAAATGGGAGCACATAACGATAGACTTCGTGTCGGGACTGCCTCGATCCTAAGGGGGAAAGGATGCCATTTGGGTTATCGTGGACCGACTGACGAAGTCAGCTCACTTTATTTCCTTCAAGGTTGGTCTATCCACTGAGAAGTTGGCGACACTGTACATGCGGCACATCTACCGGATTCATGGAGTTCCAGTAAGTATTGTGTCTGACAGAGATACTATTACCTCTCACTTTTGGAAGAGTTTGCATGACAGTTTGGGAAGACAACTGAAGTTCAGCACCGCCTACCATCCCCAGACTGACGGACAATCAGAGAGAACAATCCAGACGCTAGAAGACATGCTGAGATCCTGTATCTTGGCATTTGGAGGGTCTTGGGAAGACCATTTGCACCTGGTAGAGTTCTCCTACAACAACAGCTACCAAGCCAGCATCGGTATGACACCGTTCGAGGCACTCTATGGACGTCGTTTCCGTACTCCACTTGCTTGGGACGACGTCGGAGAACGAGTACTGCTTGGACCTGAGATGGTGATCGATGCAGCAGAAAAGGTAAGAATGATCAGAGACAAGCTCAGGATTGTCCAGGACAGACAGAAGCATTGGACCGATAGCAGCCGACGGCCTTTGGAGTTTGAAGAAGGTGACAATGTGTTTGTGAAGATCTCTCCTACCAGAGGAACCATCTGTTTTGGCAGAGCAGAAAAGCAAAGCCCCAGGTATATTGGTCCTTTTGAAGTACTCAGCAGGATTGGAGAAGTGGCTTATCAGGTGGCTCTAACCCCAAGTCTCGAAGGCGTCCACAACGTCTTCCATGTTTCGCAGCTGAGATGCTACATCCCGGACCCGAGCCACATCTTGGACCATTCGGAGCTGGAAATTGGTCCCAGTCTCACAGTGCCAGAGAAGCTAGTGGCAATATTGGACAGAGGCGAGAAGAGAACCAGGAACTCTGTGACACCGATAGTCATAGTCATGTGGCGACACAACTCACCAGGTGAGTTGACCTGGGAGCGAAAAGACCAGATGCGGGAGCAGTATCCGTATCTGTTTGAGACTTGAGGTACTCCCTAACCCTGCCTTTAATTTCGAGGACGAAATTTGCTAAGGAGGGAAGATTGTGAAACCCAGAATTTTAGGATTATTAATTATTGGTTTATAGTATAATTTTAATTGTATAGTTATTATTATTTTATTATTATTATTAATATTATTATTATTTAGTTGGTTTTAGGAAAAATATTATTTTAAAAGATTACCGTTGATTTTTGATTGCATCCCTGCCCCGAACCCGAGCCCGAACTCGAACCAGACCTGGTTTCCGAAAATCAACTCAGCCCAAACCCGTCCTTATTTTCCTTTCTTTTAAAATTCAAATTTCTATATATTAATCCTTAAAAAAACATTTTTTTCCCACGATCTGGCCCAGCAGTGGACCAGCAACTCCCCTGACTCCTTCTTCTTCTTCTCCACTTTTCTCTCCCCACTTCACTCCACAACTCCCTCTCTTCCACCCACTCCTTCCATAAAACTCTTCTCCCTCTCATTCCTTTCCCCCTCACTCTTTTCTCTTCTCCAAAACCCACTTCCCAGAAACTCCACCCGAACTCCAGCAGCCCCAACCCGTGCCCTAGTCTCCGGCGACCTTCGCCTTCCCCGAGCGACCAAGCCGCGCCCCCGCCGGCCTGTCCAGCACCGACGCCGCCCTTCCGCGAGCGCCCCGACGTCCTCCCGGCCGACCTCCGGCAACTCCGCCCGCGGCCCGACCTCCCGCGCGCGCCCCGACCTTCCGGGCCACCTCCGTCCGCCTTTCCGCAGGCGCCCTAGTCCCACGCGGCCGCCCACTCCGGCCGGATCCCGACCCCCACTCCGATCCGCGGTGCCCCTCGCGGCCAGCTCTCTCCGGCGCCAGTCTCCTGCGCCTGTGCCCTTCCGGCCACCCGAGACCAGCGCCTCCGTCCAACTCAGCGCCGGCCAACGCCCCGTGTCCGTCTCCCAGCGACCCCGCAGCTCTGTACGGCTGTTTTCGCCCGTTCCCTCCGTTGTCCTGGTTCCTGCAAGTGCCCCGCTGATCTGGACAGCACTGTCCAGCGCTGTCCCGGGCTTTCCCGACTTGCTGTCCGCGATTATCTTTCTATAATTTTCATCTGAGAGCTCTAGCCGAGCAACCCAAGGTATAACTCCTCTGTCCCGTCCCATTTCGGTAGTCAATGATGAAATTGGTCCCCGATTCCCTTTCGGGAATTCGGTTTTTGAGCGACGTCGTAACTCCGGATTTTTCGGAGATATTCTGTGATATTCTGTTTTTATTTCGAATTTTTCCGAAATATATTTTCTAGATTTAGGCGCTGTGATTTCCGAATTCATTTCGGGAATTCCCGAAACTATACTGCGGGTTTTCGATTAAGATTCGAGAATTATTTCTGTGAGTTTAATTTTGGTGTAAAATGGTTTGGAATTTAAATTCTGGGTGTTCCCTGGTTTGGGACTTTTTATAAATGGTGTTTATGGCACACTTCCCAGTTTTTGGGTTGACCGAAAATAGAGGAAGTGCTGCCGGATTTTCTATAAAATTAATTATATAATTTTAAAATGGTTTTTTTTCGAAAAAGAATATTATTTTAGATTTTTGGGCGACGACCGTATTGGTCAATGGGCCCTGGCTAAGTGCAAACGAAATCGATTTCGCCCGGACGTTGAGGCATTAGCTTATATGACGATTGGACCAATATCTAAGACTCACTATTAAATTTATTAAATTTATTACTTTTATTTTGTAATTAAATTATATGATAATTTTAGAACTAACAAATGTTTCTTCTTATTTTAATTTATGTAAAATAATTTGTAAAGGCATAAGCCCAGCTTTTCTATTTTCTTTCTCTGTGGCCTATAATTATTGTAGCGTAGTTTTTCTTTCATTTTCTGGTTTTGCTATTTTTTAGCGTAAACGCGTAGAACTAAAATAAATATTATTTTGATATAGAAAAATTAATGAGGTTTTTTTTACATTAAAATTTACAAGTTTGTAAAATTTAAACAAAGAGCATGTTTTCTCATTAAATAAGAAATTTAGTTTTATATATGTATAATTACGAAAATACAAAGTTTTAACCAATTAAATTGGTAACTACGAGTTTTTCCAAATAAAAAGTTAAATTGACTTTTCTCTCGTAATTAATTACAACACACCCGATAATCGAGTTTCGTTGTGATAGCGTAATCAAGATTAAAATTGATTAGGACAAACTTAGAGATTGCAACTAGCATAGTTAGCATGGTAACTCTGGAATCTGAGTCAAACTTCTCGAATGTAGGATTTCGAGGACGAGTCTAATTTCCATCTCGAAGTCTTCAACCCTTCAAGTCCAGTCCAATTTGAGGCAAGTACATTTTGTGTTAGTTTACAATTATTTAATAATCGTTTTACTGCAAGTTTAAACTACGATGCAACACGGAACTCTCTCTGAGAGCACTGACTGACTGACTGTTGGGTACTGGGGAAATAGTGTAATGATTATGACCACATCCAAAGTAATAACTTAGAACTGTATTAGCTTACCCCTCATACACACGGGGATAAGCCATATCGTATCAATACGATACAACTGTACAACCCAAGCCGGTCATATTCATTGCCTATTCAAATCACAATGTTTTAACTGCTAGAAAATTGTTTACTTCAAATTGTTTAAAAATGCATGATTCTATTATTATTTTAATTGTTGGATTAGCATGAATTGTACTTTGCTCCCTCATGACTGGAGATACATTTTTAGGGGATATTGAGGATGCTGAGCTGTTATACAACAGTTATTATGACCCAGTTCTGTACCCCGTGGTGTTGCCAGAGTCCCCATTGGAGGACGCATGACCTGAGGCCGATGAGCCGAATACTTACTAGATTTTTTCTGTTTTCCGTTTTGTTGTTTTTAAAATTCTGTTATTTGAATTCAGTATTTAATTCAGTTCTTTTACTTTCGGTTGTATTTATTCAAATGTTTAATAAAGTTTTAAATTTCTGAATATTGAGTTGTGACAAATATAGATGTTGTTGTGGTTACCTGCTAATAGAACAGCTTACTGCCGCTGTCTCAACAACTGTGCAGGCTTGGCATGGTCTGGTTCGACCTAATTATTTGGGATCGGGTCGTGACAGTATATTTCGTATTTTTTTGGTTTTCGGAATACTTTAGAAAATTTTAAAAATCTATATTTTCTTCTTGGCCGGCATACCGCCAGTATACTGGTATATACCGACGGCATACCGTCCGGATAGATTTTCCACATTTTAGATATTTTCGATTTCAGATATTTTCATGAATAGTATTTTCGATATTTTTGTGAATAGTATTTTGGATATTTTGATGAATAGTGTTTAGATATTTTCGTGAATAGTATAGAGGCATCCTTTTACCCAATGGATATTTGGTTTTGTTTGAATGGCCACGATTGACTTAGATTTTGACATGGATCACGATCCAACAGCTAAGATTAATTCTCCCTTCTATATATACCATTTCACTTTCTTTCTCCTCTCTCTTTTCATTCTCTTCACTCTCTCTTCATTTCTTCTTCCCTTCTCTCCCCCTTGGAGCTTGCCAAGAGCTTGGCCTTGAGGCCTTGGGTGTGGTGTCTAACCCCCCTAGGAGGAGGAGGAGTAGAAGATTAGGCTTGGAGCTTAACCTAGGCAAGTACATCTTGCCAAAATTTTGAACCATAATATTTGTTTGTCATTTTTGTTTTCCTTGGAGTTAAATGCTTAGAATTGTCCTAAATTCATTTTGTTAGAAATGTTTTCCTTGTGATTCTCGTTTATATGCATGTTTCTAATATTGGTTTTAATTAAGTTTTGATTTTCTGTTAAAATCCAATATTGACTTAGTAGAAAACTCAGTATCAAGAGAGATACTGGTGTTACCATCATGGATCTTGGTCACATATACATATATATGAGGTCCTTACCGAGCTAGTATACATAGATTTTGAGTTTGGTGGCAATCGAAACCCGTTTCGGTGTCCCAAAAACCTCTATTTGGAGTATTTTGAGGTATTGATCTATCAAATCTTTGAATTTGTGAAAACTAATACTTCCATGTTGTAGGAAATTTAATTATATACAATTTTGACTTTTAAATATCCGAATTTCGATTTAAAATAAAAAATTTCTGGCCGAAACAAGTTTTGGCGAAAATCTAAATTTTGTTGCTGTTTGGAAGATTGGAATACCGACGGTCGTAGTATACCGAAGGTATGCCAATTTTTGCACTAAAAACTTTATGTCTTTAGGCGAGAATACCGCCGGTATGCCGTCGTATACCGCCGGTATGCCGTTTTATACCGTTTTAGGCTATTTTTGTCTGTTTTTGTCCGTTTCTGTCCGTTTTTGTCCGTTTTTGATATCTTCTTCGACTATAATAATTTCTTAACATGATAAGATGATCTTGCATAGTTAGAAAATGATTGTACACCCTATATACACTTGACACTAGCACATGTTCAATCATTCTTCTATGAAATGTACTTAGCTTTAATTATTCTTTTCTACATGCCATGATATGTCTTTTGATAGATTCTTTCTTACAAGCTATGATAATTGTTGCCATGTCTTCTTTGCTTACTAGATAGTGGCCCGTCGTGGCGCACTCATGATACATGTCCTTCTTTGTGGCCTGTCATGGCGTACTCTTGATTCTAGTACATGTCTAGCTCCTTGATAGTGGCTCGTCGTAGCGCACTCTTGTCTTGATATTGTCATATCTTGTTGTGGCTTGTTTTAGTCACAATCTTACTTGTCTTGTCCAGTCTTGCATGTCTTATGTCTAGGATGGATTCTGTGGAATGCCATACCCAGAATCCAACAAAAAAATGTTAAGGACTAAACAACTAGCTTGATTACCTAGATCATTGGAGATTTTTCCGGTTACATGTTGCCCTTTTGGTCTTGGTCTTATATATATACATGGAATTTGGAGCTATCTGTCATGATGAGCACTCTTCCAGCACACCGTCGAGTGGGGCACCTCCTTAGGATACATGTATCTTACTGCAGTGTGTCTGCTATACTTGTTTTCTTTTGGCTTGGATCATTTAGGTAGTAGCAGGCAGGTAACTGGACTTGGATTTCTCAAACTTGCATATGTTAGTAACTAGGATTGTGATAACCCTAGTTAGCTAAAGTATCAAGCCGTACTCATTGCTTGCCGTGATTGATGGATGGAGTCCATTCCTGTCTAGTCTAGTCTTGCTCCAGTTTATCTTATTGCAGTACTTAGCTTCCTGTCATTCCTTACATGCTATTTTTTCTACTACATGTTCGGCTTCACCATATGCTCACATGCTCCAGTTACTTAACATGCTCACATGTCCCAGTTATCTTACATGCTCACATGTTCAGTTTATCTCACATCTTCACATGTTTTCGTTTAATTCACATGTCCACAGTTTATATTATGTCACATGTCCTTTACTTTATGCTACATGTTGCTTTACTTATTGTCTTTCCTATTCTCGAGATAAGTGCATTGGTAGCACACGAGTCTCGATTTGCATATGCTTATTTTTGTCTCTATCCGTTGCTATGTTAGTTATTGTTGGTTTTAGTTCATAGTTTGGCTTCCTTTGTGGTACTTGCTATTGGGGGTCTGACCCCACTGGTTTTGTTTGGCCAGATCTAATAAAGGATCTCGGAGGATCTTCCGTACCTTCTACTCGTTGATGATTACCTGAAGCACCAGAGTACCATAGTAGATTTCCTATATCATTCTCCCACTAGTTATGTACATTATTATTTTGTGGCATTTAGCCTCCGAGCACGTGTTTAGCTCGTGTTTTGGACTTGACATTTAGTGTAGTGCCCCGTCCCGCTCAATCAATCGAAGGAATAGGAACGCCGACGGCGTTCGGACTTAGCCTTACAACGGCTGCTCGAAGACATCACTCGGTCGAGGCGACCGCTCGCTCAGGTAGGGTAGTTTCGGTGAACTTGTCTCATCTTAGCCTTCACATAATAAATCGTATGTTTTCAAGTTGCACAAGTAGGCTTGATAATAAAAGAGACGAATCAACGTAGATAAGGAAATAATCCCGACGGGTCGAATTGAGTTAGAATGTAGAAAGGTTCAACGATCGTCTTAGAGTTGGTGCACGGCGTGCTTTGAAAATGACACTCGATCCTTCGTCCCGTGGCTTGGAAGAAAGAAAGTTGGATGAGTAGACGAAGTTATGAACGTAGCCTAAGTCATAGGCATCGCCCGCATAAATGCTTAATAAAGCATGCTCGGTTCCATCGTCCAAGGCTTGGCATAGCCTTGGCTTGCCCCATGAGTTAAGTTGCGTTGCATGGCTTATGACATAAGTCTAGGCACCCAAATGACTTCGTCGTACAGAAGTCGAACGCATGCGCGACACATTCCCGCTTCCGTATGAGCGATCGTCCTCGCTAAGGCCTCGTGCCACATAATCTATCTCTTCAAACACGTGCAAGGCTCGTGCAAGGCGGGTTCCATAACGGCCGATTTCAGCGGCTGCGACGGGGTCGTCGCACAGAAGTCCCAAGCAGAGACATTGAATAATAGCAGCAGAATTTGAAGCAAAACACAAGTCATTACAAAACACTCTTTTATTGATATTTAAACAAAGGTTACAATAGGGCGCAAGGCCAAGATTACAAGTCTCCCAAGCTCACATTACAAGTCACTCAGCTCTCTCTCATCTCTCAATACATGTCTTGATCCAGCGGATGCTTTGGAAGGCGACGTCCATACATTATGTCCCGTATAAGTCTTGACCCCATACGGCCGCACGCTTCGAATCGCCAAGGAACTCCGTGTCTCGACGCATCCAAGCGAGCTCCGCGTCACGAGCAAATGACTATACGGCAAGGCCTCGTGCCGTCGTGCACCAATGTAAGTCATTTATCTACGTGTTGACTTGGAAGGATTGATAGGCAGATTATGTCGGACGTGTTTGAAGAGATAGACTATGCAAGTTGCTTGTTGGACGAGCGATATGTTCATGTAAAAGATTGGTTGAACGCTTGTTGTCGTAGGATGGCTTTGCTGAATGACTCGGACCCCGTACGATGAATGTCAGGATGTGTGTAGGAAATCTATGCTCGAAGTTTAGAAGTCAGAGTGATGCGAGCTTGGGTAGAAAACCCTATACTATCAAGTTGGTTTGACCTTAGGATGGGGTCAGTGTTGGTATCGTTGTTTGGGAACTGTGATTCCAATACCGACAGTTGACTTTAGCCTAAAGAGATTGCCTAGCGGCTAGGCGAGATGTCCATGTTGCAAGAGTTAGCATCGGTAGGATTGATTTTCAGGATTGAGTGGATGAATCGATAGGTGGAATTGGATTCACTATCACAAGGCTTGGTTGAAATGCATGTACTTTGGGGACGCCTAAAATGTGTGCACGATACAAACTAAGTGATATGTTGAATTCAAGTGAGACTTGAGGAATGAGAAGTGTCGAGGATTTTGAGATCGTAATTTTTGAAGAACGGATTGAGGGTAGCATGAGCATAGCTCGAATTTGAGAAATGCATAACGAAAATATGCTCGAGAGTCATTGAACATTCGAGTGATAAGTCAATGAGTAAGTGTACTCAATTAGTTTCGACACTACTAAAATCTGTCAAATCAGCGACGCCTCAGGACGTCGCTAAATAGGGAAAAAATGTCGCTAATATCGATTAGCGACGTATTTAGCGACGTTTGCACGTAGTCGCGATTAACCTAGTCGGTAAACCACAAAACGTCGCAATACGTCGCTATTGCGATGACATTTGGCGACGCTGACATGTCCTAATTCAGCGACGACCAGCGATGTAAAACGTCATCATTTACCGACGTAACCTAGCGACGTTGAGCGACTTGACATGCATCGATGCTGACCTGGCTTGAGAGCCAAATGGCGACGTTCTGCGACTTTGGTACGTCGCTATAGTACCGACATATAGCGACGTTTAGCGACGTCTTACGTAGCGACGTTTAGTGACGATCAGCGACGGTATTCATCACAGTTAGCGACGTTGTGATACTTACGTAGCGACGTTACCGTCGTCGCTAGACGTCGCTGAGAGTCGCTGAACGTCGCTAATCTTGAAAAAAAATACAGCATTTACAGCATCCCCTGCAGCATTTGCAGCATCCCCTACACCATTTGTTACAACAACGACGGTGTGTATCACGAACACAGTATCAAACAACACAGATACACACAATCACGAACACGTTTGAAACACAATCTCATCAATCAACACAGATATATGAAAATTTGTAACAACAATGTCAAACATAATGGTCCACAACTTAATTGCCAAGTATGGGAACGAATGGCTCAGAACACAACCCAAAATTCATTCTAGCATACATTAGTGTGAATCATCTATGTTCTGTACATATGGTGTAGTATATGTTCTTATCGTATCTAGTATCTGAAGAATGTAACAGAATCAAGATGAACTCACATAATGTAATACTAAGACATTATCTACTACTATATAAGATGTAGTGATAGGTTGTCGTATCATCATTGCCGAGGGATGAGGGTCGGAGGACAAATACCGCTCGAGTGAGCCAAATGCATGCAGCCACTTCCCTCCCTCTCTCACGCTATCAATGTCACAACTTTTCCACCTCAAGTTCTGATCAAGCATCTTCCTTCTCTTCTCCTCCACCATGGCTCTGGACCCATCTACTCCTTCCTACTTCCATTCTTCTTATTTGACTCTCTCAGCCACATATGATATCCACCTCAAGTGTAGAGTCGGGGGAGAAGAAGTAGGCAGGAAGAGGAGGGGGAAGCAACACAACCGGCGGCATGACCCGGAGAAAGTACAGAGGTTTTCTTCAACATCCGTAGGAGAACTATAAGGATATATCTTTTCACAACATATCACCTTGTCAAAGACCCTTAATGTGACAACCATGTTACCGCGGTGTCAGAAGACTAACATGTCATAATTTTCTAAGCCGTGTGTTTTGACATAATCCTCCAAACTCTTTTCATCATTGTCTTCCGGATCGTCCTCATCAAGGCATAACGGGCTGCTCAGCGTGCTCAGCTTCTTTAACTTCTCGCTGGCTGCAGAGTTGAAATAGGAACGGGTCCTCTTTGTCGGCCCGGAGCTCTGACTCGCACTCGTCGCCTCGCTACCGGTTTTATCTCCTCCTCTGACGCGGGTCATAAGAAAAGAAATTTTGTACCTCTTCTTCACATAAACATCATTGCTGCCTTGTACTCGAGCCTCCTCGTCTGTGACGCTATCCAACTTCTCGGTGCCTACATTGTCACTCGAATCTCCCCTTCGACTCGTATCGTCCTCTTCTTCGCCTGTCTTTTCACTCCCTGTCTTGCAATCATCTGCTATCACTGTCGACTCATTCGACTCCTTCTCCGAGTCTTCCTCCTCCTCCTCCTCCTCCTCCTCCTCGAGTACAAGGCGGCAATGATGTTTATGTGAAGAAGAGGTACAAAATTTCTTTTCTTATGACCCGCGTTAGAGGAGGAGAGAAAACCGGTAGCGAGGCGACGAGTGCGAGTCAGAGCTCCGGGCCGGCAAAGAGGACCCGTTTCCATTTCGACTCTGTAGCCAGCGAGAAGTTGAAGAAGCTGGGCACTCTGAGCAGCCCGTTATATCTTGATGAGGACGATCCAGAAGACAATGCTGATTCGGTTTTGCCTTCCTTGGATGGTATTGATTCTGTAGATCCGTGTATAAAAGAGGAAGAGATTGGGAGTAGAGTGGACCCGGAGGGAAATGAGAGATTGGAAGCTGGGTCAATATCCAAGAAGCGAAAGAGAGTCGAGGATTCTGATTTTGATGGCATAGAGGAAGAGGTTCGTGACATAACGAGAGGGACATGGAAGGGGGCAGATGAAGTGAGGCCGACGACGTCGAAGAGAAAGGCAGCACGATCGTTAAAGGAAGGCAAAATGTTCAACATCCTCAAGAATACCATCTGGAACGACAAAGGATACTTTGACAAAGGAGACCACCATGCTGTCAGGAACATCATCTACTACTATATAAGATATAGTGATAGGTTGTCGTATCATCATTGTCGAGGGATGAGGGTCGGAGGACAGTCAATTTTATCTACGGCTACATAGTTTCTGTCTCGTCAGTCGAATGGCTGCGGGGACTATATCCTGATCACTATGTCGTACCGTAGATTAATGCAAATGGAGTTGGAGCCAAAATACAGAAACCAAAATACAAAATACAGAATCAAATCCATGGGTTCGCCGAAAATATAAAACACAGTTCTAATTCATATGTATTTTAAGTGTGAGAACGGATGGCTCAGAACACAACCCAACCGGAGAGGATACTCTGAGAGATCCATCTGAGTAGGACGTATACTCTGAGAGATCACCTTTACAAGAATGATATCAGTAGTGGGATTGAGTGTGTACGTCCTACTCAGATGGGTCTCTCACCGTTACTATTTTTTTCTGACAGCATGGTGGATGTGCTCCGTCAACAGATTCTTGCTCCGAGCCAAAACTTTGCCCCGGAGCTCAAGTGGACATCCTTCGTGTAGAGTTCGAGTGAGAGGTTCCTGACAGCATGGTGGTCTCCTTTGTTAAAGTATCCGTGCTCGTCCCTCAACCAATGTGTGATGAGCACGGATACTTTGACAAAGGAGACCACCATGCTATCAGGAACCTCTCACTCAAGCTCTACACGAAGGATGTCCACTTGAGCTCCGGGGCAAAGTTTTGGCTCGGAGCAAGAATCTGTTGACGGAGCACATCCACCATGCTGTCAGAAAAAATAGTAACGGTGAGAGACCCATCTGAGTAGGACGTACACACTCAATCCTACTACTGATATCATACTTGTAAAGGTGATCTCTCAGAGTATACGTCCTACTCAGATGGATCTCTTAGAGTATCCTCTCTGGTTGGTTGTCGTATCATCATTGCCGAGGGATGAGGGTCGTAGTACCAATACAATCCAGAGATTGACACAGTACTAATTCATATATGTAGTCCAATACAAATAGTCTAATACAAAAACAACCCAATACAAATAGTCCAATACAAATAAGTACTAATAGCTAATGAGAACCACGCAGCTCATGCAAACGCTCAGTGATACGATCACGCAACCACCTCGAAAAAGCGGGATCTTTGGCGTGAGGAGAGATGTAGTCCCTTGCAAGTGCTGCATGAATAGAACTCCCGGTCTCACTAGCTACCGGTGCTGGATGAATAGAACTCCCGGTCTCACTAGCAACCGGTGCCACTTCCTCCTTAACTGTAGGAGGAGCCACCTCAGCATTCACTGTTTCCCTCAAACGACGTGCCGCTCCTCGGATCATGGGTGCCATCTGGTAAGATCGATATTCACAAATAATATAATTGTAACATAAGCAAGCTAACTAAAGGAACCATCATGTAATTTGAGTACATTTTTGAAAGCAGATAAAGTACAAAAAATTCAATTTTTTGCCAAGTGTGAGAACGGATGACTCAGAACACAACCCAAGATTCATTCTGGCATACACTAGTATGAATCATCTATGTTCTGTACATATGGTGTAGTATATGTTCTTATCCTATCTAGTATCTGAAAAATGTAACAGAATCAAGATGAACTCACATAATGTAATACTAAGACATCATCTACTACTATATAAGATATAGTGATAGGTTGTCGTATCATCATTGCCGAGGGATGAGGGTCAGAGGACAGTCAACTTTATCTACGGCTACATAGTTTCTGCCTCGCCAGTCGAATGGCTGCAGGGACTATGTCCTGATCATGATGCCGTACCGTAGATTAATGCAACGTCTTTATAGCAAATATCATACATATATTTCTACCTCACCAGTCGAATGGCTGTAAGGACAGTGTCTGACTTGGTGTATCTCACCATTTTTCCAAAATGCCTGACATTCTATCTCGCCAGTCGAATGGCTGTAGGTGTATTTCTACCTAGGTATCCAGTCTCTCATACAGGACCTACCTATCTGCCTTTAATATTAAATTATACAAATCAAACTAGTCTTAAATACTGGTACCAACTGTCTGAACATGACAGTCCCTAATTTGTACTGGATTTATCCTACCTCTGAGTTTCACACATATTAAAAAGGAAGGCATTTACTGTTAACAAGATAACCTGTCATGAATTGAACAGCATGCAGACTTAGATTTAGGATTTAAAATATGGTATTCAGGTCAACTTAATTCAGTCAAAGGGTACTGACCAGAAAGTCTAATTATGACTTTCAACTAAGCAGGCAACCTGGACTGCTGTTCAGAACTTGGCAGGCAAAATTCCATACCATCTGATGACAAACCTATACACACCCTTGCCCAAATCATTTGTTTCAGTAGGTAAAACATTCCAGGTTACTCAAGTAACCTATCGTGCAACATTTGGTGTCAACATTATTCCTTGTTAATTGTAACATGCATACTATCATATCCCAACTCTGCCAAAACCTGACCAACATACCCTACACTAATCATTCCATATTTCAGTAATGTCAGTGAGCTAAATCATACTCAACTGTCGAAAATACTTAGGAGAAAACTCATTCACAGGATTAGTATCCATCCTTCGTGACATAGCTGAAATTTTATAGGGCTCGATAATAATTATTAGTCAATTTATTTATCATTTCAAAACCCTGAAAATGCCCAAAAAACTTCCAGTATCAGTAAATATGGCTCGAACCATAAATTAGAATTCGAATCCAAGCAAAACATCAAATTGACAGTTGATATGTCCAAAAAACTTCCAGTATCAGTATATAGGTGTCACACTGTGAGTCTCGTGTCCACACAGTGGGACACGACGTGTCCAAACCAATAAAATAGGTGTCATACGAACTAGAAGCGAGTCCACGCTCTCGTGTCCCCCGCAGCGAGTCCACGCTCTCGTGGACACGAACTAGAAGCGAGAGAGAGCTAGAAGACGAGAAGAAAATGGAAAGTGGGGACAGGAGAGAGTTACCTGAGGAGGAGCTACCTGAGGAAGGAGGAGGAGGAGAAGAAGGAGTCCGGAGGAGGGAGATCGCCGGAGGAGCGCCGCAGAGGAGGAGGCCGGAGGAGGGAAATCGCCCGAGGAGCGTCGCGGAGGAAGAGCGCACAAAAAATTGGGGGGGAAAATTTGTGAATGATCGAAACGAAAACCCTCGTCGCCTATATGAAACATTTAGCGACATCCTTCTCTGCCGTCGCTAAACGTCGCTGATATTTAATAAACGGCGACGCTGCTTAAAATGCGTCGCTACACGTCGCTATATCAGCGACGTGTACCGACGAACTTGCGACGCAGATTCCCATTTAACAAATTGTTGCCGCTAGACGTCGCTATTAGTCGCTGTTGGCGACAAACAGCGACATCTTAGATAAACGTCGCTAAACCCCCAAATATTAGCGATGTTTTATCTTGGAGTCGCTAAATACATCGCTGATATAACTTATTTTGGTAGTACGCGAACGAAAATTTTCTGAGTGGTGTATGATGTAGTGCCACATCCCGCTCAGTCAATCGGAGGAATAGGAACACCGACGGCGTTCGGACTTAGCCTTACAACGGCTGCTCGAAGACATCGCTCGGTCGAGACGACCGCTCGCTCAGGTGGGATAGTTTCGGTAAACTTGCCTTATCTTAGCCTTCACATAATAAATCGCATATTTTCAACTTGTACAAGTAGGATTGATAATAAAAGAGACGAATCAACGTAGATAAGGAAATAATCCCGACGGGTCGAATTGAGTTAGAATGTGGAAAGGTCCAACGATCGTCTTAGAGTTGGTGCACGACGTGCTTTGAAAATGTCACTCGATCCTTCGTCCCGTGGCTTGGGAGAAGGAAAGTTGGATGAGTAGACGAAGTTATGAACATAGCCTAAGTCATAGGTGTCTCCCGTATAAATGCTTAATAAAGCATGTACGGTCCCATCGTCCAAGGCTTGGCATAGCCTTGGCTTGCCCCATGAGTTAAGTTGCATTGCACAGCTTGTGACATAAGTCTAGGCATGTAACACCCCAGTCCCAAAATACGTAGGACTAGGATATGTATACATGCCAGCTACGCATCGAGAGGACTCCAGTCCAGCTCAAATACGTATAAGTTGTCTGGTTATTCTAGACCAACTTTATCTCAATCCACTAAATATCGGTAACAATAACGAATCAAGTGCAGTAAGGCTGATCAGGCCATGATACACTGATTCTAGATTAGATAAATATGTTAGAGTGGATCCCCAATAACACATTTATCATGAACAAGCTAGAGAAAAATATAAGCTTGTACAAGACTAGGCTATAATGTAGCAAGATTCAAATATAGGACAAAATATAACTACGAAAGAGAAAGATAAAACATCAACAAAATATACCTACAGTCTCGGTGTAGCAATCATCCTCTATCAGTCTACCATACCTTCATCTAATACCTGGAGAGATCACCAGGTCATCAGAGGACTAGCAAGACACATAATATACATGCCTACTGTACAGTAAATCTCATGCAAGAAATATAGGAATAATCAAATCGAGAAAAGAATAACACAAAAAAGAACTCTACAGATGGTGACATATCATGAGAATATAATATTAATCGTAGCTAAAATCGTAGCCCGGGAAGGCACTAACAGTCCTATAATAGGTTCTCTATCGTAGCCCGGGGAGGCACTAACAATAGAGGATAGCTACGGCTAATAAAACATCCTCTCCTAAGGAACTAGGAAGCCAAGTCGATCTAGTCATGTCTAAGTCCCGTACAGGTCAAACAGGTCAGAAAAACATGGCACAGGTATATCAATACTATCACTAGACATGAACAAGATAGAAAAGATAGAACAAGTAGTAAAGAAAGAAAAATCAGAATCTACGTGCACGTATAACTAGAAAGAATCACAAGAGAAAACATGAAAGATATGTAACAAATAAAGAAATACTAAAATTATAGGAAAGCATGTAAATACTGTAGAGTTTGGCAAGGTGCACTTGCCTGGGGTTGCACGGAGAACCAACAATATATCGCCAATCAACAAGTCAAAAAGTCCACGTCTCACAACTGCCTCCAGAAGCTGTAATAGACGTTACCAACGTTTCCAAATTAGTCAAATTAGCTAGGATAGCCTGTCCTTAAGTCCAATTCTGAACATAGGGGCAAAATGGTAATTTTGGGTCAAAACGTACGGTATCCGCCGTTGGACCCGCTTTGTACCGAAAAGCGTGCCAAAGTTAATGGTCTCTAAAGTCGTCAAACTATATGTCTACGAATTTGTTTCGATGAGACGAACCCAACGGTATGTCAAATTTTGGATTCTGATGAGCCGTGAACAAAATCGCCCATTGAATCGGATCGTAGGGCCCGCAAAACGGTCATCCGATCAACTGTCTCAGAATTGGACCAAACTTGGCATACAGGACCAGAAAAATGATACGGTCCTGTTGGCGTAAGTTTCGTCTCGATCTGACGAGCGTACACGAAGTAATTGAGAAATTTGCACAGAGGCCGATACGGTGAATTTCGACGGATACGCATCCAATTCGTCGCGCACACACGACCAATTTAAATTCTGTCAAAGCCCACACGACCACGAAGCCGTTACGCACCTTTTGATGCTTTCAGTTCGCGACTACGTCGCCCGGATTGGTGGGACGCACGTTGTGCGGATGAATTTTTAAGAATTTTCACTGTTTTTAAAAACTGATTTTCTCGATTTTCTAACTCTGTTTTCTCCGTGCATAGTGGACGAAATCAAAAACTATAAAAAGTTAGTTAAAGCCCTATATGTTGGCTACAAAATTATTCAATTGGATTTTTAGGTTAATCACTGGTTGGACGGAAATTGGGACTCAAAGTAGAGACTTCGGGACGGTTATATTCCCAGAAAATTGAGAATTTTCTCGATTTTGGGACTCGGTTCTCGTCGCTCACAAAGCGTAATAATTTAAACTAAACTAAGGGGATCAAAATCGGTTAGGTTGTCTATAAGTAGGATCTTGTAGATCGAGAAATGGATGAACGTGATGGGAGAAAACTCACCTCGAAGTCAAGGGTTTGGGGACGCTGCTGCTGCGTTTCTGGCGTGAGCTGTGCCGCGCCCTGGCCGGCCGGTGGCCATGGCTGGTCGCGGTGGCGAAGCAACAGCCATGTGTCGGTGCCTGGTGGTCGTATGGCTGCTGCTCCGTCCTGTGCGCGTTGCTGCACTTTCTGGACGCGCAGTGCCGTTGCCGATGTGCGAACTCCGGCATACTGCGGTGGCCGGCGGGGCTCGCACGGTGTCGTGCGGTGGTCCAACAGATTTGTGATGGCCGCGTGGAGGTTCCTGAGTCTCTGGGTGACTCTCGATATGCTGGGTTTAAGGATTCACCAATTCAAAATTTTTTTTGTATATATCGTTTGCTTGAGCCTCTTTGATTTCGAATTCCTAGTGGATTTAAACTAGGATTTGAACTAGGTTTTAGGTTTATCGAGTAGAGAATCCTATCTAGATTATATAGGAAAAAATCTGGGAAGAATTTGAATAAGTATCGATTTAGATTTGAATTTGATTTAAAACATGGGTTTCCTCTTTGCTACAGAACATAGGTTCTGTTCTTCGGTTCGAATGGGAAGAAGGTGAACAGTGCTTAGCACTGTTCACTTGAAGAATAGTTTTTTTCTTTTTCTTTTTAAAACTTAATATATATCCTTTATATATATATATTTTTCCTTTATATATATATATATATATTTATATAAAGATATGTATATATCTAAATATACACATTAAAATCTCAAAAAAAAATTCAATATTATCTATCCATATTTTTAATCTATTTAAATATATGTACCTATGTATATAAATTTGATTGGCAAATAAAATCAACAAATAATGAAACCTAATAATAATTATAATTATTTAATCACAAAAATAACTTTAATAATAATGAAAAATACCCAGTGGTTGTTTTAATGAACTTATACTACACACCCGTATTCGGCCCAAAAATTGTACAAATATTGGAACACAGTATTTAAACAATAATAATACTAATATTGTACAAATATTTAATAATTAGAAATATATTATCAAATTCTAAAATAATTTAAGAAATATTTGCATACACCTAAAATATGCCTACATGGTCGTCTTTGGTCCACTACATGCCTACATGGACTTGGATTTGGTTTGGGTCCAGTTCGGGCTGATATGGTACAACCGGGTCATCTAAAAATCAATATATTAAATAATAACTAATTAAATCTTTTATAGGAGTCAAGTCACAACTTTGACTGGTTTTCCTAGTAGAGACAATGTTATGGCCGGGTCTTTCCTAGCATGGCTAAAGCATTAGTCAAAGCATATAACTACACTATCCGTGCCAAAATTCCTAGTCGATATATATCACAAAACTTATCCATGGCTAAGGCCATATTTATATACAATAATATGCTATTATAAATATAATCATATATATATACAAAATTGTATATAAATCTATTTAGCCCAAATAAATTTGAAATAATCTTACTAGGTCATGGCAACCTAACATGGCTCTACCAAGTGGGGTTGGCTAGGTTAGGGTCCAAATATATTTTCTAACTTAATCGAACTCTAAGAGTCAACCAATAATGTGCCATTCGTAATTAAATAGCACATGGAGACTCGATTGAGTGGCACACCCTTGGCATGTGTGTCGTAGACTCAAAATGGGTCAAAATCATATATTGAGTCATCTGGTTTTGATTGATGTCGAGTCATGCACTCAAGTTGGAAGTTCGGTCTAGAATTACGGTAAATACTCAAATGGCCTAAATTGACCCAAAATTGTGCGAAGACAAAAGAATGCTAGGGGACAAGTTTGGATGAGATATGATATACTAAATTGAAGGTCACCCTGTCTACTACAAAACTTATGAAGGACGTTTCGAGAGATGGACAAGTGTTATACTCCAAGAATCAAAGACACGAAAAAGTACATCTATAATTATAATTAATAAGAAAATACAATACAATAAATATACAACCATCTAATCGTATAAAATAAATAAATAAATAAAAATCCCCAAAATTAGGGTCTTTACAAGGCACCCAAATGACTTGGTCGTACAGAAGTCGAACGCATGTGCGGCACATTTCCGCAATACGAGGCTTGACGCAGCCTTTGCTCGTCAAGTTGTTACGAAGTTAAGTTAGGCAAGTTATGTTAGGCTATCGGAGTAGTAGCAAGCACGGTCCTACGAGTTCTTCGGCTGGGTATAGCCACATAGTCTTACGGTCTCAAAGCCCGTCATATAGAGTATGTCTTGGGCGGTGGTGTCGCATAGAGTTCAAGTTGGTTGCACGATGTCACGAACTTAGTGTTTTAAGGCAAGGACCATGATTGATTCAAGTGAGTTTTGGAGAAAGGACTATCGAATAGGCATTTATGTGTTGAATGAAATGATATGGTAACATGGAAAGAATGCTCGCGACCGTGGGTCGTCGAGGGGTCTCAATGATAGAAGTCTTGAACTTGGTTTTGAAAGAGATGGTAACATTGAAAGAAGAATGACTGTGTGAGACGTCAGTTCGAGTCGAATCTTGCATGGTCATTGGATAACTTGTTGACAAGGAGGAGTTTCTACGAGCGGCAACCCTAGGCGCCATGGGACCGCGTCGTTCCGGAGGGAAACAGGTATAGCCGTAGCTGGATGAACCGCTCGGGTTATTCGAGAACTTTCTTCGGGGCTAGCTACTTGCGTTGAAAGGGTCACCGAATAGCAAGGCTATAAGTCCATGATAGCTTACGGTGTTAGTGACCAATTCATATAGATGGGTCGGCACGAGCAGCAATCCGCATGTGTGCCTTTGGATTTAGTCTAGTTGAATGTGTGTATGGTTGAAACACAAAATGTTTGGGCCTAATGATTGGCTGCAACGTAGGCGGTGTGCTTCGGCACGAGAGGTGGTGTCGAGTCTTAAGTTGTCGGCATATAAGTTACATAAGTTGGATTTGAGTTGTCTTGAGTTTAAGTCAGGAAACGTCACAAGGCAAAGTTGGTCGAGTGGCTCTTAGTTCACAAGTCTTGATTGGGTCTATTGGGATCGAAGTAGCAAGGGCCGCGAGGCGGCGATATGGGTAAGTCTCACTGAGTTGCGAGGCACGGCCTCAGCAAGGGTTTGTAGCACGGTCATACGGAAATAGAGTTTATCGTGTAGTTGCGTCTCTGATTTTGGGCCGTAAGGCAAACACGACTCGATAGGTTAGCGTTGTTGGCACGAGAAGGATTTTGAGGCAAGGCATGAGTTAATATTGTCGTTGCATGCACGGGATGGTCTAAAGATACGAAATATGCCAAGGCGTCTGTCCTAAAACTGATCCTTAGGTAAGAGTAAAAAGACAATCATAAAGGGACTATGTTGCACAAAGTAAATCAAACATGTTGGTTTTGTATAGGTAGGCGAGGCGCTCATTCCACCAGTACAATTGAGTACTGACACCCACATAGTTTTCATGTGCAGGCACAGGTAGAAGCTCGTGGCACGGAGCTCACTTAGATGCGTCGAGGCACGGAGTTCCTTGGCGATTCGAAGCGTACGGCCGCATGGAGTCAAGACTTATATGGGACATAATGTATGGACGTCGCCTTCCAAAGCATCCGCTGGCTCAAGACATATATTGAGAGATGAGAGAGAGCTGAGTGACTTGTAATGTGAGCTTGAGTGAGCTTGAGAGACTTGTAATCTTGGCCTTGCGCCCCATTGTAACTTTTGTTTCAATATCAATAAAAGAGTGTTTTGCAATGACTTATGTTTTGCTTCAAATTCTGCTGCTATTATTCAATGTCTCTGCTTGGAACTTCTGTGCGACGACCCCGTCGCAGTCGCTAAAATTGCCCGTTATGGAACCCGCCTTGCACGAGCGCAACCTAGGCTCGTGCGACATCACGCCTTAGCGAAGACGATCGCTCCTACGGGAGCGGGGCATGATATTTAGCCTACGGGCCTAAACATGACTTTCGTTATTCTAGACTATAGCTAGAGCTTATCATGTATAACTATTACTCTTGCTAGTCTTCACTCTATATTACTAGCTTCATGATCATTGATATATGATAGTTTGGGACACTTTACAATTTTATATTCTGGTTGATCTTACTTCTTGTATATTGTTTACTGCCTGTGATTGAGATACCTAGGATTGCTTGACCTAGGATCGACTGTTGGCTTGTAGTAGTAACCCCTATGTCTATACATCTTATACGTTATTTTGGAGTACTGGAGTACTTTGGTATCGTAGCTAGCTTGGTCTGTCCCTACTTGCCAGTATTCTGGTTCTGGGGCGTGACAATCTTGTAGAAGCATAGAAAATGCTAAGATATCAAGCCATTCTTAAGTATAAAAGAGTGCCACTCGAAAAGAGTGGAATATGACTTTTCTGTCGCATTTTTGCGCAAATAGCTTCCACGCAAAAATTATGAACAAGTACCCACGCGAATGAGCTAAGTTATTTCTATTTGCTGGCCATGTTGAGGTGAATCTACGCTACAGAGTTGTTATCAAGGAAATTTATATGTGGCAGATAATGAGAGTTGTAGTGCCAGTTGTTCCAAAACACTTATCATATTTATATTGACTCATGCTACGAACCTATCCACAGATAATACTCACAGCATCATATTTGCCATTAAAATTCTTTTATTGCAAATTTTAATACAAACAGAACAGTGTTACAATATATGACTTAGATGTAGTCCTAGGAGTACACTTTTGTTTAATCTGGGTTCCTTGTGCCAATGGAGTGAGTGGTAATGCGTTGACTCCGTTGACGATCTGACGACGGTTATCGGTTCTCTGAAGGTCTGGATTGTTCTGGATACTGGAGCTTGCTGAGAGGAGGAAGACGTTGAGTGTCTGTATCTGCCTGGTGCGAAGTCTCTGTCTGTTCGTTGTGGAGGTTGATATGTGTACACGTAGGTTGGTCCGTAGGGAAGAAGGAAATGATCCCTCTATTTATAGTTTTGCAGGCCGGCTGCTCATGCGCACATGTAGGATGCACCTGTATGCGGGGATGCCACGTGTTGATTGCTGATGGAGGCGCATGGACGATGCGCCCTGATCGAGGGGTTGACTTCTTCATGTTGCTGTTGTGAACCGGCACGTAGCAGAGGAGAAGATCTTTCTGTTGCTGAAATCTTGGATGAGTTAAGTCAAAGGACACGTGTCATCGACCCATGGCTCGGAGATCTCGAATTTGGTGGAGGAATGATCTGGTAGGATGCGCCTAGGATTGGACGCATGAGGAGACTTTAGCTCATAACCTTTAGGAGTCACGAACCATTCTGGACGCATGGCTTTTGAGGCGCATGCAGAACTTCAGTAGTGACTTTACTCCTGTCTTTTAGGATCAGGGAGAAGTTTGGGGCGCATGGCTTTTGAGGCGCATGCAGAGTTGTAACAGTAACTTTCCTTCTATCTTTAGGGATCAGTGAAAAGTCTGAGGCACACAGCTTTTGAGGCGTATGCAGATTTGGGCGCATGGCCGCGGAGGCGCATGCGAGATGGTTGGGTGGCCACGTGGCAGTAGCCGTCGGAAGGAAGTAATGATGATGCTGACGTTTGGCGATGCTTCGTCTTCTGAAAAAGCTGCCGACTATTCAGACTTTGGGAGGCGTGCTGCCAACTCTGTCAGTTCAGCATTTAATGTTTGTGACATTCGATGGACAGCTGAGTGGGCACGTCGGTTGGCGTTCCACTAGGCGTATGGGGACACATGGGGGCGCATCCCCTGTGATGTGCTTGGTACTGAAGGGCGCATCTGTGTGATGCGCTTGATGTTGAAGGGCGCGTCTGTGTGATGCACGGTCTGGCCGGCGCATCCGTTTCGTGAGACGTCTTTGATGGTGCAACTGTTACGTTCTTCGAGTGCTTTAAATAGCTATTTTGACTTGGCTGAATTCGAAGCGTCCGGTTCATCCATTTAATAAAATTCATTGCACGAAATTCGGAAAGCCATCCACTTGGCGCATGGGTTTGATTTGCCCGACCTATAAATAGTGGCATGGAGAGAGGGTTGACCTCTCGTTCTCTCACATCTTTCCGACATGAACTTGTGTACTCGAATGCATTCTGTTGACGAGATGCTCCCGAGAGTGAAGATGTGACGCAGTGTCTTTGTTGATGCACTTGAAGGTGACTGTTACATCCAAAAGTCGGAGTCGAGGGCTTCCGAGGCAGGCGGAAGGTGCCTGTTGCATCCAAAGATAGGGATGCTCGGGCCTCGTCTTCGTTTGTGCAGGAAGAGCCGTAGATCAGAATTGCGGTGCTGCGGCTTTGGTGGCTCTTGAAAGCTGCTCCTTTGGCCGCGGTTTCGATCACGGTCTTCCTTGGTGTTTGGAGGCTCTTTCGAAGCCTCCCCTGGCCACAGGTTGGCTTGTGGTTCTTTTCCCTTCCTTGGCTAGAGGGTTGATTGCCACCCTCGTTCTGCTCAATAAATGCTTCATTAGTCGAAGCATTTAGACGGCGGTGAGCCTGGCTGGAAGAGCGGCACATAACTGGGCTGCTGAAGGGATGCACATAACTGAGGTGCCACAGGGATGCACATAACTGAGGATGCACATAACTGAGCTGCTGAAAAGGATGCGCCTTGGTGAGGGCGCATGGTGGGATGCGCCTGGCTGAGGGCGTATGTTGGGATGCGCCTGGCTGAGGGCGCATGTTGATTGCTGGCTGTAGACTTAGAATCTTTTCTTTGTAGAAATTCTCTTTTGTACAGTCTTTCTTAGAAATGTAATAGACTTTTATATGTTAAATAAAAAGTCCTCTTTCAATGTCTATATTTTTTGCCTTTTGCTGTGAAGTACTTTGTCCAAACTTTGGCGCATGTAGTCTGGCGCATAGACTTTCTGGTTATGAAATTCCATGCTTCTACACATCAGTGCCAACATGGCAGGCTATAAATATTCCAGACTGTCAACATGCCCTGCTGAGCTACTAAGTCTTCACGTAATAGTGCTCCAAGGGAAGACGATTGCGTTCATGAAGACAACTGTCTCCAAGTGAAGATGGCATTTTTCCATTCCCTAATAATAACAAGGAATTAATTAATTTGACATTCTGAATCCCGAAGTATACATTGCTTTTAATGGGATATGCTGGAAATTCAAAACGTCAATCAAGATTACGCTACCATAACCATGGAAATTAATAATATTTCTCGTAACTGATGACACATGGCACAAAGACAGTAATCTATGTGTGCATTCAGATTTGGAATTTTTTACTAGTGATGTCAATAATTTCTGCGTGAAAGTATTCTGTGCAAAAATGAGTGAAGAAGTGCAGTCTTGCTCATTTTGCGCAATAGTTTGTGAAATAGATGTTACAATACGAATTTGCTATAAGTACCTCGGTTGTACTGCCAAGGTATCGAAGAGCATCAATTCTTGAGCACTTGAGCCATTTTGCTCTACTTTCTGTCCTCCACAACATTTGTAAGCTAGAAACTTAGCATTTTCTCATCTTTGCCTTGGATAGTCAATGGAGCAAAACGATCGTATGCCAATCGGGACTCCATCGCTACTCTCTCCAAATCTCAATCTACTTGTACTTAAAATTTTCTTATAAGTACTAGTTGTAATATAAATTCTTTGTAATCAGCAAGTAATAACAAAACTTAGAAAGAAATTATTTTTTTAAATAAAAAACATACAACTATCTTGATTCAAACTATACTCTAGCTGGCTATGGGTATTTTGAAATATGTTACACGTTTACTATCGTATGCATCATTAGTTAGTGAGTCTCGGTATGCCTCCTCTTTGATATCTCACTATACCAAAATAAGACACTTTAGTAACGCATAAAAACGTCGCTAAAATGTTGAAAACCGTCGCTATTCAAGTTTAGCGACGTTTTTAGCGACAAATTTTTTTCGTGTATTTCATGGTCGCTAACACAAAAAATATCGCAGGTCGTCGCTATTGTGCGTCAGTAGCGACGTTAGCACGCTTATTTGATTATTGGAACATTTTTATCATTTGTTTGTGTGGATGACATATTGTAACTCTATATATTTTTTTACCGGTGTTGAGTGTTCCACCGAAGAGGTCAACGAACCCAGAAAATTCTACGGAGGGTTGCTCTGGGTCTATACTTTTTGTTAACTGTGATTAAACTGCAGGTAGATTCTGGATGTTCTATTTTTTTTCTTTTGTAGTTTAGCGACGTTCAACGATGCCTAGCGACGAGGGAAGACGTCGCTAATCGTGTATTGGAACGTCGCTAGCTTATACCGGAGATGTCGCAATCGCAAAGAGTCGTCAAACGTTGCTAAGTAGCTAACATGACAATTTTTGCCATATCAGCAACGTTGCAAAGAACGTCGCTAATTACTGAAAAATCGGCGACGTTTAGCAACGAAAAGTGACGTCGCGGATTAGCAACTCCACGTCGCTACACGTCGCTATTCACTAGAATATTCGCGACGTGCTGACGTCGCTACTGAACGTTGCAATAGCGATGACCTGCAATATTTTTTTGTTAGCGACCATGAAATACGCGACAAAGGATTTTCGTCGCTAAAAACGTCGCTAAACTTGAATAACGACGGTTTTTAACATTTTAGTGACGTTTTTATGTGTCGCTAAAGTGTCTTATTTTGGTAGTGTGAGTACAAGCATGTTGAGTCCATAATATCATAGCAGGGAACAATTATCGCCAAGAAACATCTCGAGCTCACCAAGAATAAGAACAAGAAGGATCACACTTGACTTTAGTCGAAGATATGCAATCAGAATACGAGTTCATTATTGTGACAAACTCAAGCATGCGAACACAAACTACTACATCGACCAAATTATGAAAATAAAAGTATACATCTTAGAGATTATGAGGACATACACGAAGATTAGAGCAAGACACAATCAAATTGACGTAGATATATGAGTTTAATCCATCAAGAAAAGTACCAAAATTGCACATTATTCAATGCTAGCGACATACCGCCAGTATGCCATTGATATGCTATCTGGCCTAATAGTGTGTAAAATCAACATTTTTTGCTCGATCTAAACGCTAATTTGCGATCGTTTCTCAACCGATTTCAATTCCAGAAATTGTATATTACTCTAATAAAAAAATGTAAGGTATGATAACAAGTTTGGTGTCAAGTAGTAGGGTATGTACCAATATACATGAATTTATCCCAAAATTGATGATAAATAATACCGTATCATGGATACGATGCAGGGTTCGTGTGGGGAGTACTTCTAGCATGAACAAGCCCTAGAGGTCGTGAGTGTAAAAATCAACAAGAAACCCATAAAGAAGTTCACATTCTTGAAATCCCTCCAATGTTTCTACATGTTAACAAAACCATATAGAGCAAAATACTCACTATAAAAGTTAAATCTATCATGGAGGGTTGCCTTAGGGGCTTATGCATGACTAAAATTCAGAATTTAAACTTGTGAAAAACCTCCAAAATTAAAAATAAGGCACCGCCTTCCATTTATGACCAATGTGTACTTCCTTAGGTCAAATTCCAAGTTAATCTTTTAGTCCACCATCTAGGCCGGGTTTATGAACCATAATCTAGCCTCTAAAGGCTTCCCCTAGCTTCTAGGTTTAGCTCCTAGCTCCTCCCAACTAAGAAAAAGGAGAAGAGAAATGAAGGAGACGAGAGAAAATTAAGAGTGAAAGAATGGAGAGAGAGAGGGGGGAGGGTTATGGCTGCTATGGGATGGGTGCCAAGTGCCCTAATCCATGTCCTCAAACAATCTCTACCCTTCGTGGTGCTGAAGGAAGCATATGGGACCAAAGGATAAAGCCCAAATTCTGTTGCTACTAGAAGAAATACAACAAATAGTTCACAGTCGGATAAGTGGCACTCTCTGGTTAAGAAAACAAGATTTTCAGATTCTAGTTCTAACATGCGGGACCTAGTTCCCAAGCATTGCTAGTGTTCTCTAGGGGCTATGATAGTCTAATTATAATATGGTTCATCAATGAACACAAAAAAAACACTTTTGTTGTATAAGTCGATTAATAGTTCAAGTTATTATCGTTTACCTCATGAGTGTTACGCTCGTGCGACATCATGCTAACGATTCAATATTGAGCATGAAATCTAGGTTAATGACATGGACAAGTATCGAGTGCAAGTACGCGTACGCGTACATGCATATTAAGAAAACGAGAGAACCAAATTGATACATGAAATCCAAGATAATAAATAACACATGATCATATTAAGCACGGGTACACGTGGTACACAAGTACAAAATATAAATACAAAAAATGTAAATACGATCTCATGTTATACCTCTGTAGAAATATACGGTCACCAGAAAATGAATCTCATTTAGTAGATGCATGGGCGAATAATACACAACAACAGCGAGAGGTGCCCTTATTATCTATCTTCGATGACAACGAGCTATCCTCAAAGAACCCCAAGAGTTATGGGCATTTTGATAAAAGTTAGTCCATATGATAAGAAAATACATAGTAGCAGAGTCGGCCTAGGGGTAAGTCCGATAAGACTTCGGGCTTAGACAACCCCCTTCTGTGTAGGCCCCCCCTTGCTTAGGGCAACCCTTCAAGTCCAAAGTAACCTGCAAGAGGTCGAGGTCGTATGTGATCCTCCAGGGCCATCCCGCAACAAATATCAAGGGGTAACCAAAATAAGTTCCGCTCTTACCCCTACCCCCACCCCCACCCTGAGGCCGTCCTGTATAGCAGATTTGCAGTGATCCATGACATAGGGATCCATAACCTTAATTATCATCTGAAGCCTTGTTGTAGTAAGATAAAAAAAAGGCAAGAAGAACACATGATAGGGAAAGGAAAGAAAACATGAATGTCCAATGACCACCAATCAAGATAAGGTGAGTGATGACATATATCATAGGATGAGTGATGACATATATCTCCTACATACTTGGACAAAAGTACCTAGTTCATTTAGAAGCCATGGTCACAAGAACACTCTTTTAAGAGTTTACTTGTCACTCCAAGAGTCCACCCACATTCCATGGGAGCTCTTCACAAAAGTACCAAAGTACAATTGACAAATATTGCATCTCTTCCTAATCCCCTCCAAATTATAAATAACCCCCTCCCCTCCAAATTTTTAAAGCCCCCAAAAATAAGAAAATGAAATAACAAAGAAAAAGCCTCGAGAGCAGGCTCGAGCAGAAGCGAGAGAAAAAAGGGGGGGAATTTTCAGAGAGAGAACCCCCCAAAAAGAAGTTGCACATTTTCTTGCTCTGTTCCAAATTCCATAACACCAACAAAGTGCAGTAGCAATCAGTAGAAGAAGAAGAGTAGCAATCACTACTCTCGAACTCCAATAGGTCAGCTCTTCTCTCTCTCTCTCTCTCTCTCTCTCTCCCTCGAGCTCGATTTCTCCAATTCCGCACTCGAACTCGAATGAGCACTCGATCCCATTGAGGTCCGCCTCGCTCTACTTCGCAGAGCGCTTTCCCCGATCGCCGCCTCCCAATTCTAGGGTTTAGATCAATTCGTAAGCTCTCAGGTCGAGATCTCCCCAAATTATGAGCTTTCGTCCCGCAATGCTCTTCTCGAACTGCCGGGGATCGAGCGGAACAAGAAAGCCCTAATCTTTTTTCCAAAACCCAGAAAAAAATTGAATTTTTTGAGAAGGAAAGTGTTTTTTTTGGGGGTGGAATGGGGACTTTTTGCTGAGAGAATGGGTGGTCGGATCAATATTGGGGATTTGAAGCACCAGATAGCGAAGCGGGTCGGCCCCGACCGGGCTCAGCAGTACTTCGGGTACTTGAACCGGCTGCTGTCGCAGAAGCTGAGCAAGCCCGAGTTCAACAATCTCTGTGTCCTGACACTCGGCCGCGACAACCTCCACCTACACAACCAGTTGGTGCAGTCGGTGTTCAGGAATGCTTGCCAGGCCAAGACGCCCCCGCCGCTGCTTAGGGGCGGGCCGAAGGCGTCGCTGCAACCCCCCGTGTGGTCCAATGGGGATGGCCTGCCCCAGTCCCTGCGGCGGTCGCGGTCAGGCATCGGCGACGGTCGGAGGATCAAGGACCGGCCGAGCCCCCTCGGGCCTAGTGGGAGAGCGGAGGCTGTTATTAATGAGAATGGTGACTTGGGCTCCTGTGATTTGAAGAGGCCATTGCAACATCTTGAAGGCGCATCGGCTGAGCAACCGGCAAAGAGGCAACGGATGACATTGGTTGAAGAGGTCGAAGTGGACAGGGGAAGGGAAGATTCAGAGCGAAGGAATGCTATGAGTTCGGCTAAAGTTCCCGTTCAAGCGCCTCTTGGGATACCTTTCTGCCCTCCAAGTATTGGTGGGGCCAGAAGGAGTTTAGTGCAGACAAGCAGTTTCAGTAACTACGGTGGTTGCTCTGAAAGTGGTGAGTTGTGGCATACCGAGGCTTTGAGAAGACGGATGGAGAGAATAGCAGAAAGACAAGGCTTGGGAGGGGTGGCATTGGACGGTGCTAATCTGTTGAATAATGGGCTAAATGTTTATTTGAAGAGGCTGATTAGGTCATGCGTTGAGCTAATAGGAACGAGGTCGGGTCATAGCCAAATGAAACAGCAGGGGCACAAGCATCAAGTACATGGGAAGCCTACGAATGGCCTTTGGCAGGATACTCACGTTCATCTACAAAGTGGCGAACGGCCCTTGGATGCTCACACTGATATGATGAACCGTAGGGCGATAAAAGTACAGGATTTTAGGGTAGCGATGGAGCTGAACCCACAACAACTAGGGGAAGACTGGCCATTGTTACTTGAAAAAATTTGCCATCATTCGTTCGAAGAATAAGGCACATCTGAAACAGATGTTTTAATTCAGTTGAAGCCAAAGGGCTTTCCGGTGTGGGCCAATAAGGACACAGTCAAAGCTACGTCCGAAGATGTTGGTAGAACCCACTCGGGTTCCGAGCAGATAGCTTCTAGGAGATCCATACTCAAATGAGAGGACATTCTTTAAGGCCAGCCTGTTCAAAGGTGACTACTTGCCCCATTTGGTCAATTTGTTGTACGCTTAGCCTCCTTGAGGGGGCATCTTCACTACAGTCAGATGTCTTGAGACTTCATGTAAACTACAGTCGATGCAGGGGGCTTCCAACAATGACAGTTTTGCAGGAATACTACTATCATGTAACCAATAGTCTTCTGTAAGTTTCTCAGGTCAGATGTATGCATTATCAATTGCTAAAGTTGGTAGGGTTGTTTTAATACCATTTTCATGGATCCTTTCAGATTTTTTAATTTGAATTTTCCAATTATTTGATTACTCAGAGGTGATTTATTTGAGGCTCTGTTATGCTATCCCAACTTTTTCTTTTCTTCTTACTGTCTTTTCTGCGTTAAGAAAGCATTGACATACCGTTAGTATTGCAAGAAATTCTCAGGAGAGGTAACACTTAAATATGGCAGTGATCGCTGTTCTACTTCTGTGACTTTTATATATGATATGTGGGACGTTAATTTTTAGCAGAAGTCCTTGTTGCTTAGGTGAAACATGTTTGCAAAGAGAGATATTTCATTTCTTCTACTATGAATATCTGACAGCATAGTAAGGCATTATTTGTTAGAAATGCTGTCATCCATAATTGTTTGATTTATTACCTAGTTTTATTTTCAGTTCATCCATAAACAAGTTTTATTTGGAGTTCATCTTTAAACACATGGTGCCTTGAGAGATCTTGTATACGAAGATAAATGCTTTTATTTTGTCAATAGCAGTCTTTTTGGGGTCTCTTTAAGGATTCAGAATGGTTACATACATGCTATTGAAGTCATATATCTGAATGCATCACTTGGACAGTAGACGAAATGGGAGTGTTAATTGTAATTTATTTATATGAACAAAGAGAAGTCCCTTCTTTTCCATTTTAATTTTTTTTATAGCATATTCTTCTATCATTTTATACATCTATTTTGCCAACTGCTTATTGTTGAAAATGATCACGCTAATTATCTCTTGTTTGTGAATTGATCTATGTTCATGTAGCCCAGAGAAGGAAAAAGTCTTCAGCAAATTTATTGTAGTTTTCCTTTGCTGATTGCAGTTCTTTCAGCAGTAGCTGTTACATGAGGCCAAGTAACTGTTACCTTGAGTTGATAGTGATGGCCTTTTTTGTGTTCTCAATCAGAGAGTATAGCAACAAGAAGAAGAAGAAGAAGAACAACAGCTAAGCCTTTATCCCATACTTTTGGGGGCGGATTATTGACTGATATATGATCATAATTCCATTGGATTCAATTGTGTCTTGTGTAGAATGAGAATACCAACAATCTTTGATCCACACTGTCAATCATGATTATATAAAGATTGCCTCAAACTTATCGACCTTCCCCTATGTTGACCATCATTGTGATGATATTCTAAACCAGTTGATAGAAATGACTTACTGTTGTTACTTTATTGATCTTTGAAATGCTAGTCTTTAGAATATAGTGTATTTTACCAGAAATTCAACACTCAACTGTTTAATGTCTGAATATTTTATCTTGATAAAGTACCAGAAAGGGTATTTTAATATTGTTTAAGAACAAGCTTGACTTCCAATTTGGTAGAATGGTCTTTCCAGAAAGTAACTGTAGCAACTTAATCTTTACACACATTTCTTCGGAAGTATTTTGAGAGCCCCTAGCTTAATTTCTAAAATTTAGCAAGATGGACTTCTCCAAAAGAAAGAACCTAACTTGCTCTTGCATGAATGAATATGTTCTTGATGTATAAAAGGTGTGCAGTATCGGTATCGGACCATTCCTATGAGTATCAGGATCGGCGGTATCGACAGTTTTGGCACTTTCGGATCGGAGTATCATATTTTTTTGTATTAGAAAGCAAATAATTATTAACATTTTAGAAAATATATTTTATACATTTGGGCATAATTCTAAGTATTTCCAGTGTTGTTTCTTGGCCGTTTTGAAATTGAATGAAATAGTAGTCACCCTTGCCGATTGGTTTACATGCGATAGATAAGTTTTCTTCTTTTACATTCTTTTACAACCTTACCGATTGGTCTTTTTCATTCAATTTTTTTGTCGAATTAACCGGAAAAAAGACCCCAATGTTGGTATCAGTTAGTATCGGGTATTGGTCACTATCGTATCGGGACATGCTAAATCGTATCGGTATCGGCCGATACTGCAAACTATGGTATAAATGAATAATACTTCTTCCTTGGTTCCTAATTGAACTGTCATGTTTTCAGATGTTTAAGATACTAAATATACTAGGTTCAAGGAGAACAAAAAACTGGTTGGATCGATTTCCTTCTTTCAATGAAACATCGGTCACTTTGGAAAAGTTACTGTTTGAAATAAGATTTGCCGATTTTTGTTGAGACAAATTGCAAGACACCTATTACATCAAATGGTTTTGTTGCTTTATGTCAATTAGGTTGAGATAGGTTGTTGGAGAAGAGAAAATATTTAATACATATGAAGCTATAAATAAACTCATCACCATTGTAAAACTTGATCAGAATCAGTATGATGCTAAATGTTTCAAGAGACTTTAACTTTCTGTTTTCCATCTTGCTCGTGCCACTAATTCCAATATTATGTTTTACATTTTACCAAACATATCGGCATTTTGATTTTTTAGTTGAAACTAGCTTGATATCCATTTAGGCCAAAGACTTGACCCAAAACGGAACTTTTAGCCCTTAATATGCACAATGGGTTCTCTTGACATATCTATGAATAAGGACACAATACAGATACCGGATACAAATACGGACACGAATAAGAATGCGATACAGATATGGTTACAAATGTTTTCAGATAGTTTACGGGTACGGACAGGATACATTTACAGTTACAGACACCACTTTCCCATGTCAGCATGCAGGTTATAAGCTACATAAAGTTGTAGGATGAGATTTTATACCCTGTGCAGATAGGTAATTGTATTGTCATTATTGTGAATCTAATATTTTTTTTTTCAAAATTTGTCAAGGCGGTGTTAAAAGCAAAGTTCAAGCTTGAGAAATGAATTTTTTTTTTGCATCTGACTGAAGAAAATGCCTCTACCATGTAACTATGGTACAATTTGTCTTATTACATAAATTCTGGTAACACATGCTTAGGGTCATCTTGCTAATGGTTTTACATAAGCATTCTCTATGTTAAGATTATATGTACTTGCTTTTAGTTATATTTCTGTACTATACTATTAAGTATTTTGGCATATATTTTAGTTGCTAACGTAGAAGAATATAGGGAAAAATTAACATTATTGAAAATCTTAATTTTCCCTAGTTGCTTGTTCCAGATGAAACATGTTATGCTTCAAACTATACCATGTATCCATATATAGCTCATATGTTAAGATTATATGTACTTGCTTTTAATGTTATATTTCTGTACTTAATTGTGACATATATTTTTAGTTGGTAAATGTAGAAGAATAGAGGACAGAATTAACATTATTGGAAAATTTAATTTTCCCTAGTTGCTTGTTCCAGATGAAACATGTCATGCCTTCAAATTGTACCATGTATCCCTATGTGGCTTATTATGTTATTACTGAGAGTCCATGTTTAGTACTATTTTCCTTTTGTTAAAACTATTTATATTAGAAGAATCCTTTTGAAGAGCTTACTAACTGCTCCATTGTATGGAATTCACTTAGTTATGTACAAACTATAAGGTTATGGCTGCAATCTAGCCGAGCAGAGCTTCACATGTTCAAGCTCGACTTGTTTATGCCTGAAATTAACGAGCCAAGCTCGAGCGAGATTGGGCTTGAGCTTGGCTCTAGAAGAGATCGCGAGCTGCTTGAGCTTGAGTTGAAGCTCAAGTTGAGCTTTTGCTTGATTATGTAGGCTTGACAACGAATGCAAGCAAGTCAAGCTCGGTTTGAGTTTGTCTTTTCTAAATCTTGATGCAAAGGACAGTGATAAGTTGGTTTTGGGGTTTTCTTGAAGTAGCAGATGGTGATTTGATGAAGCGAGGACATGTTCAAGCTCGACTTGTTTATGCCTGAAAAAAAAAATAAGGGTTAGTATTAAGAAGGGTTGGCAAGAGTTGAGAGGGAGAGAACAAAATGAGATAAGAGTGATTGGGAATTTCTGTTTAGTTCGGTTAACCTTAGCATGGTGCGAGAGATTTGGCCCATGGAGTCATGGACTGTGAATTCGAACCCAACTTAATGACTGCTATTCATAATTGGCCCGAGCTGGGGGAGTCGAGCCACAAGTCTGAGCTTCCTATCTTTAAGCTCCGGCTCATTAAGGCAATCAAGCTCATTTTTATGTTCAAGCTTTGCTCATTAAGGAATCGAGCTTTCGTCGAGGCAAGTCGTGCCAAGCTTGCAGCCCTATAGGATTAACCTAAACTCAGATAGAAAATGTTTTATATATCCTTCTAACTTCCCCACAACTTTAAATTTGCTTTCTTGAATAGTTTTAACCCTATTAATCCAATCGGTGGTGTAGGCACTCCAAAAAGTACTGCATCTGTGTTGTGTTCATACACATCTTGCCGTTTTGCCGTGTCCGTTCATGTTGTATTCGTGTCTGTGCAATGTAGATTATATATATGCTTTTACATATATATACACATTTCAACTATAGGGTAGTTTTCCTTCCCTTTTGACTCTAATGTCAAGATATTCTACGTTCCACTATCTTGGCCTGCACAAATTATAAATTTGGCGGTTTCATCCTTGGCGAGAATAGAAATATCAGCTTTAAATTTCACATTGACATATAAACCTTTATGTATGATAGTTAGAAGAAATTCAGGGGTAATATGTGTAACAATCAGTTTTTTCATATTAATTTTAATTTCTGGGATAGGGCCAAACTGTCCATAGTTTTGGTTTCTAGGCGCCTGGTGCCTGTCCGATGTCCGCCTAGGCGCCCACCTAGCCCCCCCCCCCTTCCCCCGAGCCCCAACAATGCATGTTTTTGGGTTTTATGGATTGTTTTTGCAAATTTCAGTAGGTTATTTTGGGTTTTTATTTTTTATTTTAACCGCGCCTGCCTAGTCGGGCTAGGCTCTAGGTGCCCGGTGCCTGCCTGGCTAGTGTCTAGCGCCTTTTACAGCCTTGTTGATGAGCATACTTGTTCTATGTTTTAATGTTTATGGGGACAATGTAAAAGCCCTTTTCTTTTGTGTGTATATTGCTAATTCAACTGCTGATTGACTGGTCATGGTCAATGTGGGCCGATGTTGTCGGAAGCAGGCTTGGCTTGTTGCTCTAGGAAAGCACATCCACTACAACCTGCTTTTGAAGGAAAGGACTCCCGTAATTTTGCACTCCATTTAACTCCATGAAGGGCATCTATACAATCAGAGATCTGAAAGTTATCTGTAATTTAACGATCAGATGCTTGGGGACTCTAACCGGTATAACTCGTACACTCTTGATATTGAAGTTTTACATCTGGAATACTTATGCTATTGTAAAAGGTTCTAGGGTGTTTCTACTTTTTCATATATTTCAATATCATTTTATTTGTACTTTAGGTTTTTCATTTTTTCAATTTCCTGAATGTTAAATAATTCGTTTGCTGTTATGCATGTTTTCTTCTCCATATCATCATGTATCACTGATCTGTTTCTCCTGTTAATTCAACTTTAATAAAATCCATAATTCTGCAAGTTTATGCTCTGCATGAGCATCATCTTCTTTTGATAAATGAGCATATCTTTACTAGTTTCATGTTACTTTCTTTTGCTAGATTTACTAGTTGCTTAAGAAGAACCACTGCAGTTGTCTAAGTAAACTAATTGTTATCCATCAGGACAGTTAAGAGGCTCTAGCAAGATACTACTAAGACATTTCTCAAAACAGCTACGAGTGTCGAATAATGTAAATCTGTAGCCCTCATCTCATCCCTCACCAACACTCGAGTTTTGGTGCAGCGGTAATGACATAATCATGGTATCAGAACAGCCCAGGTTCAATCTCTCTGGCACACTTTTATGTGGATTTTACAAACATTATACCATAAATCCAGCTTTCAGTCCATATATGACTCTTTCGATCTCTAGGGGTATTTTGAATAATACAAATATATAACTTTCACCCCCAACCAACACTCAGAGTTTAAATTTTTAATGCAATGACAGGGAATCTCAAGGATATCCTTTGCCTAATTTACAAAATTTCTGTTGTGAAAAGATTTGAGCGTGGATAATCCCTTTTCTTATTTATGGTTTTCTTGGGTCCAGTAGAACTAGGCCTGCCAATGGTAACCGATAATCCAACCCGAATTGTGACTGAAAAGTTGGGTTTGGATGTAAAAGTTTAAACCTGAATGAAATTTGGGCCGGTTTCGAGTAAAACATGTGAAACCTGAAAAGTACTCGGGTATGGTTCAGGTTTTGATAAATATATAGTTCTTTTTCCCATATACAAGTATATGGTCTCAGGGTAGTTGGTAGAAGGATTGGGTATATGGTGTATGTTGGTGGAGATACATGGTTCGATTCCCAGCATTCCCATTGGAGAACTGTTTTTTTTCCTTTTAAAACCGGACCCACCAGACCGGGTTTGGATGCTGAAACCAAAACCCGAATGTAATTCGGGTCGGGTTTGGGTGTTACATAAATACGACCTGAACCCAACCCGAGCACGACCCATTGACAGCCCTAAGTAGAACACTTTTGAGGTGTTCTAAACTCATCTAGAATAGCTCAACATCAGATTGTCAACCTGTTATTATTATACCTTTACTAGAAATAAGTATTACAATATAATTCAATTAGGATTCTAGCTTTCGCTGATTACATTACCATGAGAACTTGTTTAGTGTTATAAACTTATCTAGAACGGCTGAATATCAGATTGTAAACCTGTTTTATCTTTACTAGAAATAAGTATTACAATCTATTCCTTAGTAAAAGTAGGAATCTAGCTTTTGCTGATTACATTACCATGAGGGGAACTTGTATGTTTCTAAGTCTAGACTAACTTGTGTCTTGACTTTATTATGATAACTGTTTAGTTCCTCAAGAAATAGGAACTGTATAATTGCTGAAATATTATGAGCACTATGTTGATTGGAATCCTATATGGTTATGTAGTTTATACAGAAAAACTGACATGATGTACTAATACAGATCCCATAACCTTGGAAATGTTGAGTAATTTCCTTCTTGCATCTTTTTTTCTGCTTTGGAAATAGATGCCACATTCCACCATGTACATGAAAGAGTTAAAACTTTACACATGCTGCCGATTATGTTTTAAAAAATGCAAAAAATGTAGCAGGAGTAGCTTCCCAATGATAAATAGCATAGTCAACTTCTACTGTGCTCAGAATACTTGTAAAAAAGAAGGGCTGAGATAAAGCTTTTCCTTAAGAGGATACAATAACCACACTCCTAGATTTGGAGGTAAAGCTTCACGATTCATAAATGACCATCTAAACTAAGGATCATTGCCATCAAATATATAAAGTTTTTCTGGACTTACCTTCAACCATCCTCTAATTCTCCTGCACTGAATCTTCAACCAAATTGCATATGGCCAAACTATAAGGGCTTCTAAATGCAATCTATCCTCAATGTAAGCAAGTAAATCTTATACGACACACTGAACCCTAAAGTTCTAGGACTAGAACCTGATCTTAATAAACTCTGGAATATTGGTGATTAAATAAGGTTAATGATTTTTCATGCAAAGAAATGAAAACCATAGATAAATACATGCATCATTTGAGATGTAAAAGCAGGCTAAAATTAGTGTAAATGAAATCCCTATACTACAATATAAATGCAATTGCAAACATATGAAATTCTATTGAAAAAACATCTGCAACCCTTTCATTAGTTTCAGACATAAAAGCTGTCCAGAAGTACCTTTGAAGCATAAAATCATAGTTTCAGTATTGGCCGATACCGATCCGATACGGCCGATACCGATACAATTTGGCATGTCCCGATCCGATACCGACCGATACCCGATACTAACCGATGCCGACATTGGGGGTCTCTTTTTCGGTTAATTCGGCAAAAAAAAAAAAAAAACGAAAAAGACACATCAGCAAGAGTTTAAAGCATAATAAGGTTGTAAAAGTATATTAAAAAAAATTATTTTTTGCATGTAAACCAATTGGTAAGGGTGACTATTATTTCATTTAATTTCAAAACTACTAAGAAATAACACCGAAAATACTTAAAGTTATGCCTAAATGTATATATTTTTTAAATGTTAATAATTTATTAATAATTATTTGTTTGTCGATACCAAAAAATCCGATACTCCGATCCAAAACCGCCGATACTACCGATACTGCCGATACCGATACTCATAGGAATGGTCCGATACCGATTCCGATACCGGTTCCGATACCGATACTGCAAACCTTGCATAAAATGACAAATTAATAAAATTCAATCCTAAAGTGCAAAATCACCCTATGCCCCTTACAAGTGGCTATTCTGTTCTTCCAATTATCAAAAAGGATTTCCATATGTCGGTCAATGCTTAACTACTGGTTTTAAACTTTTAAGAGAGCCGCCCCGCCTGATCGAAATCGGATCGATTGGTCAACGATCTCATAAACTGACCCTTTGACAGGAGTTCCTGGGTTGTAGTGGGTCAAAAGTCCCATTAATTGGCTTAGGAGTCCAACGTAGACAGTGCTTGACCTCAGGGTTTGAAGCATAATTTTCGTCATGGGTAAAATAATATGCCTAGCCACATCTCAATTTCTTAGTCAAAGCTATAATTTGATGATAGTCTTCTCGCAGAACTTTGCCTAGACATATTTTGCACTCTGGTACCAGTGAATAAGCTGCCCGATTTCGGGCCAAATAGTTGTTGGTTTCCTTTTAGACCACTATCAAATTGCATCCTAGACACTCTATTCATGGTTTGTAAAGTAAACTTCCAATTTTATGAAACTTGAAATCGCTCCTTTTCCTTTGTCAATTAAAGCCTGTTCTATCGGAATCAAGGTACCGGAGAGCATCCCTCACCCAAAGGCTGCTCATAACCTAGACAGAATCTAGATTGTGTGAAATAGGGCTCTTCTTGCTGATCGCATTAGAGCGAGCTTACCAGTCTTGTTCACATACTCAACAATACTCAATCGATGGACAAGCCGGCCCCTCTCCTTGAAGCTCCCATGTTGTAAGATTGATAACTATTCTATAGAATGATCCTGATACATAATTCTAAGACAATTTTATTTAGTTTCCTTTTTCCTCTCATTGCAATGCATAACAGTTCTTGTCTAGATCGTTACGACTGTTGCTCGACAGCAGTCGAGTAGATTTTGGCTGGTTCTGCAATTGTTGTCTTAACAAATCCAGAAATATCCTAAGATCATGTTCCCTATGCAATGGTAGATGTGCTCAAATCATGTTCTCCCTTATTGTATATATGTCTCTGCTATGTCTACGCTGACATCGGACACCCTGTGTGCATCCCTTTAGGCACCTCTGCCCACATCTGCTGTCATCTGTATCTCGAGTCTCTACAGACTGGTCTAGTATCTAAATTATTTGCCTGTTCCAATCACAAAATCATCCTCCACTTTTTTTTTACAATCTCAAAGGTCTGTTACGAGCTTTGCTAAACCTCAAGGTAAGGATGTCCCCATAGGTAGTAAATGTGTCATAATCTTTGAACTATACACTGTTGTGCATGGTTATTCTTGCTTGAGATGGATGTGGTCCAACTTTTGTTAGTTGCTTTAATAGTTTATTCCTTTGTTGGTCACTCTAGCTTTATAAGTCAGTCCTCTAAACAGCATGAACATATACTTACAGCTCCAATATCAAACATAACATATAAACAAGGGTAAGCAACTAAATAGTTTGCAACTTGCTGCCACAAATTTTCAAGTTTACAAGTTAATACCGTGAACTATCGCTGATTTTGCCAACAAGGATAGAAGAATATGATTCTTTCCTTACCTTGCAGATGCGGTGGGGACATGGTGGCTGCGAATGGATGGTGGTGGGGCGGGATTTGCAAAACAGAGATGGTAGTTAAGTGCAAAAAACTTGGAAGTTTATGTTAGCAAGATACAAAGTTTGGACGTTCATGGTAGCCAAGTTGCAGAAGTGTGATAGTTCATGGTATTTACTATTTAGTTCCAAATTAGCCTATAAACAAACTGCAAGGGTTTCTACATTTTCCAAATATAGGCAAATGTGGATCAATACACCTCATTACTAGGTCATCAACCTAAATTATCTTAATAAGCCTTACAGATACCCATAATTGGGCTAGGTTTAGGATGAGTAAGATACATGCAGAGATGAATAACCTAAAAGCTGACCAACTTTGATGCAAAATGGCAAACAGATGAGATTAAATCCTAGAAACATCCAGAATCAAGGCAGGTTTATGTGTAACACACAAACTCATCAAAATTAATGTGTAAGAGTAGAAATACACAAACTAGAATAGGTTCAATCCCTAGGCATGAACTCACCAGATGCACCTTCTCACAAGCCCATGTTCTGTTCTTTCAGTTAGTAGAAAGAAGTAATCACTTCAGAAGGGAAAATAACATTTATGTTCAGATTATAGATTTTTTATAACAAATATTGGTTGCTTGATTAGATGAGGGGTGTTAGAACTCAGGGTTTAGTGATGATTGGATATAAACCAATCAAAGTCTGCTCATAAATGTTGATATTGTTCACTTACCGATCACATAAATCAATGCTTCGTTCTGCTAAAATAATATACTTCAATGCTATTTCTAAAAACATATCAGTAAGGAAAACAAAAGCTTCTGGAGGGTATTTTAATAGTTATACAATAGTTTTCTTAAACCATTTAGTAATCTAGATTTGTCTACATGTTTGTGAGGAAAGTTCTTTTTCATATTAGTTCTAGAAATTGTAGCGTACTAAAGTTCTCAGAAAGCTTCATAACTTCTGGGAAAGCAGGCTAGGCATTGTTCCTAAGTCACTAGTATTTTGTTCTCAAATTCAAAGTTTCTAGAAATATGCAAGACTTTCACAAACTGAATTTAATCCTAGACACTCCAAAAAAGTAAAAGGATTGTGGCTGTTTAATAACTTGGTGGTTTTGCATTCCATTTTCTGTAGTAAGTTTTGAATGAAGAACACTTTTAAATAGTTAAATGAATCGCAATCTCACAACATGTTTGAAGGCCAACTTGGTTTGTTATGTTAGGTTGAAAATGGATGTTAAATTGGCAGAAAACTTCATATATGTCAATCTATACGCTTATATTTGAAGTTATATATACCGAACAAGAAAAGTTCATATATGTTAATCTATAAAGTAATATAAAGAGGATTGGATCAGCGTGATGCCT
Source organism: Iris pallida (assembly GCA_029216955.1). Classification (NCBI taxonomy): domain Eukaryota; kingdom Viridiplantae; phylum Streptophyta; class Magnoliopsida; order Asparagales; family Iridaceae; genus Iris; species Iris pallida. The sequence goes on from JANAVB010025999.1 coordinate 2,681,899, forward strand.
AAGAATAACACTTAATTTATTTTGGTTTCTATTCTCGATTGACTTACTTAAAAGTTAAGTCCTTTACTTTGTGAGGTAACTATTAGGATGAGATTTTTGCTTAATTAGATTAAAGTTTTGGGGAGTTGTCTAGCTCAAGTTGCGTTGTAGGCCGGGCTGGGCCAACCTGTGCCTCATTTTGACCGGTATGAACGTGTTTGGTCCGGGCTGGGCCAACTCGGTCTACAACACCGGGCTGTGCCATGGACTAAATCGCCAAACCCAACCTGGCCCAGAATCCAGTTTGAGCCGATTCGTACTCGATATATTTATTTGTTAAAAAATGGCCCATGTGCCTTGGCCCACTATTTTAAAAAAAAATAAAATTTATAGAAAATAAAATTTTAATTTAAATGGTAGGGAAGAAATAAAATAAGTCATAAGAAAAATAAATAAATTTTATTAAATTGGGAAATTTTACATTAACAGAGACAAAACGTACATAATGTTTACTTATCATTTTCCAGTATATATTATTGTTATCAGATATATGTTTGTTGATATGTCTTGTGTTGTGCATTTCGGCTTTCAACCTCTCTTCAAGCTTCCTTTGTGGTACTTGCTATTAGAGTTTGACTTTTTTGATTTTGTATGACCAACTTCGTAGCCAAGCCCGAGGATATAGCGCCACTATCGCTTAATTACAATATCTAGCCATACAAAAGCAGAGGGATCAATCTCTAATAGCGAGTACCATAAAAGAAGCTAGAAAAAGAGGTTGAAAACTGAAACACACAAGTCATATTTACAAACACGAATTTAACAAGAATACCATATATGATATATTGAGAAATAATAGTAAAACAACTAATTTCCAGCATAACTGGCAGAGTTTTAGTATATACAATCACTGTGAGAAAACACAAAATAAAGACATAAAAATAGAAAACCGATACATAATAATTGCGACTACCTTAGTTTATAGTACAGTAGGATAGTACTATTGTTTGATGTTGTAAATAACATCCGCCGTGGCCATCAGGCGAAACAATGCTTGCAAAAGATGTAAAATGAGAGGCAGATGCAAACTTCATTAACATTTCAGTGCCAAGCATTTCTTTGAAGTGGTATGGCGAAGAAGAAAATGTTTTAAGTTTCTTGTTTGGTTAGCACAATAGGAATTATGAGCCACCTCTTGTAGATCCTGCAAAACAGCAACTCATAGTAGAAAAAGTTTAAATACCTTATCCTAAAGGAGCTACCTATAGGGTTTCTACTCGTGTGAAGTACTCGTGGGAGGAACATTAAAGACTACTATTTACTCCAAATGCTTGTTCCTGTGGGACGACAACTCAAGTCTTTAAAATTGAACTCGAGGAAGAGTTCTTTTGAAGACGGAGAGTCTAATGTAGGACGACTTAAAAGTACTATTCAGATTCCATTGTGCAATTGTCATAGAACCATACCCGACAAACACACACTTTTGTTTTTTGGCAAAACACCACAATTCAGAAAGCTAATTTCGAGATCTTCAACTTTTGTATTCAATGTCATTTTCTTATTATGAAGTTTAATTGGTCTAATATGTTGTTGAAGTCAGAATCGGAAATCTCGACAATTTTAGGAAAGATAAGATTGATTAGGATTCAAGAATTTAGTCAAATCTTATCAAATCTTTTAGAATATTTACTTCACCTAGAAGATTAGTTTTGACCTGGCTTGGTTTGACAGAAGCTTGCCAAATATTTTAGGATATTTTCTTTGAGTAAATTAGGTTACGCTTTTCTTTCATTCCTTAATTAGAGAACTTGTAAGCCTATATAAAGGCCCCCAAATGTACTAAATATTCATCTTTAATAATATCAATTACATTTTAGTGTTAAATCATTTTCTTGCTGGTGGATTCTAGTTGCCCTATGGGCTCAGACAACCCTCATGAATTCGAGGGAACCCCGCTTGGGGAGAGCAACCCATAAAGACGCAATTATGTCGACGTTAGTTATCTCTACTATCGACAACATTTCATTGACAATCATGCTCATTAAGACTTTCCCATAGTTGTCACCTTACAACAAGGATAAGGGATTTAGATGATGGGTGATGGAGCTAGATTTGTTTTCTTGGAATGTAGAGAGCCAAGTCCAAGATTAACTAGCTTTTATACCATAGTGAGAATGAGGCTCAACTCAATCAGATAAAACTCATTGATTTAATACACATTTATTTTTATGTGTGTGTGTGTGTGTTTTTTTTTGGGAAGGGGGGGGGGGGGGGGGGGGGGTGGTCCTCCCTTTTTAGTTCATAACCTACATGATACTGAACGGAGGTAAAAAGAAATAGTAATATTTCATTCATTTATATTAAAGTGGTAATCAAGTCCAAAATTGACTCCTATAAGCTAGGGATTCGCCAACACTCTCCCTCAAGCTGGATAAAAAATGTCCGACATTTCTAGCTTGCCAATCAAATCGTTAAATACTCCTTTGTGAAGTCCCTATGTTAGAACATCTGCCAATTGATCTTTAGAAGGCACATAAGGCATGCAAATCAAACCATCCTCGAGCTTCTGCTGAATGAAATGACGATCCACTTCAACATATTTTGTTCTATCATGTTGAACTTGATTATAAGCTATGCTAATTGATGCCTTGTTATTACAATACAATCTCATAGTCATAGGTGCTTCACAACATAGACTATCAACATATTTTGTTCTATCATGTCGAACTTCTTAGTCAAAAGTATCTTCAATTTCTCCAATTTGACTTGTTCATTACCTGTAAGGATACATCAACATAGACTATCAAAATTGCAACTTTGTCTTCTAGGAATGTCGATAAAACATCATATGATCTGCCTGACTTTAAGTGAAACCATAGCTCCTAACGGCCTATGAGAAATGATCAAACCATGCCCTTGGTGATTGTTTCAATCCATAAAGTGATTCCTCCAATTTGCAGACTTTGTTACTTCCAAACTTCTTCTCAAATCCTGGAGGGTAGAACCATGTAAACTTCCTCCCTCAACTCACCATTCAAGAAGGCATTCTTCACATCCAGTGTTGTAGAGGTCAATTCAAATTAGCTGCGAGTGACAGAGGGACCATGATTGTATTCAATTTAGCAATTGGAGCAAAGGTCTCTTGGTAGTCAATTCCATAGGTTTGTGTGAAACCCTTGGCAACTAGCCTTACCTTGTATCTCTCAATAGACCTATCTGGATTATACTTCACAGTAAAGACCCACTTACAGCCCACGGGTTTGGAATCCCTTGGTTTATTCACAAGCTTCCCAGTCTTATTCTTCTCAAGTGCCTTCATTTCCCTACAAAACAACATCCTTCCACTCTGGAACATGCAAACCCTCCTGAATATCATCCTTTGGAATGGAAACACTAGATAAATTAGTAGTAAAAGCCTTCATAGTGGATGAGAGTCTGTGATAAGAAACATGCTTTGCTATAGGGTGTTTAGTACAGGTCCTAGTACCTTTCCTAACAGCTACAGGAACATCAACATGAATAGGAACAGAAGAGGCTGAGAAACATGAATACCAGTATTTTCTAGGTTACTGTCACTTTCAGGTGTTGGCAGTGCTGCAGTGGCTGGACCCAATTGTTTCTGACCTGTCTTCCTCCTAGAGTAAACACGGAGCTCAGGGCAAGGCTGCTTTATATCTCCCCTTGAAGTAGATTGTGTTAAAGGCAAAAAAGAATTGGTTAAGGTCAGGGACGACTCGGGTGCAGGCTGCATGACTGATAAATCACCAGAATCAGAAGGTGATACCTATGGTAGCGAACCAGAATCCAAGACAAAAGTCTCAGAATTCTCGTCGCTACAAAATCTCTCCCCCGAGGAGAATTTTTGTCAAAGTAGGAAGCATGAGCAACCGTCCCGCCCTGGTTCCTTGGTTTCAACTGACAGGTTTGCAATTGGCTATGGAGAGTCGCTGGTTCTGCCCCTGGGGTGAGGTCAAGCAGTGATACCTAGGACGAGCTGACAGGTACTCCTATAGTCACTAGTCAGAACTGATCTTCTAAAAGAATTTGGTTGCCATTTTCAGAAGGCGAGCGAAGTGAGCTAATACTGAATAATTGAAGCGAGGCTTCAGTAGTGAGAAGGCGACCGTAAGTTTACATCCGTACTTATAAAATATTTTATCTAAATAGGATCATTACACTTATACCCTTTGAGTAGGAGAATAATCCAAAAAAAGTGCATTTAACAGATTTAGGATCCAATTTTGACGGAAACTGTTTATGGACATGGACAAAGGCTGTGCAGCCAAAGACTTTCAAAGGAATTGAACTCACAATTTTATTATGAGGAAAAAATATTAAGAAACACTCTATAGGAGTTTGAAATTTTAAAATTCTTGATGGCATTTGGTTTATCAAATAAGTTGCAGTAAGAACTGCTTCCCTCCACAAATACTTGGACACTCCCATGGTAAACATAATAGCTATAGCCACTTCTAATAGTCTTTTATACGTTCGACTATTCCATTTTGTTGTAGAGTATCTACACAAGATGATTGATGAACAATACCCTTTTCTCTTAAAAAGAAACCCAGAAAAACCAAGAACAGAATTGAAATATTGTTTCCCATTATTAGTTCTTAGAATTTGAATTTGGAATTGTGTTTGAATCAAGGTATAACTTTTGTATTTATCCTCTCGGTTTCTTGACTTTTGTTTCATCAAGTATACCCAACATCTTCTAGTATGATCATCACTGAGTGTGATAAACCACCTATGAACTGACACATTTGCAATTTTTGATGGAACCCGTATATCACTGTGAATAAGCGTGAAAGTTTTAGATTTTTTGTAGGGTTGCACAGGAAAAGATCATGTTTGGCCAATTGAGAACTCTCACATTGAAAAACTATCGGATTTTGTTCTTAAACAAGGGAGGAAACAAATGTTTTAAATAAGAAAAGCTTGGATGACCAAGTCTAAAATGCCATAACATAATCTGACTATCAATGGAAGAAATAGTACTACTTGCAGTCTGAGCTTGTCCCCCTATTAGAAATCTTGGTTGAAGCAATAAAGTCCAGCTCCTTAGCACTGCCAATCATCTTCCCGGAGTATCCTGAAATTTACAGCAGGAAGATGAAAACAAAACAGTGCAGTTATAATCATGTGTAATTTTATTAACAGACGAGAGATTGCAAGTGAGGTTCGGGACATGGAGAACAGACTCGAGAACAAGACACTTAGATAAGGCTATTGAACCTTTCCTGTGACTGAAGAGAAAGTACCATCTGCAATTCTAATCTTTAAATTTCCAGAACAGGGTTTACATGAAGAAAAAAGATTGAATTGACTAGTCATATGATCAGAAGCACCCAAATCAATAATCCAGGTGCTGGACAAAAGAAGGAACTTAATGCTCTAGGAATGATACCTTGATGTGCTAGAGTGCAAGAGGGATTAGAAGAGGACTTATCGAACATGATGTTTTCTTTGGGATGGTGTCCTTTTTCCACTTACCTTCCCTTTCATGTTGAGATAATCTGTTGATCTTTTACTCAACCTCACTATCAATAAAATTAGTTGCTATATGCAAAAATGTTGATAAAATAATTTTTCTTTTTCTTTTTGCTTAAGATAAATGAGTGATTTTCATGATTGGTCTGTTGAATTTCTAAATATTGTGTCTTCATTGCGACTGGAACCCTAATTGTATCTTTCTTAAGTCAAAACTGAAACTTCCTTAGACGGGTCTAGTGATCCCTCTAGTTATGACTTTGAGAAAAAAATGTTGGTTCTTTTGTTATCAGTAGCTGAGTAGTTGCATGTTAGTGAACACTTCTACTTACGCAATTGTTGATACAAGTTCAGATGGAGAATTTTTAAGCATTGATTTTAATATAAGGTAAAACAAGTTCTTAGTTTTATTTTGATATTTTTTAGTATAGGCTTTTTGCTAATGTTCAGTTGATGTTAGTCATATATTTATTATGTTCTCTGGAGCTCTACCAATGTGTTGAACTCTATACTGAAGTGTCTACTCGCACATACCTGTATGATACTGTAGGTTCTTTCTCTAATGGACTATTTATCTGTAACGTAGATGCTTCTGCCTTCCATTAGCAACTTATAGTCTCTGACTTATTTTTTTTTGGTATATGACATTTCTCGAGTCTTATTGCACTTTTCCTGCTCTGTCACTTGAATTTGCATGAGTCAATGTGAGCGATATACTGGGAACAATAAGTTTCTATTCTGCTCTCTTTAAATTTGTAAAGCATGAGAGTTTATTATAAGGTGAGCTGGTTATGATTTCGACAACTGAGATAGTGAGTTAATTTGTATGAATTTTCAGTTAGTAGTTATGATTTCAGACCCTAGGTACTAATGAGAATTTATGATGATAATGGTCACAACTTGTTTTGTTTTCTGATATACAATATAAAACAATAAAGGGCTTGGTAATATATAGTGACAAATTTTAATGATCGAGTCTTGTGAAAAAGTGATTCTCAGAGATTCCTTCATCTGGAATCCAATCAAATCATTGAGTCTCGAGTGACGTTGAATTTTTTGAGGATAAGTTTTTCAGGCACACGAATATTATTCTTGCGAATATATCGAAAAATATTTTAAGCACTAAGGAGGCCAGTACTTCCAAAGAAGTTGTAGTTCAACAAAAGATTGCCCTTGAAGATGCAATTACAGAACCAATCGTTGAGCCACATTCAAAATGAGTGCGAAGATCGAAGGATTTTGGAGAAGGCTTTGCCACCTATCATGTGGAAGCTGATCCACTCACCTACGATAAGGCGATGAAGACCAAATATGTCTTTTGGAAGGAAGCAATAACATCCAAACACTTGGGTGTTGATAAATTTGTTAGAAGGAGCAAAACGTATTGGATACAATTGGATCTTTAAGAAGAAGATGAAAGACGAGGGAATTGTTGATGAGTTTAAGACTAGGCTGGTGGCTAAATGATATTTTTCAAAAGCAAGGGATCGACTATTTTGATACTTATGTTGTGCGGATGACAACTAATAGGATGTTAATCGCTTTGGGTGCAATTCACAAGCTAGTGATTCACCAGATGGATGTCAAAACAATATTCATGAATGAAGATCTGACCGAATATTTTTTTACATGAAGCAACCAGAAGGTTTTATCCTCAAGGGGCTTGAAGACAAGATGTGCACATTGGTAAAAAAAAATGTATGGTATAAAGCAAGTTCCCAAGATATGGAATGTGAAGTTTGATAGGTTATTAGTGTAGGAACGCAATGTAAAGCGCTATACTCTAAAAGGGGAGGGGGGGGGGGGGGGGGGGGGGGAGGGGTGAATAAAGTAGGCAACGAAAATTTAGCTATTAAAAATGTTAGCAACATGATCACAGAATATATATATCACAGATATGTAAATGAAAAGTAGAGATCAAAGAGCAAACGCAAACACAATGATGTATACAGGTTTTCCTCTTGTGAGGACTAGTCCAGTCGGAAGAACTCTAGCTTCCATTTGAAATTCACTATGGAAAAATATCGCAAGTTTTCATCCGAAGTCCTTGCAACTTCTATAACACGAATTTTGATCCGAAGTACTCGACCAACTTCAATTGTGAAGTGTCTTTCTTCAATCAAGTCTCTGATTACAATCATTCTGAAACTTCTAGACTGTACCGTACTGGCAAATCGTCTAGAGGATTGTAACTGACTTGGGATTTGAAAATGAATAACTTAGAACACTTTGGAAGAACGTATTAAGCTTAGAGAGAAGAGAAGAGAGAGGTGTGTTGAAATGAGGAAAATTCTTCTCTATTTATAGGTTTTCCAAAGGGAGGATTCGGACAGAATTCTTTGAGAGAATTTTGGCAAATAGCCGTTGCATCCGTAACTGCGGGATGACCAAGTTCAAAATCCAACGGGCACCAACCGAACTCGGGCCGAATTCTTTTGGTGTCCAGAGTTTGATTTTTAGGGTTTTTGCAAATCGGATTTTGGGCTTTTTGAAAAGTTAAGTAGTTTATGAGCTTTTTGTAAATGAGCTATTTTCAAAACAAGGATATTTTGAAAACATTTTGGGGTAGCCTATTTGCTAGTACGACTCGGTGTACATCGTATTCCTAGACTCAATAAATAATAAAAATTGCATTGATAAGGAAATACAGACTCAATGGCAAATTGGCTTCATGTCTTGAACGGTAGTTGTCAGCAATTGTCCAAGTAGCCCTTATATCGAGACAGTGTTGGATCAATTATTAAAATCAGGTTTGACCATGACCAATGGGCCAACAATCTTTTCTATTTTGATAATTGACAAACCTTGACCGATATAACATCTCGATCTTTGATTTGAAAAGAATCAAAATTTGTAAGGTACTGTTCTGTACTTGTATGTACTGTTTTCTCAAAAAAATTGCTGTATCCTGCAAAAGATGTTAGATCCATTTTCTCTCACGTTGTCACTTAGCAAAAATAATTGCAAAGAGAGAAGCTCTTCCGCAATTTATGCTTAAGTAACGAACTTTGAAGAAATACAAAAAATATAGACAGAATAACATGTATTTCACAGGCAGTTTAATGAATGAAGCATAAACTAAGATGATAAATGCTACGCAAAAAAATGCATACAAGAATAAGAGAGAGAACAATACATACTGAAATAGAAATGCATACTAATAAGAGTTTGAAAATGTATTAACTCAGCAAACAGTCATAGTGCTAATAAAATAAAAATAAAGTACTATCTTGGAATGTCGGAGCATTTTCAAGCATACATAGACAAAATAAAGAGTCTAACTAGATAACATCTAGACAAAGTACAAAAGCGTCTAGATAAAAAGTCCTCAGAGTCATCATCATCAGCATCAGCAGTGCCACCATGTCCAGAAGGACCAGCTCCAGAAGTGCCAACGCCATGAGAAGGGTGTGGAGTAGCACCAGAACCTTGGTACCGGTCAAAAGCGTTACCGGGCTCAAAGAAGTGACGGACCGCCTCATCCTCATAGCGGTAGCCAGAGACAGCGGGATCTCGTGGAAGTGAACTAGCATGCAGACTAGTTTGGGCGAAACGTAGATCCGCAAAGGAGTTTGTCAGGGCCTGAAACCGACTTGCATCTCGGAACTCGCGTTCCCTTAATGTGTCAGTCACAAACGCTCGTAAAGAGTTGTGCTCATCTAGCTGAGCACACCGCATATCAAATAGGTGCTGGTGGATACCCTCAAAAGACATAGGATAATCCTGAGGAGGTGGAGATGGTGCAGTAGGAGGAGCAGGAGGAACAGCTGTGCTACGACGAGATAGCTGAAGATACTTGGAGTCAGAGTCACGAGCACAAGTGGATAGATCAATGTCAAAATGCTGAAAGATGATTGGGAGGATCATCACGTAAGCATGGTTTTTGTTCCTTTTGCGATAACGATCCATCGTCTGAATGATCGTCTTGGGGACAGAAAAAGGAATCCCCTTACGAATATGATATAACGCAGACATTTCAAAGGTAGTCACATCGTCCTTGGAAGTGGATTTGGGCAAGATAGTGGAGTAGACGATGCGATGCAATTCATAGAAAAATAAGTCCAAATGTGCAGCTTTGAACTTTCCAGAACGAACTCGATCAGGAGAGCAGAGTTCATTCTTGAAACTGTTTAAAGTTGTGCCTTCTGGAAATTTAAATTTCGTGATATCGCCTAGTGGAGCCCCTTCATTTGGAATATCAAGGATTTTCGCTAAGTCGACATCATTGAATGAATATCAATTCCAGCAAGACGACTCTTAACAGTGAAAGTGTCAAGGATAAAATTGTAATAAACTAAACGAATAACATTAGTTGCAATAGGGTATGAATGAGTGACAAGGTTGTGCAATCCTAATGCTTCAAAGTAAGTCCGGTGGGACGAAAAAATAGTCCATTTAATCGGTGCGCCGGGGCATATGTTGCGAACCGAGAAATCCGCATACCATAGTAAGGATTGTTCAAGGGTTTGGAAGAAAAATCCATTGAACGCTCCGTCATCCGATTGGACAGACAAAAAGAGTGACCCTTGGTCGTGGTGACAGACAGACGCTTTGTAGGCTTGTCTCGAAAACAATTTTTGCATATTGGAAAATAATTAATAAAACAAAATCAATTAATATTATTGACATCTAAAATTTCTAATTTTCGACGTAAATAATTGAAACGATCTTCCGCTAATGATTTTGTAAAGATGTTAGCCAATTGGTTCTCTGTGTCTACATATTCAAGGTTTATATCTCCATTTGTTTGATGGTCTCTAAGAAAATGATGTCGAATCTCAATATGCTTAGTGCAAGAATGACATACATGATTCTTAGTCAAATTAATAGTACTAGTATTGTCACAGAAAATGGGTATGTGTGAATACTGTAAACCAAAGTCTTCTAAGGTTTGCTTCATTCACAAAATTTGTGCACAACAACGTCCTGCGACGATATACTCAGCCTCAGTAGTTGATAATGCGACATAATTTTGCTTCTTGCTAAACCAAGAGACTAAAGCCTTACCTAGGAAATGACACGTGCTGCTAGTACTTTTTCTATCTACTTTGCATCTGGTAAAATCAGTATCCGAGTAACCGGTTAGGTCAAATGACGTGGTTTTGGGATACCATAAGCCGACAGAAAAAGTGCCTTTAAGGTATCGAAAGATACGCTTAACTGCGCACAAGTGTGATTCCTTAGGGTTAACTTGAAAACGTGCACACAAGCAAACACTAAACATTATATCAGGACGACTAGCAGTTAAATAAAGTAAACTACCAATCATACATTGATACTTACGTATGTCGACCGGTTTACCTTACTCATCAATATCAAGCTTGGTTGAAGTTGCCATTGGAGTGCCAATAGGTTTGACGGTTTCCCGATCGAACTTCTTTAGTAAGTCATTTGTGTATTTGGCTTGATTAACGAACGTCCCATTATTGGTTTGTTTGATTTATAGTCCAAGGAAGAATTTGAGTTCTCCCATCATGCACATCTCAAACTCATTCTGCATACACTTTGAAAATTCTTGACAATGAGACTCATCAGTAGATCCAAAGATAATATCGTCAACATAAATCTGAATTAAAAGAAGATTTCCTTTCAAAGATTTTATAAACAGTGTAGTGTCAACCTTCCCTTTTGTAAAATCGTTATCAAGTAGAAAAGAGGTAAAACGATCGTACCAAGCACGAGAGGCTTGTTTCAGACCGTATAAGGCTTTCTTCAACTTGAAAACATAGTCAGGGTTTTTGAAATTAATAAAACCTGGAGGTTGAGCTACATAAATATCTTCTTTTATAAAACCATTAAGAAAAGCACTTTTAACGTCCATTTGAAAAAGTTTAAAATTATGAAAATATGCAAATGCACATAACATGCGAATGGATTCTAATCTCGCAACTGGGGCATAAGTTTCATCGTAGTCGATAAATTCCTCTTGGTTGTATCCTTGAGCTACGAGTCGGACCTTATTACGAGTAACTAAACCATTCTTATTGAGTTTATTTCGGAATACCCAGCGAGTGCTAATGACCGGATGATCAATAGGCTTGGGAACAAGTTCCCAAACTTGATTCCGTTCGAATTGGTTTGTTTCTCTTGCATAGCATCTAACCAAAAAGTATTACTACATGCTTCTTCAATAGTTTTGGGTTCTAGCTGTGAAATAAATACAACACAGAAAACTATATCTCTACTAGAGGAACGAGTATTTACACCCCTGATAATCTCACCTATTACTAAGTCCTTGGGATGGTCAGCCATAAACTTCATTCTATTTGTCAGACTCTTAAGGTAGCTGGTTCCGGCTTCTGGTTCTGTACGTGCTCTGCTTGGTCGATCAGCAGGTGAAGATTCTGTAGATGCTATGCTTGGTGTACTGACGTCTTCATCATCATCGTCGATGTCTGTTGATTCAGTTCGTCAAAGGTAACGTTCATTGACTCTTCGATGATCATGGTCCTTTTGTTGAAGACTCGGTACCCTTTGCTTTTGGCCGCATAACCTAAAAATATATCTTCATCGGCCTTTTCGTCAAACTTTGTATCTTTAGTATTAAGAATAAAACATTTGCAACCAAAATTTTTGAAGTAAGAAACTGAGGGTGTTCTATCAAACCATAATTCATAGGTAGTCTTCTTCGATTTGGGTCGAATTAGAACCCTATTGAGAACATAACAAGCTGTATTGACAGCTTCAGCCCAAAAGTATATAGGTAGACTAAACTGGTTCAACATAATTCTAGCTATTTCAGATAGAATCCTGTTCTTACGTTCCACAACTCTATTTGTTGCGGAGTCCTAGGGCAGGAGAACTCATGCATATAACCGTATATGTCACAAAATTGCTCAAACTCTGCATTCTCAAATTCGTCGCCATGATCACTTCGAATACGAGTGATCATGAATCATTTTTCATTTTGAACTTTCTTGCAAAAGGAGACGAATTCAGACACTGCATCGTTTTTGCGTACAAGAAAATATATCCACGTGTATCTAGAGAAATCATCTACTATTACAAATGCATATAACTTACCACCTAGGCTAGCAATTCTACTAGGTCCAAATAAATCCATATGCAGTAATTGTTGAGGTCTAGTGGTACTTACAGCGTTCTTGGACATAAAAGTGGATCGGGTAGCTTTGTTCTTTTCGCATTCACTACATACTGTATCCTTCTTGAATGTGATGTCCGGTAAGCCTCGTACCAACTTCTTTATAGATAGTCTTGAAATTGTCCATATTTGTATGACCGAGTCTCATATGCCATAGTTGACTCTCATTATTCTTGGCGATTAAGCATCTACTTGCTTTGTTAGCCTCTTCCAACAAATAGAAAAAAATATATATATTGTCTTCCCTAATACCTTTAAGATAGTGCTACCAGTTGAGCTATCAACTATAGTACATTTGTCTTTGACGAAGTTAATACCAAAACCATGGTCAGCTAAATTGCTTATGCTGAGTAGGTTATATTTTAACTCGGTTATTAGACATACATCTTTAATTACAGAATATAGAGCCTTACCAATGTTGTCGATACCTACAATATACCCTTTAAGATTATTATCGAAGGAGACGTATCATTCTTTCTTCTTCGATAGTGTTGCGAATAATGAAGCGTTACCAGTTATGTGCCGTGAGCAACCGCTGTCAAGGATCCATTTACTTCTAGCATGCATATGGTATTCCATATACAAGAGAATTTGCAGATAAAACTTTTGGTACCCATTTCTTATAGGGTCCTGAAATGTTAGTCTTTGGTATCCATGCACATAATTTCAAATCAACTAGCTTTCTTACTCTACATGCAGGAGAGAGATGACCAATGATGCCACAATAATGACATCTAGCATGTTGAGTGTTAGATGCAGTGTGTTGTACATGATTGGTAGGTCTTGGTCTTCTAGTTGGATATTTATAATAGAATGCATGCCTATTAGTCTTCTTGGGCAAATGTTTGGTTGGGTTTGGTCTGACAGTGTTGGGTTTGACAGTGTTCCGGTGTTTCGGTAAGTGACACATGTTAGGGTAGGAAGCAACAACCTCAGGCTATTTTTCTAACCTAATTTCCAACTTTTTAGAAGTGTCATACATTGTATTGTAGTCAGCAGTAAGTGCATCATTTCTGACTAGTACTTGCTGAAGACTTTTCTCCTCTTTGAGTAGGTCTTCCTCTAGTTTGGTAATGGTCTTGTCTTTCTCTTCGGTCTCGTGTAATTGCAACTTGACAGAAGAGAGCTCACCTATTTCACTAGTATTATCATTACTTCTAATCTCAGCTAGTAGGTCGGTAAGTCTTCATATTTCACCTTTGTACTCTTTGAGTACCTTCTTAGAGTTTTGGTATTTGCTACACAGTTTTCTGTAGTCACCTAAGAGGTCACTAAAGGCTTCACCTAACTGTTCAAAGGTAAAATCATCATATGTATCAAACATGGGATTAGTATTTACCTGATCATATGCCTTTAAGCATACATTTACAATATCGTCTGATTGTTCATCTTCTGAGTCGCTGGCTTCACTTTCATGTCATATGTTTGTGTTGGCATTCCTTCTGGATGTTGATTTCTACAAGTAACCCTTTTCATACTTGTTTCTTTTTCTGGTTGATAATCATGCCGTCGGACAATCATTCTTGATGTATCCTTTCTTCTTGCAACCGTAGCAGATTGGATCTTCTTTATTGTTGCTATTGTTGTTGTTGTTGTGTTTTTTGTTATTCTATTGAATCTCATGAACTTCTTGAACTTTCTTACTAGGAGATCTTGATCTTCAGAGTCGGAGTCATTGTCGTCGGAATCATCTTCGACAGATCTTCTGTGTTGAGCTTTGAGGGCGATCGACTTCTCCTTTGGTGCAACTTCTTCAAAGTCTTGAAGTTCCAGCTCGTGAGTGAGTAGCTTACCTATGATTGTTTCAAGAGACATAGTAGTGAGGTCGTTTCCTTCAAATATTGCAGTATCCTTTGGAATCCAGTTCTTCGTGAGAGCTCGTAGAAGTTTGTGAATCTTCTCATGGTTATTGTATTCCTTGCCTAGAGAAGACAAAGTGTTTACGATATCCAGAAATCTTGTAAACATCTGAGTGACAGATTCGTTTAGCTTCATCTTGAACACCTCATACTCCTGATGTGAGACTCGTCTCACCGTATCGGTATTTATATACTGATACGTACTTTTGTACTGTATTTCGTATTTTATTTTTTTTCAGAATATTTTAAATTTTTTTTAACTTATAGATTTTTTCCTTGACCGGCATACCGCCAGTGTACCATTGTATGTCGACGGCATGCCTGTCACTCCCATTTTCTGTTATACGAATTTTTATTGTATGTATACAGAATTTTGGCCCTTGTCAGGTGACCTGTATTTGACTTGTCTCTCTTAGCCTTGCTTTGGTTAAATTTTGACTTGGTTTAATTCGGTTTGGTTCAACTTGGTTTGGCTTGGTTTGGTTTAGTCGGTTTGAGATGAGATGGTTTTATATAAAACTCAAACTTCTCTCTCTCCCATCCATTATTTCATTTCTCTTCATCTTCTTCCTTTTCATTTTCTCCTCCAACCTAAGGCAAATACATCTTGCCAAATGTTGGACAAATGTTATTTTGTTTGTTCTAAACTCTTCCTTACATGATTATAAGCCTCTTTAGAACTTGGAGTTTTTGATTTTCATGGGTGGATTCTTGTAGATCTAAGTTTGTGCTATTTTTGGTTTTCTTGGGTTTTGATCTATCAAACTTACTTGTTTTAGAAAACTAATTGTTCCATGTAGTAGAAAATTTGATTCTATACGATTTTGACATTTGAAAAGTTAGATTTCGACTTGTTTTGAGGAAGTTATGGCCAAGTAAGATTTGGACATCTTCTATGTTCATCTGTCCTGGTTCTGGCAGGGACGATGCATAGTGCCTGGCCGCATAGCTGCATAGTGCCTGGCCGCATAGTGCCTGCCACATAGCTGTATAGTGCCTGGCTGCATAGCTGCATAGTGCCTGGCCGCATAGCTGCATAGTGCCTGGCTGCATAGTGCCTAGCCGCATAGTGCCTGGTCGTATAGCTGTAATGCCTGGCCGCATAGATGCATAGTGCCTGGCCGCATAGCTGCATAGTGCCTGGCCGCATAGCTGCATAGTGCCTGACCGCATAGTGCCGCAGACCGCATATTTGGCTGTTTTATGTCCTATTTGGCTGAATTTTGGCCAGAATTTCTCCCAACTCCTAACATGAAAGTTGTAGATTTTTGTCTTGGCTTCAAGAATCTTCTTATTTCACTTTAATTGGAGTTCATATACGTTTGATAATTTCAATCATAGTTTTGATCTTTTGGCATGTTTTCGGTACTTGACGTTTTGAGGTTTTTTTCGACTGCAATAAATTTCTTAACATGATTTGGTGATCTTGTACAGTTAGAAAATAATTGTACACCCTTTGTACACCTAACACTAGCACAGATTCAATTATTGTTTTTATGCCAATTAGTTACTTTTACTTATTCCTTCTCACATGTCAGGATATGTCTTTCTCTCCGATTCTTTCTTACATGTCAGGATATGTCTTTTCTTTCGAATATTTCTTATGTGATATGATATGTGTTTCCACGTTTTTTTCGATTTATTTTACTTTATAATCTATGCCATGTTTAGAATTTCTTTATAGTGACCCGTTGTGGTACACTCTTGAACATGTCTTTCTTTGCTTACATGATAGTGACCCGTAAAGGCGCACACTTGACAAGTACTCTTAACATGACAAGTAAACCTTAACATGATAACTCTTGATAGTGGTCCGTTGTGGCGCACTCTTTACATGACAAGTAAACCTAAAACATGACATGTGTAATCGGGATGCTGTTGCGACGACCATTTCCTCTTGCTAATATAACTCTTTTGGACACTGTGGTTGAATTCTTTTTGTATGCGTGCACAAGATATGTCTCGTTTTGTATCATGTCTAGGACATGGATTCCTGATTACCACGATCATGGATTCGTACTGAATCTGACTAGGATAATGACTAGATTGATCAAGTAGCTCATAAAGAGATTTCCAGTCACAAGCAATCCTGTTATCTGAGCGCCTCAAGTGGACTTGTAGCCTGCCGTCGAGTAGGGGGCATTTCCAGCACACTGTCATGTGTTGCACCATTCAAGTCACCTAATAACTCTCTTAGGGTACATTTGTCTCCTGGGCGATGTACCCACTATTATATGAACAAGGGATACATTTGTCTCCTGGACGATGTATCCACTACCAACTTCTAAAACCTGCGTATGTATAACGTGGATAGTCTGCAGGCCTTGTGACTGCTGGAACATCTCATCGCATCTTGTTAGTAACTAGGCTTGTGATAACCCTAGTTAGCTAAAGTATAAAGCCGTACTCCTTGCTTGGCCATGTTTGATGGATGGAGTCAGTCCAGTCCAGTCTAGTTTTGTATAGGCAGTGTCCGTATGTTTATTTCAGTACATCATTATTTATGCTTTACTTTTGTCGATAAATGATTAGAGACGAAGTTCTGTTCAGGAGAAGGGTTACAACCCCGGTCCTTGTTTGGTTTACGTGTTGTAACTTGGATTCCGGAATAGTTCCTAAGTCATATTGTCATTTTTCGTCCAATTCAGTACCCACACGCTATACATGCTTTTTATGCTAAACATGATTAGAGACTAAGCTCTGTTTAGGAGAAGGGTTACAACCCCAGTCCTTGTTTGGTTTACTGCTTGTAACTTGGATTCCGGAATAGTTCTTAAGTCATCTTATCATTGTCATTCTATACAATTCTCACAGGCTCTCATGCCCTAGTTACCCTACATGCTCACAAGTCTCAGTTACATAACATGCTCACAAGTCTCAGTTACCTAACATGCTCACGGGTTCCAATTATCGTACATGACCGCATGTACCATTTCTCTTACATGGTTTAGTTATGTCACAAGTTCTCTGTTAAATTTACAAATCCACAGTTTATATTATGTCACATATTAATTACTTATGCTCCATGTGGCTTACTTATTGTCTTTTCTATTCTCGGGATATGTGCATTGGTAGTGCACGAGTCTCGATCTGTATTTACTTATTGCTTTTCCTAACCATTGCTATGTTAGCTATTGCTAGTTTTAGTCCATAGTTTGGCTTCCTTTGTGGTACTTGCTATTTGGGGTCTGACCCCACTGGTTTTGTTTGGCCAGATCTGATAGAGGAGCCCAAGGGATCTTCCACACCATCTACTCGACGGTGACCATCCGAAGCACCAGAGTACCTGAGTGGGTTTCTTATCATTCTCTCACTTGATATGTACATTATTCTTTTGTGGCGTTTAGCCTCCGAGCACGTGTTTAGCTCGTGTTTTTGGATCTTGACATTTAGCCTACGGGCCAAGACATGATGTGCATATTCTAGACTATAGCTAGAGCTTATCATGTATGACTATTACTCTTGTCAGTTCTCTATTTTGGTATGACTAGATTCATGATCCTCCATGTATAAATGGTTTGGGATGCTTTACTATTGTATGTCTGATGATCATACTTCTTGCTCCTTGCATAATTGTCTGTGATTGAGATACCTAGGATTGTTTAACCTAGGATCGACTGTTTGCTAGTAAGAGTAACCCCCATGTCTTGACAACTTATACGTAATTTTAGAGTACTGGTGTACTTTGTAATTGCGTAGCTGGCCTTGTCCGTCCCTACTTGCTAGTATTCTGGTTCTGGGGCGTGACACAGGTTTTAGTGGTGGCCCATGTAGGTCTGATTTATCAGATATGTGGGGTTTTCTAATGTTTAGTTATCTCAATCAAAATTATCCTTTATTGATATCCTTCGTATTATTCTCTATCTCTGATCCTTTGACCTGATATCTGCCTTGATCGTTGATCTCTCCTGTTCCCTCGATTTGATCCTTGTGTCCTTTAACTTTCAGGGACACTGTTCCTAATCCTTCCAATTACCTTCTTCGGGTTCTGCTAATGGCAGGTCAGCAATCTTCTGTTAGGCCAGTTGTGGAGGATCAGTCTCAGCATTCAGGTGCAGAGTCAAGAGTTGACTCGAGGGCAGAGATGTCAGTCCATCCCGATCATCCTGCTATGCCCGTACAGTCAGCAGTCCGAGCGGAGATAGTTCCAGATCAGCCCGATGTACTTGTATTTATAGGGATTATCAAAGAAATGATGGAGTCACAACAATGACGAGATCTCGTTCTCCAATAGAGTATCCAGATGTTGATAGACCGAAGTGAGCAAGGAATACCCGAGGAATTCAAGCCGAGGACTGGCAGCCAGAGGAAGTATGGATTGGAGCCAGACAGTACCGGTCATCAAGTCAGTCAGCATTTTGAGCCCGACCTACTGTGGAGGCAGTACAAGAGCGAGAGCATATAGCCAGGAGGACCACATCCAGAACTGAGGGTCGTAAGAGGTACCATTCACCCGTATCAGGCTTTTCACCCCGACATCCATCACTAGTACCAGCAGACCAACGTCCATATCAGCACAAGGAGTTACCAACCGTATGTTCCTTCTGTGGAAGGGAAGGGCACACTCATCTTACTTGTCGGAGGGCTAACCTTCTATGTTTAGCGTGCGGATCGCCAGACCACATGATAGGAATTTGTCCCTGGAGGAGTTCAGCTGGATCTTCATCCTTCCAGCCTGCAGTTCCACAGTTCGGGGTACCAACACCAGTTCAGCAGAAGCGAGCTCAGAGGCCTTCACCGACGCAGTCCAATATATTTCAGCAGCAGCGACCTCAGCAGTATGAACAAACCCAAGCTCAGAGGCAGAGGAACTAGCAACAGTATCAGACATAATAAGACACATGTACCTATTATGGCAAGATAGGGCATCTCAGACCAGTTTGTCAGATAGCCAATAGGCGATGCTTTCGCTGTGGAGCAGAGGACCATTCAGTTGGCACTTGCCCCTATCCGACATCTCGAGGACGACCATCTACACCAGATATACCACCGCCATCCTTTCAATCACCTCTGATATTACCTCCCGTAGTGGATGAGCAGCTAGGGCCAATACTAGATGTTTAACCATTGGCATAGTACCCACCGCCATCACGAGCTCAGAGGGTCAGGCAGCTCAGAGCGCGATTGAAGGCATAGTACCAGGAGCAGCTCTAGTATTTGTATGAGGGTAATACCTTGGAAATCTCAGGTACCATCTTTATGGTTTTCTTTCAGTTATGGCCTTGGATTTGTGTTTCAGTAGCAGGCCAGGTAGTGGCAGTATCTCTTGGGTTCTTATATGCGACCTTGTATTCTATCTATAGGTAGAGTAGAATGATCGGCTTGACTTATTTGGGAGTGAAGGTGGATTTTTCGTTCCACTCTTCTGTCTTCGTACCTCAAGATACGTGATAATTATCACATGTCTCGACTATGACGATACGTCCTGGGTAGTGTTATGTCTTAGACTAAGTCATTGGTACCGACTTACTTTGAGACTTGAAATTTATCCATTTTGGAGTCAGCGTAGGCCAGCGAGGACGTTGGTCCCTACTCAACTGTCTCAGGAGACATATTTATTCATATGCCTCTAGTCCTTCTTGATTGTGGTTGTGTTACTTCTTACGCATTTATTTATATTAATGTTGCCTTCAATTACTTATATGCCATGCTTCATTTTATGGAGATAATTGTATTTTCTTGAGCTTTTGTTTTGGTTATCTTGCTCGACTAACTTTAGGAAATTTTGATGACAAAATTTTTCTAAGGATGGGAGAGTTGTGAGACTCGTCTCACCGTATCGGTATTTATATACTGATAGGTACTTTTGTACTGTATTTCGTATTTTATTGGTTTTTGGAACATTTTAATTTTTTTTCTAACTTATAGATTTTCTCCTTTACTGGCATATCGCTAGTGTACCATTGTATGCCGACGGTATGCCTGTCAAATTCGTTTTATGTTATACGTATTTTTAGTGTATGTATACGGAATTTTGGCCCTTGTCAGGTGACCCGTATTTGACTTGTCCCTCTTAGCATTGCTTTGGTTTAATTTTGACTTGGTTTAATTTGGTTTGGTTTAACTTAGTTTGGCTTGGTTTCGTTTAGTTGGTTTGAGATGAGATGTTTTTGTATAAAACCCAAACTTCTCTCTCTCTCTCTCTCTCTCTCCCTCATTATTTCATTTCTTTTCATCTTCTTCCTTTTCATTTTCTCCTCCAACCTAAGGCAAGTACATCTTGCCAAATGTTGGACAAATGTTATTTTGTTTGTTCTAAACTCTTCCTTACATGATTATAAGCCTCTTTAGAACTTGGAGTTTTTGATTTTCATGGGTGGATTCTTGTAGATCTAAGTTTGTGCCATTTTTAATTTTCTTGGGTTTTGATCTATCAAACTTACTTGTTTTCGAAAACTAATTGTTCCATGTGGCAGAGAATTTGATTCTACACGATTTTGACCTTTGAAAAGTTAGATTTCGACATGTTTTGAGGAAGTTATGGCCAAGTAAGATTTGGACATCTTCTATGTTCATCTGACCTGGTTTTGGCAGGGACGCTGCATAGTGTCTGGCCGCATAGCTGCATAGTGCCTGGCCGCATAGCTGCATAGTGCCTGGCCGCATAGTGCATGTCCGTATAGATGCATAATGCCTGGCCGCATAGCTGCATAGTGCCTGAACGCATAGTACCTTGCCGCATAGCTGTATAGTGCTTGGCCGCGTAGCTGCATAGTGCCTGGCCGCATAGCTGCATAGTACTTGGCCGCATAATGCCTGGCCGCATAGCTGTATAGTGCCTGGCCGCATAGTGCCGCAGACCGCATATTTGGCTGTTTTATGTCCTATTTGGCTGAATTGTGGCCAGAATTTCTTCCAACTCCCAACATGAAAGTTGTATATCTTTGTCTTGGCTTCAAGAATCTTCTTGTTTCACTTTAATTGGAGTTCATATACATTTGATAATTTCAATCATAATTTTGATCTTTTGGCATGTTTTCGGTACTGGACATTTTGAGGTTTTCTTCGACTGCAATAAATTTCTTAACATGATTTGATGATCTTGTACAGTTAGAAAATGATTGTACACCCTGTGTACACCTAATACTAGCACAGATTCAATTATTATTTTTATGCCAATTAGTTACTTTTACTTATTCCTTCTCACGTGTCAGGATATGTCTTTCTCTTCGATTCTTTCTTACATGTCAGGATATGTCTTTCCTTTCGAATATTTTTTATGTGATATGATATGTGTTTCCACATTTTTTCTAGATTTATTGTACTTTACAATCTATGCCATGTCTAGAATTTCTTTATAGTGATCCGTTGTGGTGCACTCTTGAACATGTCTTTCTTTGCTTACATGATAGTGGCCCGTAAAGGCGCACACTTGACAAGTACTCTTAACATGACAAGTAAACCTTAACATGATAACTCTTGATAGTGGTCCGTTGCGGTGCACTCTTGACATGACAACCTAAAACATGACATGTAATCGGGATGCTGTTGCGACGACCATTTCTCCTTGCTAATATAACTCTTTTGGACACCGTAGTTGAATTCTTTGTGTATGCGTGCACAAGATATATGTCTCGTCTTGTATCATGTCTAGGACATAGATCACTGATTACCACGATCATGGATTCGTATTGAATCTGACTAGAATAATGACTAGATTGATCAAGTAGCACATAAAGAGATTTTCCACTCACAAGCAATCCTGTTATCTGAGCGCCTCAAGTGGACTTGTAGCCTGCCGTCGAGTAGGGCACATTTCCAGCACACTGTCATGTGTTGCAACATTCAAGTCACCTAATAATTCTCTTAGGGTACATTTGTCTCCTGGACGATGTACCCACTATTATATGAACAAGGGATACATTTGTCTCCTGGCGATGTATCCACTACCAACTCCTAAAAACCTGCGTATGTATAACGTGGATAGTCTGCAGGGCTTGTGACTGCTGGAACATCTCATCGCATCTTGTTAGTAACTAGGCTTGTGATAACCCTAGTTAGCTAAAGTATAAAGCCGTACTCCTTGATTGGCCGTGTTTGATGGATGGAGTCAGTCTAGTCCAGTCTAGTTTTGTCTAGACAGTGTCCGTATGTTTATTTCAGTACATCATTATTTATGCTTTACTTTTGTCGATAAATGATTAGAGACAAAGTTCTGTTCAGGAGAAGGATTACAACCCCGGTCCTTGTTTGGTTTACGGGTTGTAACTTGGATTCCGGAATAGTTCCTAAGTCATCTTGTCATTTGTCGTCCAATTCAGTACCCACACGCTATACATGCATTTTATGCTAAACATGATTAGAGACTAAGCTCTGTTCAGGAGAAGGGTTACAACCCCAGTCATTGTTTGGTTTACGGGTTGTAACTTGGATTTCGGAATAGTTTTCGAGTCATCTTATCATTGTCATTCTATACAATTCTCACAGGCTCTCATGCCCTAGTTACCCTACATGCTCACAAGTCTCAGTTACATAACATGCTCACAAGTCTCAGTTGCCTAACATGCTCACGGGTTCCAATTATCGTACATGACCGCATGTACCATTTCTCTTACATGGTTTAGTTATGTCACAAGTTCTCTGTTAAATTCACAAATTCACAGTTTACATTATGTCACATGTTAATTACTTATGCTCCAAGTGGCTTACTTATTGTCTTTTCTATTCTCGGGATGGGTGCATTGGTAGTACACGAGTCTCGATCTTCATTTAGTTATTGCTTTTCCTAACCATTGCTATGTTAGCTATTGCTGGTTTTAGTCCATAGTTTGGCTTCCTTTGTGGTACTTGCTATTTGGGGTCTGACCCCACTGGTTTTGTTTGGCCAGATCTGATAGAGGAGCCCAAGGGATCTTCCGTACCATCTACTCGACGGTGACCATCTGAAGCACCAGAGTACCTGAGTGGGTTTCTTATCATTCTTCCACTTGATATGTACATTATTTTTTTGTGGCGTTTAGCCTCCGAGCATGTATTTGGTTCGTGTTTTTGGATCTTGACATTTAGCCTACGGGCCAAGACATGATGTACGTATTCTAGTATATAGCTAGAGCTTATCATGTATGACTATTACTCTTGCTAGTTCTCTATTTTGGTATGACTAGCTTCATGATCATCCATGTATAAATGGTTTGGGTCGCTTTACTATTGTATAATTGTCTGTGATTGAGATACCCAAGATTGTTTAACCTAGGATCGACTGTTAGCTTGTAGGAGTAACTCCCATGTCTTGACAGCTTATACGTAATTTCAGAGTACTGGTGCACTTTGGAATTGCGTAGCTGGCCTTGTCCCTCCCCACTTGCTAGTATTCTGGTTCTGGGGCGTGACACCTGAGTAAGTCGACTGATATTTAACTCCTTGACTGGTGTCGTTCCTTCATGAGTAACTTCGAGAAGTTTCCACCTTCATTTGATGTTGTGCATGTAGACACCCTGTTAAATTCAGTCCTGTATAAGGCACAAAATAAAGCGTTAATAGCCCGTGCGTCAAGACTGGCCTGTTTCTTTTCAAGTTCAGTATACTTGTCATGGGATTTCTCAACCAACTCACCATCAACAAGAATTCCAGGAGGATTTTTATAGCCATCAATCATAATAGACCATAAGTCAAAATCTAGAGATTTCAAGAAAAAACTCATACGTGTTTTCTAGTATGTGTAATTTGTACCATCAAACAGTGGAGGTCTGTTTGTGGCTTAGCCTTCACTTGTGAATTTCACAATTGTCATGTGTGATATAGTGATCTATGTAACAACAGTATTGATAAGAAAATAATAACAATGTTACCTCGCTTTACCTGTATAACCCGCTCTGATACCCATTGTAGGAACGAAATGTAAAACACTATACTCTAGAGGGGGTGAATAGAGTAGGCAACGAAAATTTAGCTATTAAAAATATTAGCAGCAAGTACACATAATATATATATATATATATATATATATATATATATATCACATATATGTAAATGAAAAGTAAAGAGCAGAGAGCAAACGCAAATACAAGGATGTATACTGGTTTTCCTCTTGTGAGGACTAGTCTAGTTGGAAGAACTCTAGCTTCTAGTTGAAATCTACTATAGAAAAATACCACAAGTTTTCATCCAAAGTCCTTGTAAATTCTACAATTGGAGCTTTGATCCGAAGTACTCGACCAACTTCAATTGTGAAGTGTCTTTCTTCAATCAAGCCTCTGATTACAATCACTCTGAAACTTCTAGACCGTACGCACTGGCAAATCGACTAGAGGATTGTAACTAGCTTAGGATTTGAAAATGAATAGCTTAGAACACTTTGGAAGAACGTATTAAGCTTAGAGAGAAGAGAAGAGAGAGAGAGAGAGGTGTGTTAAAATGAGAAAAATTCTTCTATATTTATAGGTTTTCCAAAGAGGGAATTCGGACAGAATTCTGAGAGAATCTCGGCAATAGCCGTTACATCCGTAACTGCGGGATGACCAAGTTCAAAATACAACGGGCACCAACCGAACTCGGGGCAAATTCGATCCGAACTTGGGCCGAATTCTCTTGGTGTACAGAGTTTGATTTTTAGGGTTTTTGCAAATCAGATTTTGGGCTTTTTAAAAATTTAAGCATTTTAGGAGCTTTTTTGTAAATGGGCTATTTTCAAAACAAGGATATTTTAATAATATTTTGGGGTAGCCTATGTGCCAGTACGGCTCGGTGTACATTGTATTTCTAGAATCAATAAATAATAAAAATTACATTGATAAGGAAATACAGACTCAATGGCAAACTAGCTTCATGTCTTGAAAGGTAGTTGTCAACAATTGTCCATGTAGCCCTTATATCGAGACATGGTTAGATCAATTATTAAAATAGGTTTGACCATAACCAATGAGCCAACAATTAAATCAAATGACTATGGTCAATGAGACAAATAATTGTGTATACACAAAGTTTGCTAATGGAAGAGGGTTATTATGTGTTTCTATGTGGACAATATGTTAATCATGGGTAAGAATCTAGATAGTCACAGAGACAAATAAGTTCCTCTCATCCAAATTTATTATGAAGGACATAAGAGAAGTTGATGTTATCCTCAGGATAAAGATCATATGGACGGATGTTGGACTTGCTTTGTCACAAGCTCACTACGTTGAAAAGATGCTAATACGCTATGAATATCAGGATCAATAATCCTTATAGGTATGGCAGGAAGCTGAAGCCAAACTTAAGAAAGAGTGTCAGGTGTTGGCCCACCAATTTTGATATATTGACTATTGTTAACCTCTGTACTGTTTTAGCTCTAATCTATCTACAAGAACAAACAAGAAAGACAGATAGAAGATAGACGTTTCCAAACAAATCTCATGAAGCTTTTCGAAACAAAGAAGAAAAGACTTTCCAAATCTCCGTCAAAAGACATACATCTTAAAGCACTCAAAGAAGACGATGACAAAGATAAAGATTTCAGATCAAAAGCTCATTTGTCTGTCTAAGAGTCTATAAAGTGTCTAGGTGTCACGCCCCACTCCCGTAGGAGCGATCGTCCTCGCTACGGCGTGATGCCGCACGAGCCTAGATTGTGCTCGTGCAAGGCGGATTCCATAACGGCCGATTTTAGCTGCTGCGACGGGGTCATCGCACAGAAGTTCCAAGCAGAGACATTGAATAGTAGCAGCAGAAATTAAGAACAAAACACAAGTTATTCAAAAGAAGCTCTTTATTGATATTGAAACAAAGGTTACAATAGGGCGCAAGGCCAAGATTACAAGTCTCTCAAGCTCACTCAATCTCACATTACAAGTCACTCAGCTCTCTCTCATCTCTCAATACATGACTTAACCCAGCGGATGCTTTGGAAGGCGACGTCCATACATTATGTCCCGTATAAGTCTTGACTCCATGCGGCCGCATGCTTCGAATCGCCAAGGAACTCCGTGCCTCGACGCATCCAAGCGAGCTCCGCGCCACGAGCTTCTACCTGTGCCTGCATATGAAAACTATGTGGGTGTCAGTACTCAACTGTACTGGTGGAATGAGCTCCTCGCCCACCCATACAAAACCGACACGTTCATTTTCTTTTGTGCAACATAGTCCCCTTTTGATTTTCTTTCTACTCTTGCCTCACGATTATTTTAGGACCGATGCCTTGGCCTATACTGTGTCTCTAGACCATCCCGTGCTTGCAACATCAACGTTAACCTATCAAGTCGTGTTTGCCTTACGGCTTAAAATCAGAGACGCAACTACGCGATGAGGCTCCATTTTCGTGTGACCGTGCTACAAACCCTTGCTGAGGCCGTGCCTCGCAACTCAGTGAGACTTAACCATATCGTCGCCTTGCGGCCCTTGCTACTTTGATCATCAACTGACCTAATCGAGACTTGTGAACTTAGTGTCACTTGACCAACTTGTCATGCGACGATTCCTGACTTAAACTCGAACAACTCAACCTAACTTTTGTAACTCACATGTCAACACTTGAGACTCGACGCCATATCTCGTGCTGAAGCATGACACCTATGTTGAAACCTAATCTTAGGCCCAAACTTCGTGTTCTAACTGTACACACCTTCAACTCGACTCAATCCAAAGGCTTGATAGCCGCTATTTGCCGACATCTATATGAACTTGGCCACTAGCATCACAAGCTATCCTGAGACGTATAGCTTGGTTAAATCGGGGACCTTTCAACGCAAGCAGCTAGCTCCGTTGCAAGCCCCCGCTTTAACCCGTGCTAAAACCTTATGCACGACTATACCCTGTTTCCTCCTAGGCTGAGTCGGTCCCATGGCCCAGGGTTGCCGCTCGAGGAAACTTCGCCCTTGTCGACAAGTTGTCCATGACCATGCAAGACTCGACTCAAACTGACGTCTCACACAGTCATCCTTCTCTCAGTGTTACCCTCTCTTCCAAAACCATGTTCAAGACTTCTATCCTTGAGATCCCTCGATGACCCACGGTCGCGAGCCTTCTTCCTTGATGCCATATCCTTTTTACTCAACTTAGAAATGCCTATTTGATAGTCCTTTTTCTAAACTCGACTTGAAACCGACTGTAGCTTGTGTCTTAAACACTAAGTCCGTGCATTGTGTCTTAAGCCAACAGTGTTCTACGCAACACTCCTGCCCAAGTCGACGGGCCTTGAGATCGTAGGACTACTTAACTTTGACAAACCACGAAAGAGCGGGACGGTACTTGTAATGTCTTAGGTCGACCGGCATAACTTTGCCTAACTTAAATTCGTAACAACTTAACGAGCAAAGGCTGTGTCAAGCTTTGCCTTAACTGATCATGCCGTGCACGCATTCGACTTGAACAACCAAGTCACTCGGATGCCTAGACTTAGGTCACAAGCCGCTAAACGCAACTTAACTCATAGGCAAGCCAAGACTATGCCAAGCCTTGGACGATAGGATCGTGCATGCTTTATGAAGCATTCATGCGGGCGACGCCTATGACTTAGGCTACGATCATAACTTCGCCTACTCAACCAACTTTCTTTCTCCCAAGCCACGGGACGAAGGACCGAGTGTCATTTTCAACGCATACCGTGTACCAACTCTAAGCCAACATTTGAACCTTTCCATATTCTAACTCAATTGGACCCGTCAGGATTATTCCCTTATCTATGTGGATTCGTCTCTTTTATTATCAAGCCTACTTGTGCAAGTTAAAAACATGCGATTTATTATGTGAAGGCTAAGATGAGGCAAGTTCACCGAAACTACCCCACCTGATCGAGCGGTCGCCTTGACCGAGCGATGTATTTGAGCAGCCGTTGCAAGGCTAAGTCCGAACGCCGTCGGCGTTCCTATTCCTCCGATTGACTGAGCGGGACGGGACACTACATCATACACCACTCAGAAAAAGTTTTGTCCTCGAAACTAACTGAGTACACTTATCGACTTATCACTTTACTCAACATCCTATGTTTCTCGCACACATTTCTCCTATGTATTTCTCAAATCCGAGCCACGCTCGTGCTACCCTCAATCCTTTCTTTAAAACTTATGATCTCAAAATCCTCGACACTTTTTGGTTCCTCAAGTCTCACTTGAATCAACGTATCACTTAGTTGGATCGTGCACATATTTTAGGCGTCCCCAAAATACATGCATTTCAGCCAAGCCTCGTGATAGCGAATCCCGCCATCACCACTCGAGTCGGATCGTGCATATATTCAAGCGTCCCTGTTATACATGCATGTCAACCTATACTCGCGAGTGGTGCCTCCACAAATCCTACCACTTCGCACTCCGACGTCTGCCTAACCGCTAGGCTATGTCTTTCCGTCAGTATTGGAATCATAGTTCCCAAACAACAATATCAACACTGACCCCATCCTAAGGTCAAACCAAATTGATAGTATGGGGTTTTCTATCCAAGCTCGCATCACTCCGATTTTTAAACTTCGAGCATCGATTCCCTACACACATCTGTAGGCCTCAAAAATGAAGTCACGCTGAGTTGATCAGAACAAGTCACGCAGAGTGATCCAAGAAGCAGCACAAAAGATACGCTAAGTTCTGCCTAGCCATTTCCTTTAGAAGTCACGCAGAGA
This sequence comes from Iris pallida, assembly GCA_029216955.1. NCBI lineage: Eukaryota > Viridiplantae > Streptophyta > Magnoliopsida > Asparagales > Iridaceae > Iris > Iris pallida. The sequence continues at coordinate 2,710,862 of JANAVB010025999.1, forward strand.
CAGCTCAGCCATACGTCAGAATCATAATGACTGACAACACAACAGTCGAGAAACGTCTCCTCGTATGCCACGTATGCACAGAACTCGAGAGATCACAGCCGTCTTTTGCAGCAAGACTCACTCTTCACCAAGATGGCGTGACTTTGGGTCTTATCTTCATTTAATGCGGCTGACAATATAATCAATGTCAGAGATTTTGTGTCAGACGAAGCGTGCCAAATCAAGACAGCTGGCGGTTTGTGTGGATTCTGAATCTTCTCCTTCCTCAAAACATTGCGTGACTTTTGAGTTATTCTTCTCAAAGCCTGCGTGAATTCTGAAGTATTCTTCTTCAAAGCTTGCGTAGATTTCGCCTTCAACGAGTCTGCGTCAACGAATCTGCGTAGATTTTTGCCTTCAGCAAGTCAGCGTGGATTTCATTTCAACTGGAGTACGTGGCAGCCATGCCACCGATCTCTCTCTCGCGTGCCCAGTAACTTGTACACGACCCATGCACTGATGCCATGTGTCCAACAGTTACGGGCCACGTCCAGTAACTACTCACTAACCCTGCGTGTATTTAGAGTCTGCGTGACTTTTCAAGTGCACCAGTGGTGAAGTAGTTATCTTTTCAGTTATTATTTTTGACTCTATAAATAGAGTTCTTTTTCTCATTCATTGTACAGATACATTGATATCTACTGTCAAAATTTTGAGAGCTTTTCTTCTTCGTATAATCCAAGGGATAAAGCGATCGTCTTCTAGATCGGATTCCTACAGTTGTAATTTTCCCAGAAACACAACAAATAAAGAGAATTTCTTTATGGAAAACAAATTGGCGACTCTGCTGGGGAAAACCATCTCCTCTTCTGAGATGGTAACAACTCAATGCGACACTTCGTCAATCGGCTCGACGAAGAAGGTGATGACGATCAAATTCGATCAACTCGCCTATGAAGAAATGCAGCGGGCTAAGGGTGGCAAGCCCACTCCAGCCTCCATCATCACTGCCAAGTCGAAGGGACACTCTGTCTATGTCCCTAAGAATCAGTTGGCAGTCAATGGAGAACTCTCTGCCACAGTGTCTACTCCTAACACTGGCAAGAACTCCACTGCAAGCACGCACACTCTTGTGCGCTCGAAGATGACAGTAACTAAAAGTCACACTGACAATACTGGCTCCTTAGCCGAATCTGTTCCAGCGTGCAAATTCAACTCTAAAAGTCACGCTGACAGTATTGGCTCCTTAGCCGAATCTGTTCCAACGTGCAAATTCAACTCTAAAAGTCACGCTGACAGTACTGGCTCTTTAGCCAAATCTGTTCCAGCGTGCAAATTCAACTCTAAAAGTCACGCTGATAGTACTGGCTCCTTAGCCAAATCTATTCCAGTGTGCAAACCCACATTCAAAAGTCACGCTGACAGTACTGACTCCTTAGCCGAATCTGTTCCAGCGTGTAATTCTAAAATCAAAAATCACGCTAACAGCTCTGGTTCTTTAACCAAGTCTGTTTCAGCGTGTATTTCATCAGAGAAGAATAGCTCCTTAGTTATCTCTTCTTCTTCACCGAGTTCTACTAGAACTGGGGGTGGTCTTCCACACAAAGTCCCTTCGAAAAGGAATAACTCTTTAGTTGTTTCTTCTGCTCCTGTAGTTTTTACTTCAGGAACAGCTTTGACTGATACTTTTGTTAGTCAAAGGAAAGGAGATGGTCTTTTGACTACTCTTCCTTCTGGACATTCTATGTCTCAAAATCTGAATGAGTCTAAGAAGAAACATTCCTTAATGTCTTCTTCTTTGATTTCTTCAAATTGGGCACAGAATCTGTCCACTAAAGAGGGTCTGTTACCAACTCCTAATCAAGGGAGTGGTTCAACTCTTCCTTCTCTACAAATATCCAGATCAATGGAAGGAAAACTCCATGTTTCCAAAATTAATGTGTTACCTTCCACTGATTTAAGAACAAAGCTCAGCACTTCTGGTGTTAAGAAACCATACCAATTGGATATGAAGATAAAAGATCCAGATGCAGAGTATGCAAGAAATTATGTGGCTCACATTAATCACTCTTTGTATAATCAAGAGCCATCAAGACCCAAGAACAGGAAGTATACTCCTCAATCTTCACAAACAGATTTACGGGAATATCTTCAACAGAAGAGAAGGAGTAATTCTATATCAAAGGAACATGCTGAATGTGACTTCTATCCAAGAGTCATAATTCAGTGCAGATGTGAATCAACAGTTCAAGAGCATGGTGATCATGAATGTGACTTCCAGCCAAGAGTCACAATGCAATGCAGATGTCAAAATAAACGACAGTCTGTCTTTAATAGGATTCAGTATGAACCTATGCCTGATGAAGATGAGCCTTTGTTTGCCTCTGTCAACATGACTTCTCGGGACACCGGGGGTAGAGTTGATAGTCCAGATGGAGTATATAGAAACACCAGAGCAAGAGTCCTGGCTTCTAGTCAAAGAAATTTGATCCCTGAAATTGATTCTGAATTTCTTGGAGAATCTAACTTCCCACCTCTTCCTACTGGGGGTAATTCTCCTATAGTTGACTTTGATACACGAAGCAATGATTCAGAGCATACAACATCTACTAGTTCATCAATAATCCCTCATACAATCACAACTTACATGGTTGATGGGAATACTGATGAACCCTCTTCTTTCCTGACTCCTCAAGATCAAAGAATTGCTTCTTTGGAACAGCAAATGAAGTCTATGACTGACACAATGAAGTCGATGTATGAACTTATGACAGCTCAGTTGCAAAATCGACAGACTGTATCAGATGCCATACCAGTTGATACTGATATAAGTCCAGTACAAGTTCCTCCAGCAGTACAATCCAATACTCCTGGACCAGCTCAACCAAATCCTAGTCTCTCTGGAGCTGGGGGTAATACTTACAATGCTGTTCCTCCTCCCAACTATTCTTTACAAGCCACAACTCCACAATCTTCGGGAGTTGTCTCTGAAGAATTGAAGAATCTCAAAACTCAATTCGAGGCATTCAAACAGAAGGATGGTTTACAAAGGTTAGGCATCAAGCAGCCTTATCCGATAGAATGGAAGCAAGTATCATATCCTCCTAAATACAAGCCTCCTACTATCTCATTCTATGACGGAACCACTTCTCCAAGTCAGTTTATTAATCACTTTGAAGTGATGACTGATCAACTGCAACCAAGTGATGCCCTCCTTACTCGGGTATTTATTGGATGTCTCAAGGGAACGGCTTATGAATGGTATAGAAGTCTCCCAGATGGGAGTATTACTTCATTTGCTGGTTTCAAACAGATGTTTCTTGAAAGGTTCTATGAAGGGCTTAATGACATGACTATGTCTGCTCTTATTAGAATCAAGCAGAAAAATAATAAATCTACAGAGGAATACATTGAACGGTTTCGAAGAGAAGCTCTGAAGATGCCTCTTGGAACTCCTGATGCTGTCACCATTGACACGTGCAAATCAAACTTGTTACCAATCATCAGTATGTGGACAGGATCCACTCAATTTCAAGATTGGCCTTCCTTCATAGTCAGTGCCAAAGCTGCAGAAATCAGTACTGAAACCTTCAAAGGTTTAGGAGTGCAGATGACTCCTAAAGAAACAGGACAAGGTGCTAACAATAAAAATAATGCTCGCAAAGGAAAAGAGACTCTTGAAGTTAATCTTCAGAGCAAAGATGCATCAAATGTTCAAACTCCTGCCTCTACAACTCAACAATCAAGAACACCTCGCCCCAGAGAAGAATATTCTTTTGATGACGACGATGTCCTTGGTATCTTTGAATGTCTGCTGAAAGGTAATAAAATACAATTACCAGAGATCAAGAAACCTGATGAAGCTGGTAAGACAGATCATCCTAAATACTGTCCATATCACAGAATGCTGGGTCATACAATTCGTACATGTTATGTACTGAAAGGAAAGATCCAAGAAATGATTAAATCTGGAGCTATCTCTCTTACTCCAAAAGAGAAGACCGTCACCTCCAACGTCGTCTCTATGCAATTTGGAGATTTCCCTCCTCAACTCCTTGAAAGTGGGATTGTTCCTATTCCCAAGGCAACTCTTGACATAGTGAATCTTCCTCCTCCACAGTCTGAAGGATTAGTGCCAATCACTTTGGAAACAGGGGAAATCATGTGGATCCATCCTGATCTAGTGGCAGATTTTGAATCGCCTTCTCTTCAAAAGATTTCTTCTCAAAAATCCAAGAAGGCTGGAAAGATCAAGTCATGTCATATGACTTCTCTTGGGTCTACCTTTGACACAGAGCCAAAAGATAAAGAAGAAGCACTTGTTTGTGCTACTCGAACGGGGAAACCTTACCTAAAGGATTATTCTAAAAATCCTGAAGATCCTACTGATATCCCTTCAGATGCTAAAGATGCTCCTAATGTTCCTCCTGAAGAAGAATCATCCACTGAACCTGTTCCTCCCAAGCCTACGGCTCTGGAGAAAGGCAAACAACAGGCTCGGTTTGATAAGCCAATCAAGAAGTCTTCTCCTCTTGGACTTCAGAAGCCTTACAACTTCGACATTTTGGCTCAACTTGCTAATACTCCAGCTAGAATGTCCCTTTTTGAACTTCTACGTCTTTCTAAAGAAACTCGGGAGACGTTAAGTGAAGCACTTCTACAAGCTGACTCTTGTCTCGCACAATTGAAGAAGCCGGATGCGGAACCTGCCACTTGCTTACATTGCAACAGTGTACTGGAGATTATCCCAAATATCACCTTTACACAAGACGACATGTTACTGGAGGATAATCGAAATGACCGACCTCTCTACTACACTGGTTATATTGATACGATGAAGATAGATCGTATCCTCATTGACCCAGGGTCTGCTATAAGCATAATGCCAAAGAGTTTGTTGGATGAACTAAAAATCCCTCTTCACAAGCTCTCCAAGACGGTTACTACTATCTTGGGATTCAATCAAAGCCGAAGTGAGCCTTTGGAAAAGATTCATCTGAAGCTTCAGATAGGCGATTTCAGATCTAAAGTCACTTTCTATGTGATCGAGATCGTGGGATCCTATAATCTTCTTCTGGGGAGGCCCTTTCTTCATGAAAATAATGTGGTGCCCTCTACTCTTCATCAATGTTTTAAATACATTGATAGCAATGGAAGAGTACAAAAAGAAGTTGCTGATATAAATCCCTTCCATGGGGTTGAAGCTTATTTCAATGATTCCCGAATGTACAAAGAAGAGTATACAAGGATCATACAAGCTATGGAGAAAGAAGATGCACAAAGTGAGACTTTAATAATCCCTGTTAAAAGTCGAACTACTCAGCAACAATCTCCTAAACCCTCTAGAGAAGATTCTTTCATCATTCCAGTGAGTGGACGGATCTCTCCGTTACCTCAGTCATCGACTCAAAATACACTGATCATTCCTGTCAGTGGGCGTACTACAGTTCCTGTACCTTCACAAGATACTCTGCTAATTCCAGTTGGAGGGCGGACTACTCTTCCTACTCAAACTTCAAGGGAGCTCACCTCTTCTGAGCCATTTGTTATCGATCTTAATCGAAACAAAGCTTCTTCTTCTTCTCCCCCTTTAGTCATTGACTTGGCTAAAATCTTTAAGGCTCAGCCTTCTCCTAATGTAAATATTGCTGCTTTTACATTTAATGAAAAGTCTCCACCTTTGCAGTATGTCGATGTGTGTAATTATGTTCATAGTTATTTACATCTGTTAGATGACTTGAACACAATAACCATAGGAGTTGTACAGACTGTTCATACAGATGTTTCTCTAGAACCTGTACAATCTTCATACTTTCTAGTTCCCAGCAGAAAGCCATGAGACATTCCAATATTCTTCTACAAAGGGCCTCAAAATCCTTCTGATCTTGAAGATGATGACAAAAATGATGATACTGGAAGATTACAACTACGTCGTTATAGTCAGCAATCTAGAAACATCATCAAAAATATGGGCTATGACTTCAGGACTGGCCTCAATAATGGAAAAGGAAGAAAAATACCTGTTCGGATTCCTCCTTTGAAATATGGAAGGACGAAATGCGGATTGGGTTATACTGCTCCTACTCCTTTCATCAATATTATCCATGAAGATCCTGAGTCTGACGAAGATAAGAGATCTGATTCTTCTAGTACTACTTCTTGGGATTCCGATACGAATATCGGGGACTTCTACTGCAACATTCTGTCTTCCAATATGGTTTTCATTGACCATTCTGAAGAAAGTGATGAAGACGAAGAAGAGTTCGAAATCTCACCTGAATCAGAATAGTGGGCCCAAAGATTAGATAATCAATGGGAGTTCCGATTCAAGCAAAAAGAACCTCCGACTGAAGATAAACTTGTTCAAATAGATGTTGGTGAAGAGGGATCTCCCAAACCAATATTCATCAGTGAAAGTCTTTCAGAAACTGATAAGGAAGACATGATCAAACTCATTCGTGAATACATTGATGTCTTTGCTTGGAGTTATGAAGATGTGCCAGGTCTTGATCCACAGATTGCAACTCACAAACTCAACATCTTGCCGAATGCTAAACTGGTCAAACAACAACAGCGACGATTTCGTCCAGACATCATGGATGCAATTGAAGCTGAAGTCAATAAACTCATTACCTCTGGGTTTATTAGAGAGGAACAACATCCCGATTGGGTGGCTAATATTGTTCCTGTTCTTAAAAAGACTGGCAATATCATAGTATGCATAGACTTCCGCGATCTCAATGCGGCATGTCCTAAAGACAAATTCCCTCTACCAATCACTGATGTCATGGTTGATAATACCTGTGAATTTGAACGAATGTCATTCATGGACGGGTATTCTGGGTACAATCAGATCAAAATGTTTCCAGAAGACGAGAAGCACACTTCTTTCAGAACGCCGATTGGTACATACTGTTATACAGTTATGCCATTCGGTCTCAAGAATGCAGGAGCAACTTATCAACGAGCTATGAGCACTATATTCTGTAAACATTTGCGAAAAACAGTCGAATGCTATGTTGATGATATTGCAGTCAAAAGTCGACAAAAGGAGGATCATATCCAAGATTTGAAGACTATATTTGATCTAATGCGTAAGCATCAATTAAAGATGAACCCTACTAAGTCCTTCTTAGGCGTCTCTAGTGGTAAATTTCTCGGCTTCGTCATTACCTCTAAAGGTATACACGTGGATCCCGAGAAGATCAAAGCCATCCAAGAAATGCGTCCTCCACGCACCTTAAAAGAGCTACGAGGATTTCAAGAAAGAATCGCTTATATCAGGAGATTCATCTCTAATTTATCAGGACGTTGCAGACCATTCAACAAACTTATGAAGAAATGTGTCTCTTTTGTCTGGAATGATGAATGTCAGAAAGCATTCGATGATATAAAACAATATTTGATGAGCCCTCCAGTATTGGTACCTCCCGTCTCAGGAACACCGTTTCTCCTCTATACTCGAGCAATGAGTCATTCATTGGGTGCATTACTCTCTCAAAAGAATCAAAATGGCCATAAACAAGCCATTTATTATCTCAGCCGCACTATGACCGGAGCTGAACCTCGATATTCACCGGTTGAAAAAGAATGTCTAGCCTTGATGTTTGCTGTCCAAAAGACACGTCATTATATCATTGGCCAGACTATTCATGTCATCTCCATGATCAATCCTATACGGATCATGATGAAGAAACCCAGTGTTTTGAATTCTCGATTGGCTAACTGGGGAATCCTACTTGCTCAGTATGACATGCACTATATTCCTCAGAAATCAGTCAAAGGACAAGCTTTAGCTGATTTTCTGGCTGCTCACTCAATTCCAGAAAATTCAAACTCTATGATGAAATCCCAGATGAAGTCCTAGATTCAAATCAAATTGCTGAAGAAGATCCTACTTGGCGTCTATTCTTTGATGGAGCATCAAGAATTGGTCCTAATGGCGATATTGTCGCTGGAGTTGGAATTGTTCTTGTATCGCCAGAAGGTCTTGCCATCCAAAGAGCTTATTCTCTCGATCAGCCGTGTTCAAACAATGTAGCTGAGTACAACGTATTACTTATTGGTCTTCAACTCGCTAAACATCTGAATATTCAATATTTGGAGGCATATGGAGACTCTAAACTTATTGTCAATCAGATCAGGGGTACTTATGAAGTTCGCCATCAGGATCTGGTTCCTTATCATAAAACAGCCATATCTATGGCCTCATCATTTAAGGAATTCTTCATTGAACATGTTAGGCGAGCATGTAACACAGAAGCTGATGCCCTTGCTAATCTTGCAGCGGTGCTGGCTATCCCAATCAGACAGCAACAAATGATTGTTGTTCGTAATCGAGAGTTATTTCATCTTGAAAATAACCTGACTCTAGGACTTCCAGTTGACATTGAAGAATCAACATCTCATGACGTCAACACAACAAGAGGATTTGGATTCAGTCGTAAATCGATGTCATCTTCATCTGATTCCAGCATGGAATTCATCTTCAGTAACTCGACTGAGAATCAGAATACGGATAAAGATTGGAGACTTCCTTTCTTAGATCTCGTATTATATGATATTCTTCCGGATGATCCGAGTGAGGCAGCATCTATCAGACGACGATCACTCAGATTCTATTTCAATCATACAACAAAGACCTTATATCGTCGAGCTTATGATGGTTTACTCCTTCGGTGCATTGCCGGTGATGAAGCCCAACAAGTTATTCGTGAAGCACATGATGGAATTTGTGGAGCGCATCAACCTGGGCCAAAACTTCAAGACCGTATTCGATGGATGGGTTATTATTGGCCAACAATGGTATCAGATGCCATTGAATATACAAGAAAATGCAAAGTTTGCTAAATCCATGCGGATTTTATACATCAACCTTCGGAATTTCTACATCCGACGGCAGCATCATGGCCCTTCGAAGCTTGGGGCATGGACATTGTCGGCCCGATCAATCCACCGTCATCTAAAGGTCATCGGTTCATTCTCGCAATAACCGATTACTTCTCCAAATGGGCCGAAGCCATTCCTTTATCTGAAGTTAAGACGTCTAATGTCATCAGCTTTATTAAGCACCACGTCATCTACAGATTTGGTGTTCCTCGACGCATTGTTCATGATAACGGACCACAATTCGTCAGCCAGAAATTTACTCGATTCTGTGACGATCACCGGATCAATAATGTGGCTTCTACCGCATATAATCCAGCAGCTAACGGATTGGCAGAAGCTTTCAACAAGACTATCATCAAACTCCTAAAGAAGTTTGTCTCCACTAACAAACGTAATTGGAGTGACAAGCTCGGGGAATGCTTGTGGGCTTATCGCACTACAGTCCGTAATGCTACTAAGTGTACACCTTTCTCTCTGGTGTACGGATCTGAGGCTGTTCTCCCATTAGAGATTCAAATTCCTTCTTTAAGGATAGCAATCGCTAATGAACTTACCTCAGAAAATAATGATCGTCTTCGACTTCAAGAATTGGAGGCTCTGGATGAAAAGCGGTTATCTGCTCAACAGAATATTGAATTCTATCAAGCTAGAATTTCAAGGGCTTTTAACAAGAAAGTCAGAATTCGAACATTTCAGAAAGGAGAACTTGTGCTTACTGTCAGACACCCGATGACTATGACACACATGAGTAAGGGCAAGTTTGATGCAAAATGGGAAGGTCCATTCATTGTCAATAAGATCTTTTCTAATGGGGCTTATCAACTCACTACTCTAGATGGTAAAGCCACTATGATGCCCATCAACGGCAAATTCTTGAAGAAGTACTACGTTTAATATTTCTATCAAGATTGTCCTCCCATCATTCTCCAGCTGTTTCATTGTTCTTTCCGAAGAATAATTCTGATATCTATTGTCCTAGTGGAGATAGGTATTCTACTTTGTATCGTTTTCTCAACAAATTTGATATCCAGAAAATCATGTCCATATTACCTCTGAATTTTCTATCTCAAATATCATATTTATGAAAATGATATTTAGTCTTTCTGGTTTCTGAGTCAAAAGATCAATGAATAAAGGCAAAAATATAAAGTGGGAAGGATATATCGTAAACAAAGTTTCCTTAAACGGAGTTTATTTGAGACAAATTCTTCAAGAAAAAGAGTACATCATCATGGAAGATCACTGTAATCCCTTTCATATTTGGGACGAGGACCACATACATAATCAGCAAAAGAATTGAGTACATCTTTTCCTGATCGCACCAAGAATTGACAGGCAGCCAGCCTCATTGCTTCTTCTTCTTCGGTTTCTTCTGGTTCGACCAGGAAGTCCGGGATATCTTTCGGCGGCTTGGGAGTAGACGAGCTTTCGCCCATTTCCTTCTTCTACGGAGGTGGATGTTCTTTAACACCTTCAGTAGCTTCGGGGGCGACTTCAGCCTTCTTTATATTTTCTTCAGAAGACATTGTGGATAAAATGCGATCTTTCTATTCAAATATATGCTCTATTTATAGGCATATGGTTACAAGGATCGAAGGGACGTATTCTTTCCCGATATTCAGTTCATCCATTCATTTCTCATATTCATCCGACGTTTCACATGTTCATTAATACTTGACGGTTCGTCCATTCATTTATTACATTCACTTGACAGTTCATCTGTTCTTCATTTCCTAACGGTTCGTCCGTTCATAATCTTCTATCAGTTCATTAAGTGGGGATTCGTTATTGATCACGTTTTCATAACCTCTGAATCAATTCCGAATCTACTTACTCATTTGTCATGTTTTGACCTCTGCATAGAAATCAATCTATTTTCTTTCGAGTTCCTATATATTATCATGTCCATAATACCTCTGATAATATCATATACTCTAAAACAGAAAAGATGATTTTATTATCTATCATGTCCACAATTCATCCACAAATACAAATCATTGAGCATAGAAGAATTATCATTTCCATTCCCATTTCACCACAAAAAGTCTATTACATTTTCTTAGACTTTCTTACAAATCATAATGGAAATCTATTACAAATCTTGGATTTTCATTCTACACCACAACGATAACCTAATAGAGATCTATCTTCTTCTTTGGATCTTCTCCGTCGGACCTTCTCCGTCAGATTCGTTGTTGGTGGCAATTCCTGACTGTCTGGGTCTCAGTCACGACCAGATCAGCAGGAATCAAACTCTGGTCTTCTCTCTCAGACGAGAGGAGAACCACAGAGTATGGCAGCCCGACGGCGTGTTGCTGCCAATACAACTGGTGGATTAGGAGCGACCGTTCAGAGGAGACAGGAATGTATCCAACCTTGGGATACAATTCCTAGTTCTCCCGTAAAAGGAACTCTACTACCCGATTTCTCGGTAGTAGAGTTAACTCCACCATCCAACTCTCGTGTATAAAGGCTCTTCCTACCATCTAAGGAAGACCCTTCTATCCCACGAAGAGTTCTGAGTTGTCTGATGTACGCGTCAAAAGCGTATGAGCTCCCTGATGTTGGTGTCAGCAGGATATTCTCCACAGCATCCACATCACCAATGCCAGTTCTGAAGAAGGTTTTCAGCCAAAATTCTGCAAGAAACAGTAAAGAAAAATCAGCCAACAGAAATTGGCCAAGCAAAGACTGATGCATTCTGTTCATTTCAGGAAGATGAATTTGTTTTTAGTAAACAAAAAAATTTGATGCGTGTATATTGAACTTACCGCTGAGTTTGCTGCTAAGGATTGACAGATTCATGTTTGATACAGTGCGCAGAAGTCGAACATCAGACAACATGGCTTTCCTATTTTTTTCTTACGGAAAATTCATTCTCAGAAGAGAGGAAGAAGAATGGGAAGATGAGTTTGCGTGGAGTTCATCCATCTATTTAAAGGGTCAAGTGCAGGTCTATTCTTGGAAAAGATTCGCATAAATAACGCTCGTAAATTGTGGAATGAGTATCACGTGTACTTCGGGAGACAGTGCAACATTGGAAACAGTCAAAGTGTGCTAATTAATATTCTTCATTAAAAGGCACGCAGATCAAACACAAAAAGTTGTAGTTCATTCTTTAAACAGGCACTGATGGCCTTACAAAAGACAAAACAGAAAAGTGCAACAAAAGCGTAGAAAGTTACGCTCTATTTTCCAGAGCGGCTAAGTTTGATGTCTAACTCCTCTACGCTCTTAACTCCCAGGCGATGCAACAGAGTCTCGAGCATTTCACGCTTCTCCATAAGGCTCCGCTCATCAGAAGAAGACGAGCCATCCAATCCAAAGTAGCTCAAGAGATTCTTGGCTAACTATGTGGAGTCGTCCTTGAGCTCGATGATGACAGGTTCGGGTTCTTTGCCCCCAAAAGTGGGGTCACCATGGGAACAAAAGCCCAACTTGCGTGCTTCCTCTTCGGCTGCTTCCTTTGGGGTCATATTTTCGAGAGATGAATGTCAAAACTGAGAATCTCTTCTTGTTTATATAACAGATCTCGTAGACAGTTCATATTCCACCATAAATTGGATGCAATCAGTCTCGGAGAACGAAGAGTCATTATGACATTTAATAAGTTCATTTGATATTTTCAAAGAACTTCGAAGTCTTTTCGACTTCCGAAATTTTTTTTTTTTGAGTCATCTCAGCGTGACTTTAACTCATTTCATCATCTCTATTTCAAAGTATTTCGAAAATATTTTATCATTTTTTGAAAACTTTGAAGGGGGTTTTGTAGGCCTCAAAAATGAAGTCACGCTGAGTTGATCAGAACAAGTCACGCAGAGTGATCCAAGAAGCAACACAAAAGATACGCTAAGTTCTGCCTAGCCATTTCCTTTAGAAGTCACGCAGAGACAGCTCAGCCATACGTCAGAATCATAATGACTGACAACACAACAGTCGAGAAACGTCTCCTCGTATGCCACGTATGCACAGAACTCGAGAGATCACAGCCGTCTTTTGCAGCAAGACTCACTCTTCACCAAGATGGCGTGACTTTGGGTCTTATCTTCATTTAATGCGGCTGACAATATAATCAATGTCAGAGATTTTGTGTCAGACGAAGCGTGCCAAATCAAGACAGCTGGCGGTTTGCGTGGATTCTGAATCTTCTCCTTCTTCAAAACATTGCGTGACTTTTGAGTTATTCTTCTCAAAGCCTGTGTGAATTCTGAAGTATTCTTCTTCAAAGCTTGCGTGGATTTCGCCTTCAACGAGTCTGCGTCAACGAATCTGCGTGGATTTTTGCCTTCAGCAAGTCAGCGTGGATTTTATTTCAACTGGAGTACGTGGCAGCCATGCCACCGATCTCTCTCTCGCGTGCCCAGTAACTTGCACACGACCCATGCACTGATGCCATGTGTCCAACAGTTACGGGCCACGTCCAGTAACTACTCACTAACCCTGCGTGTATTTAGAGTCTGCGTGACTTTTCAAGTGCACCAGTGGTGAAGTAGTTATCTTTTCAGTTATTATTTTTGACTCTATAAATAGAGTTCTTTTCTCATTCATTGTACAGATACATTGATATCTACTGTCAAAATTTTGAGAGCTTTTCTTCTTCGCATAGTCCAAGGGATAAAGCGATCGTCTTCTAGATCGGATTCCTACAGTTGTAATTTTCCCAGAAACACAACAAATAAAGAGAATTTCTTTATGGAAAACAACATCCCAACGTTCGTCGCATGGGGTCTGAGTCGTTCAGCAAAGCCATCCTACGATAACTCACGTTTCAACCAATTCCTTGACTTATCGATATCACTCGTTCATCAAGCCATTTCATATAGTCTATCTCTTTGAACACGTTCGATATAGTCCGCCTATCAATCCTTCCAAGTCAAGCACGCTACGTCAAAATTCATCGCTAAACGATAAGTCACATTTCATACTCCCTAAGTCATTTATCCCAATTCACGAAATCGATCACAAGGTCATCTGACTTAACAATACGTTGCACCCCGATCTTACGCGAGTCAGATTATCCACGGTGGGCATGAATCACCATGCACGCTCCCGCAGAATAATCATCCTTATCGGGACATAACTCTTGTTCGAGTCTAGACTAATTCATTCTCGATGCGCAGATTAGACCTACTCAATCCTTAAGTTTATTTCATTCATCAATCGCAAGTCCTAACATCCTCAAATTTTCCTTCGCATCAAACCGACAAGTCGAGACAATCAAAGTTGTCGCATCCTAATTTTTCGAGTTCGATCACTCCCGCGACATGAATCACCATGTCAGCGCTCACACGGAACGATCGCCCCAAATCCGACGCGACGTATGTACGAGGCTGGAGTTGCGCTTGCGCAAGACAAGATCGTCGACGCTGTGGTTATCCGCATACCATCAAGACACAGTCATTTTTCATCCTACATTCATCTCAATCAAAATCATAAGTATAGCATCCAACCGAACAATAACACTTGTACGATCGTCGTTCGCCGAGTCAGAGTACCCCCGAGTTATCGCATATCGATCTTTGATACGCCTCAATACCATCGACGATATGCGTATCCTGACGATCTTCCTTTGCAACCAATTTCGAGTCGTGCGAATGATGCTATCATCCGACTGGATAATCTCCTCGACATTCAATCCAAGTTCGATCATTATCCCTTTATCTTAAGTCATCGACCAATATATTTTCCTCAATTCGCATCATTCTTGCTAACTCAATCATCGAACGACATCCATTCCAATCCTCAGAGTCATTGCGTAACTTCGAAATTCAACTTTTCATGCACACTATCTTCCCATCGTGCTAACTTTTCGTATACAATTCGTATCAATTTCTTCGATCAAGTCATCCATTC
>JANAVB010025999.1:2730582-2820582 GCA_029216955.1 Iris pallida
CTGATTCTGTTATTCCTATACGAATCTCGAGGTAGATTGATTTGAGATTTTTTCTCAACCATAGAAATGCATATGAAATAGATACTAGAATGTTTGTATTCCTTTTGTCTTTAGTTATTTCCTCCATGTTAACTCTTTTATTTTAAGTGTTGTGACTGATAGGACTATTACCTACGCTTTATTTTTAGTCAACCTGTCTGAATCTCTAGAAGCTCATGAATTTTTACGGATATAGTTAAAAGAATGTTAGTTAACTAATAATGGTTAGACAGCAGCGCACTGTCGTCAATTATTTAAGAGTGGAGAATGTGGGTTCACTGCAGCCAGCAGCGCACTGGCGAGGCACAACCCATAGAAATGAAATCATTCTGAAGAATCATAGTCTATGGAACATTGCTAAAACTATGTTCTCGTTGATCTCTTTATATCTTAGATACCCTTGCGTCAATATAAGGTAGAGCATCTGATAGCTTATCACACCTGAATCACGGAATCAAAGGTTTACCACAGCCCGAGTATACGGGCGAGGAATAATTCTCGGTCAAATGATTTCAGACATGATTACAAGTTTAGGATACTATAGAGGATAGGAGAATGCCCTGTATGTCCCATAAGATCCAAAGCCAAAACTAGTGAAGGCTCTGTAAGTTGGATAACATGTCTCCCAACCTAGCAATCCGTGGATCTTGTGATCTATTAACAAGGTAATTGACTGACACTAATAGGCTTACTTAGAATATAGAATTCAGGAGTCCATAACCCATTAGTCGACCAAGGCCTTATGGATAGAAGATAGTAGGATGCCTATATAAGTAATGACACCAGGTAAGGTTTTGATTCTCTCAAAACTCGAACTACTTATTTTCTCCTTCTAAAAATCTTGCACACTTATGTTTTGACTATCTTGGCCCACGCTGCTATTACAGCCTAGTGTTTGCAAGCTTACTCTTTTATCGAGCTTGATTCAAGACATGTGTTTATTGGGGACGCCCGCTAACATATTGTCTAATCAGAATCATTGTATTACGGTCTGATCAACCATGATACATTTGGTTCGCTCTTCATTTAATTACCCTACGTGGATTGAGATATAGAGGTATCCAGGATCTCATCCGCGACTGTATTGAAAATTCCTTTTGAATTATACATCTGCCCTTGAATCATGTAATTGTATTCGATGACATCTTTCTTGAATTCCTTATTGCTTTTGTCTTTCACTAATTGGGAAGACGAAAGCTCGTAATTGATAGGTAGATACAGAGTATTCCCCATGGCTATGATAGTGGTATACGCAAGTGTAGCTACCATCGGCCAGCCCTGTGACTAGAACTTTGCATTGAGTTACTCGTCCTCCCTTCGACACTAAACCTACTATCTTGATCTTCTAATCATTGGAGTCCGAGAATGATTAGGATCTTTCCTAGATCAAATGCCAACCTAGAAGACTACCTATTCTCTAGAGACCAAATTTTGCGAGCCTCTAATTAATTGTTTGAAGCTGCTTTAACTGGAACCCTTGTGACAATAGTCTGGAAGGCTCGACACAAATAGAAATTCACGACTTAGTTGTTAGAAATCTTTCCATATGATGTGCCTTAGAGTTAGATACCGTCGATAACTCTTGTACACTATGGATGTGTATGTTCCTCTATTTTATCGACTATGTGTTATTGTACACACTCATTTTCTATTTATTGAGAAACGATCTTCGAGTTGACTTACGTCTACCGTATCCGTTATGCTACGCCTTATTCTTATTTAATAAGAGTCGAGGTACAATATTCGGACTTTGAAATCCTCTTAACCTCTTTATGCCTAAAACCATGGCCTAGCTTCTAAGGTGGGTAGACTGTAAGCTTTCAAAATTTTAGGATGTATGAGGATTACCGATTGATTAAAACAATTCCCATTAGGATGATAATTAGTGTCCCATAGACTCCCACTTTCCATTTAGATTATTTTGTGCCCCGGCCGTGTCATTAATATTCGGAGCACAAGACCAGTTGTTATCTTCCAACAAAATTCATATGCAAGATCTAGACGAGTCCACCTTCATCTAGGTATATCTTGTCCCATTCAAACACGTCCCCTTGTACTCTATTTTCATGGTACGACTTTCAGGTAAAAATGACTAGCTATAACCCTTACCATAGTATCGGTAAACTTTCCGACTACAATTAGAGACTCAACCTTGACTCAATTCATTCGACCCAATATATGGTTGTGATTCACTCGAAGTCCACTACGCACATGTCACTAATGTGCCACTCAATTGTGTCTTCTTGTGCTACTTAAACACAAAAGTCACTGAAGACATATTTTTGGGTTTGAGGGACCTAGCTAACCAACCTGACTGACAACTAGCTCAACCACTTGCGGTAGAAACCTATTCTAGGGTACCCTAACCTGGTAGAAATAGTTTATCTTGGGATCTTGTTCAGCCCATATAGATTGAGATCCAAGGTTCATCCAACCAACGAGTGATATCCAAATAGGTAACCCATTAAGGCCCAGTAAAACCCATCCGGACCAACCCCCATAGTTGGTCTATAAAACCGAAGTGTTTGAAATGGGTCCCCATACCTATTATAGTCTCCACCCCTTAGAATGTGAATCCATACGTAACCTTTATTCCATCTACCCGGAAGTCAAGATATGATCTTGTATTGTATTTATATTCCTTACTCGTGTGTTTGAGTAACCACGAAAAAGATCGCCATCTTGATTTCTCAAATTCTGTTCTATTTTGGAATCTTGTTTAGATTAGAAATTCGAGAACGGAGTTTCTATTTTGCACGGATTGCAAGCCCTCTAAGAAACGAAATGTTCTTCGATTTAGCAAGTGACTGGGCTAGAGTAGCCCAATCTAGCAAATAAGTCAATGGTTCATGAACTCTTTCTAGTTGTACCATGGATACACTCTATCGCTCTTGAAGCTTCATGACTGCTCTCGATTATTTTCTTATCTGCCTGTCCTTCCTATTTTAGAGCGACGAGTGGTCATACTTATTAGAATTTATTAATAATTTTTAGCTACTTGTATAAATTATTGCTTATTAAATTTTGGGTTGCTTGATAGATACGAGAAGAGTTTAGATACCATATGCCTAGATAATTGTTGGTAGGATTGTTAGCAACCAGTTAGAAGATTTTAAGATTTTAGTTTGATGGAGTAGTGTGACCAAAGATGGGTAGAAGTCCTCAAGTATTCGGAGTTATGAAATGGCTAGAAAAGGGTATAAAATATTTTGAGTGATTAAATTAAGGAGATTAAGATTAAGGTAGACTTTCTTTTTGGAATTTTAAGAATAGTTATGAGTTGGAATTTCGAGGACGAAATTACTTTTAAGGTGGGTAGATTTGTAGCTCCCCTTCCCGAAAATTTTAAAATATTTTATTATTATTTATTTTATTGGTATGATTGTGTTGTATCCCGTATTGGTGATCTAATAATATTTTTCTAAGTATTCTTAATTTAATATTATAAATATTATTATTAGTGAGAATCAGTGACGGTTGTATAAACCATTATGGATTTATTGAATTTCGTTATCAATATTATTATTTTATTTTATTATCAATAAAATTGGGGTTATTATTATATAATATTATTGTATTATTATGGGTTATATTATTTTGTCAAATAAATATATTATTGGTTTAATTACAGTGTTATTAGGTTTATTATCATTATTAATGTTAATATTATAGTTATTAAACAGATAACTTATTTATTATTAATAGTTATTAGTAATTTTATTCGCTATCAAAGATATATATTTTTTTATATATATATAAATATATATAATATGTGTGTGTATGTATAAATGAATATATATTATATGTGAATACTTGTATATATATATATATATATATATATATATATATATATATATATATATATATATATATATATATATATATATATATATATATATAATTGTATAGAGAATAAGGGAGGTAGGTTGTCACCTCATGGGAGGGTGTCTACTTGTCACCCCCCCATGCTATCATCAAGCACATGGGTCCATGATGATAGCATGGGGGTGTGACAAGTAGACACCCTCCAAAGGGTGGCACCTCACCTCCCTCATCCTCTAATTGTATATATATATATATATATATATATATATATATATATATATATATATATATATATATATATTAGATAAATGAATACAAAAGAAAAAAAAGAAAAAGAAAACCAAATCCCCACAGTTCCCAGCCCAGCCCGACTACAGTAGGCCACAGGCCCGACCCCCCTTTTTTGATCTGTTAAATAACAGAACCTATTCTCTGCTATAAACCGAGCCTTAACACAAACAGAGCACACGCGAATAAGAAATGAGGAGATCGACAAAACCCTAACCCTAAACTCGCCAACACCGCCACACCCCCAACCTCGACCTCGAGGGCGGTCCTAGCGCCGTCGTGAGGCTGCAACCGACGCGGCAGGGCCGGCCGAACGCGCGCGCGAGTGGACCAACAGTCGACAGCAGTAGCAGTTCGGCAGTGGCGACGTCCACTTCAAGGTAAGAGTTCGTCCTCTGTACTCCATGATATTCGATCCCGCAAATTCGTATACGTAGCCTATATAACCACCTAAGAGACCCTTCTAATAGATTCGAAGAGACTCGACTGGATTGTTCAGGAAATCAAGTCGAAGATCACGAAAAACCAGTTAAGTTGAACCTAGTATTTGTTTCAAACACCCAACTTGACGTCGAGTTTCCAACCAACCTATCCTTCGAATCCACAAACTTCCTGAACAGAAGTTAACCACAACATATAGGGCTAGAAAAGTCCAGTAGGAGGTTTGTAAAGATTTGCTTTGTACAGAGAATTATCCATTGTTAAAAACCAAGAAAACATGTTTTAAAACAGAATTATTTTTAGAAAATCTTCCGATACGACGTGCGTTCCGCCAAACCGGATGACGTGGTCGCGAACCAAAGGCATCGAAAGGTGCGTAACGGCTTCGTGGTCGTGTGGGCTTTGGCGGAATTCAAATTGGTCGCGTGTGCGCGACGAATTTGATGCGTATCCGTCGAAATTTACCGTATCGTGCACTTTACAAATTCTCCAATTACTTTGTGCACGCTTGTCAGATCGAGACGAAACTTGCGCCAGCAGGACCGTATCGTTTTTCTGATCCTGTATGCCAAGTTTGGTCCGATTCTGAGACAGTTGATAAAATCGCCGTTTCGCGGGCCCCACGGTCCGACTCAACGGGTGATTTTGTGCTCCGCCGAAATCCAACTTTGGACATACGGTTGGGTTCGTATCAAAAAATTGGATCCATAGACATATAGTTTGACGACTTTAGAGACTGTTGACTCTGGCACGCTTTTTGGTGCAAAGCAGGTCCAATGGCGGACATCATTTTTGTCCAAAATTACCGTTTTGCTCCTGTGTCCAGAATTGGACTTAAGAACAGGCAATCCTAGCTAATTTGACTATTCTGAGAATATTGGTAATGTTTATTTCAGCTTCCGGGGACTGTTGTACGGGTTTTGACTATTGTGGCACATTGAGTAGCTCAGACTGTCGGTTTCACCAGCAGAGGACCACAGGCGAGTACAGTTTATTGTCTGCATTTTGATATTGATCTTTACTATATTTTATTGATTATTCATTGGTTATGTGATTTTATACTCTATTATAAATTGTTGAGTCGGAAATGAGAAGTACCAAGGATGTGTGATCCGACCGTAGACCGTATTTATTTTCATGTGGTAGATCTCGTAGACCGTGTTTATTTTTATGCAGTAGATCTCGTAGACCATATTTATTTTTATGTAGTAGATCTCGTAGACATTATTTATTTTTATGCAGTAGATCTCGTAGATATTGTTTATTTTTATGCAGTAGATCTCGTAGATATTGTTTAATTTCTGCAAGTAGATCTCGTAGACCGTGTTTATTTTTCATGCAAGTAGATCTCGTAGACCTCGCGGTGTAGTGGCCCAGACTGATCACATATCAAAGGTACTTCTAACAGTTGGGAAAAGTATTTTGTGTCTATTTATTGCTATTGGTTTTTCGTATTTACTGTTTATTTTCAAAACTCATGATTGATGTCTAACCTTTGTTTTATAGTCATTTTCTTTATTGAAATTGCATTCAGTGAATTGTGCTCGTTCCATTCCTGACTGAAAACCAACATTTTTTAGGTTAGCCGTGGATTCACTTAGCATGGGAGATACGGGGGTACTTGCAGAAAAAAGCCTAGAAACTAGCTAGATAGCGGAGTTGTAGTCATTCCAATATTTGTACAAGTTTATATTTTCCTGCAAATATGAATCTTGTGATCATTGTAAGTTAAATTAATTTTTGTTATTGAGCATTATTTGTGATTTTGATCTTCATGGCAGTGACAGCGCTCTACCGCCGACACTGCGGCGTAGGCTGGCTTGGACACGTCTCGTATCCGTTTAAAAAAAACGGGTACGGATCGTGACACCTCGACGCATCCAAGCGAGCTCCGCGCCACAAGCTTCTACCTGTGCCTACACATGAAAACTATGTGGGTGTCAGTACTCAACTGTACTGGTGGAATGAGCTCCTCGTCCACCCATACAAAACCGACACGTTCATTTTCTTTTGTACAACATAGTCCCCTTTTGATTTTCTTTCTACTCTTGCCTTACGATTATTTTAGAACCGACGCCTTGGCCTATATTGTGTCTCTAGACCATCCCGTGCTTGCAACATCAATGTTAACCTATCAAGTCGTGTTTACCTTACGGCTTAAAATCAGAGACACAACTACACGATGAGGCTCCATTTCCGTGTGACCGTGCTACAAATCCTTGCTGAGGCCGTGCCTCGCAACTCAGTGAGACTTAACCATATCGCCGTCTTGCGTCCCTTGCTACTTTGATCATCAACTGACCCAATCGAGACTTGTGAACTTAGTGTAACTTGACCAATTTGCCTTGCGGCGATTCCTGACTTAAAATCGAACAACTCAACCCAACTTTTGCAACTCACATGTCAACACTTGAGACTCGATACCACATCTCGTGCTGAAGCACGATGCCTATGTTGAAACCCAATCTTAGGCCCAAACTTCGTGTTCTAACTGCACACACCTTCAACTCGACTCAATCCAAAGGCATACACGCGGATAGCCGCTATTTACCGACATCTATATGAACTTGGCCACTAGCATCATAAGCTATCCTGAGACGTATAGCTTGGTTAAATCGGAGACCTTTCAACGCAAGTAGCTAGCTCCGTTGTAAGCCTCCGCTTTAACCCATGCTAAAACCTTATACACGACTATACCCTGTTTCCTCCTAGGCCGAGTCGGTCCCATGGCCCAGGGTTGCCGTTCGAGGAAACTTTGCCCTTGTCGATAAGTTGTCTATGACCATGCAAGACTCGACTCAAACTGACGTCTCTCACAGTCATCCTTTTTTCAGTGTTACCCTCTCTTCTAAAACCATGTTCAAGACTTCTATTCTTGAGATCCCTCGATGACCCACGGTCGTGAGCCTTCTCCCTTGATGCCATATCCTTTTTACTCAACTTAGAAATGCCCATTTGATAGTCCTTTTTCTAAACTCGGCTTGAAACAGACTGTAGCTCGTGCCTTAAATACTAAGTCCGTGCATTGTGCCTTAAGCCAATCGTGTTCTACGCAACACTCCTGTCCAAGTCGAGGGCCTTGAGATCGTGGGACTACTTAACTTTGACAAACCGCAAAAGAGCAGGACGGTACTTGTAATGTCTTAGGTCGACCGGAATAACTTTGCCTAACTTAACTTCATAACAACTTAACGAGCAAAGGCTGCGTCAAGCTTTGCCTTAACGGATCATGCCGTGCACGCATTCGACTTGAATGACCAAGTCACTCGGGTGCCTAGACTTAGGTCACAAGCCGCTAAATACAACTTAACTCATGGGCAAGCCAAGGCTATGCCAAGCCTTGGACGATGGGACCGTGCATGCTTTATGAAGCATTCATGCGGGCGACGCCTATGACTTAGGCTACGATCATAACTTCGCCTACTCAACCAACTTTTTTTCTTCTAAGCCACGGGACGAAGGACCGAGTGTCATTTTCAAAGCACGCCGTGCACCAACTCTAAGCCAACAGTTGGACCTTTCCATATTCTAACTCAATTGGACCGGTCGGGATTATTCCCTTATCTATGTGGATTCGTCTCTTTTATTATCAAGGCTACTTGTGCAAGTTGAAAACATGCGATTTATTATGTGAAGGCTAAGATGAGGTAAGTTCACCGAAACTATCCTACCTAAGTGTCACCCTCACTTTTCCAAGTTAGGGGTAAAATGGTAATTTTCTATTTTATAATATTTTTGAGAATTTTATTTCATGAATATTAATATTTAATTATTATAGGAGTCGGGTTCGAATTTCATCGCATTCCGAGTTAATTCGGAACCCCGGTGAATTTTGACTTGAGTCGTAATTAGCATGTTATTTAACCATGGTCCACCACACTAAACTTTTAGGTTTAGGAGTTTGGACTAGTCCCCCATGAGTAATTAAGTTTAATTATGATTTTTATTTAATTTTAGCTAACCCACAAAACCAAATTCGGACTTAACTTAGCATAGAAGTTAAGGGAGGGGCAAACTTGTAATTTCAAGTGCCCCAACCCTTCCCTTTATGACCAGCCATCCCCTCCCCATTTATTCCTCTTCTCCACTTCAAAATATCACCATTTTCTTCTTCTTCTTCTTCTCCAAGCTTTTCGCAAAAGTTAGAATAGGTTTTCCCTAGAAATCATCTCAAAATAATTCATTTTTCTCCAATATTCTTCCATCCAACTCTTCCTCTTCCCCAAATGAAGCTTCTCCAAGCTTTTGGGAGCAAGAAGTGCAAGTGTGTGTCCTAAACAATTC
This sequence comes from Iris pallida, assembly GCA_029216955.1. Classification (NCBI taxonomy): domain Eukaryota; kingdom Viridiplantae; phylum Streptophyta; class Magnoliopsida; order Asparagales; family Iridaceae; genus Iris; species Iris pallida. The sequence continues at coordinate 2,739,460 of JANAVB010025999.1, forward strand.
GTTGTGTCGGAGCCGTGTCGGAGGACTTTCGAATCGGGAATCCATCTTCCGATAGGTATAACATATTCTCTAACTTATTCCCTTCATCATGATAAATAGTTTGAACCATGTAGGATTTGATTTCCATAGTTGTGTCCTTAGTTGTGTCGAGTTTGAGTCCGTTTGGAGTGTCCTAGGAGAAGTTAGAGTTTGTGACCGTGTCCTTGAGTTTTCCCCAAATTTGGACACATTAGAATAATTAGATTGGCCTCTAAGTGGTTAGGCACTTTTAACTTCATTTATTTAGTGTTTGTGTGTGTGTGTCCATATACATATATATGTGTGTGTGTCCATATACATATATATATATATATGTGTGTGTGTGAGAGTGTTTATATATTTATGTATGTGTGTGGGAGTGTGTGTGTTTATATATATATATATATATATATATATATATATATATATATATATATATATATATATATATATATATATATATATATATATCTCCATATGAGTGTGTGTCTATATATATATATGTGTATGTGAGTATACATATATATATATATATATATATATATATATATATATATATATATATATATATATATATGTGAGAATGATAGAGAGGGATTAGAAGAGATTAGAAGAGAATTAGAGGAGTTAGAGGGGGGTTTAGAGAGGGAAATAGAGGGAGAATGATGGAGGAAAAAGAGAAGGGAAGGGGGAGCAACCATAGCAGCAAGGGGGGGGGGGGAATGGGCTGCTATTTTTCCCTCTCCCACAGCAGCACAAACACAGCCATAGCAGCAGCAGCAGCAGTAACAGCAATTGCAGTAGCAGCCACCCCCCTTTAAGCACCCATTTAACCCCCCAAACCATCCTATTTTGATCCAGTATATACCCCACTATATATACTAATATATATACATATATATATCCTATTATTTGCTCTATATAACCCTAATAAACCCACTAGAATAACCCCCAAAGATTGTCCCAAGAGGGTGTGAAAAGTGAGAGTTGAATGAGTGAATGAGAGGGTAAATGTTAAGTTAGGATTTGGTGATAGGGGGAAATTGAGTTCCGTGATTCGGAACGCATTGAAACTTGGAGGGGACTTACAAATGTGATTTAGATTTTGTGGGTAGGCTTCGGAGTTGGAACCGGGGTTGCGTGTGGGTTCGGGGAGATGGTATCGCGCCGCACCATTCCGTATCTTGAAATATTCAAGATAACGGGTAAACGGGCGATTCGGACCGTAAGATGGACTGGATGTCCTCTTACCCTAGAAAACTTGGTAGGTAATGATTGTATAGGCTAGTACCCTACTACCCTAGGAAGCACGGAGTGGAATTCCTAAGGGAAGGCCACTTGGCGTCAAGTTAGAGCGGTTTAAGGGTAAATGTTAAGGGGTAATCGGGTAATTTCGAGATACGGAGTTCGGGTAGTCGGATTGACTTGAAACTTGGGTGACATGTTGGGTACACCCTAAAAATATCATATTTAAGCCGATTTTGGCTCGGTTGACCCAGAGTTGACTTTTTATCCAAAAGTCAACCGTGAGTCAACACTTTGTCTAGATTTGACCAAATCCAAACCAGAGTTGACCAGTTGACCAAAAGTCAACTATTGGTCAACATTTGACCAGTTTGACCTAGGGTTGACCTAGAGTTGACCAAAGTTGACCAGGATTGACCAGTTGACCCAAAGTCAACTGTAGGCCAACTCTTGACCCCGTTTGACTTTCTTCGACTTGTTTTGACATGTGATGATTGGTATGACCTAGGGTTGACTTGGTCTGACTTAGATTGACTTGATACAATTTGATTTGACCTAGATTTGACTTGACAGGACTTAGTGTGACTCAGTGAGACCTAGTTTGACCTAGATTGCATATCATTCATTGTGAATCATTCTTAAACTTGTTTAAACCTAAATTAACATACAGTATCTCATCTTTAGGTTTCTGATTACCGCTCTGAGCATTGATGTACCCTACAGCTCAGGACAGCAGGTGAGTACATTCACTGATAGTTTTCATTGTCTTGATATCTGCTATATCCGATTCAGTTGTAGTGTCTTACTCGATTCCAGTCACGATAGTTCACGGACTAGTATACGTTGGATCATGACATGAGATGTTGTTCCTGGATTTTCTTGGTATATATGTACATTTCCTGTCTTGTTCCCTGTACTTGTATAGACACCGATTCCTGAGAGGGAGTAGCTATCCTCTTAGGAAATCCCGTGTCCTGACGTGTCATGTCCAGGTCTATTATACAACTCGGGGATGGAGAATTATTAGGGGTTATGTGATCAAAGCCCCATGTCACTATTTTGCTTGTGCCACTCTCACCTCACGTAGAGTGTAGCAGATACCTCCATGTCCATGTTATCCAGGTTGGCCGGCATGACTTTCCGTTGAGGTCACCGCGGATTGCCGGTCCAAGTGGATAACCCTACCATGTTTCCCTTACCGATCACATAACGCTCTAATAATTCAAGGCACATTTTATATTTACTTATCTTATTATATATCCTGTTCTGTTCTACATTCAGTACTTTCTCACCATGCTATGATATTCAGTTACTCACATGTTCTACATGCCTTTATATTGTACCTTGATTGGAGACTAAGTTCTGCTCGGGAGAAGAGTTACAACCCCGGTCCTTGTTTGGTTTAAGGGTTGTAGCTCAGCTTTCGAACGGTTTCCAAGTCTTCATATATCTTTGTCTTGTAGTTCATTATATTGTCTCTTATAGAATTTGTTAATTCACATGGAACTGCTGTTAGTGTTTGTACTTGCTCATTTTCCTGATAGGATACCGTTATGATATATTACAGATGATTCTGAGGCGGTCTGCTCGACCTATTATGGGCTCGCGCTAGATGGAGTAGTCCAGGACCGTGGCCTTATAGTAGAGCCACTAGACTTTGTATTTCCAGAGTAGTGTAGATTAGCTAGGTAATTTGACTGGACTGCGATCCAGCTAGTATTATCAGACTGTAGCTTTCTATGTTATATTTTGAGACCCTGTGATGTTGTATATATCTGGGCTTGTGTTGGACACTGGACTTATTTCTTTTCATCTCTCATATGTTTCCTTCTGTGCTATCTACCTTAGTTTTATTATGTGATTGAGACTGTATTGCTATGTCACCTCCATTCGGAGTGTATATACTGTACAGGTACCTTTATACTATTTAGTGTAGTTTTGTAGACAACCTAGACAGCGTTCTACCGCCGATACTGCAGCGTAGGCTGGACGTACCCACGTGCTCGTGCCCCTCATAAGGGTGCGGGTCGTGACACATTTTTATGGTGGCCCACGCAGGTCTCGTATCGCAATTAGTGCGATCTCGTAATGGTGCTCGACTTAGAGTACTAATTATGAGCCTGCGATTAGGACGTAGGACCTAGGATATGATAGGAGTTTCTCAATCACACCTAGGAAAAAAAATTTCGATCTTTGATTATCATGATTACTCCCCTTGTATTAAATTAACTGTCCTTCCTTGATAATATCTTCTCATGTGCCATATTGATCTCCTTGTTTCAATTCGTCTCCAGGATGACGAAGACGCACCCGCAGGCCACTGGATCGAGTAGCTTGCCCGAGAGATCTGACCAGGCAGAGGAGGAGGTTCACGAGACTGCCCCCAGTGATTCCACTATCTCGGAGACCCCGGCAGTTGCACATGGAGGTCTACCACCTCCACCCCAGAGCGTTTCGACCGTTGTTCCAGAGATACTGCCGCCACCACCTCCGATACCGACGGATACACACCACATGTTCCTTCTCCTTCAGCAGATGATGGAGACACAGCGAGCCCAGGCAGAGGCGTCGCAGCGCCAGTCGGAGGCGTCACACCGTCAGATTGAGATGCTGAGGCAGAGTATGGAGAACTCGCATCAGCTTGCACTGGCAGCAGTGGAGAGAGTGGCACCGGGTACGGTACAGGGCCCTACTTACCAGCAGCCGTACCAGCAGCAGTCCAGGCCAGGGACAATATTAGACTTTAGAAAGATGAGCTCCAGGGACTTCACGGGCACGGAGGGCATCCTTTATGCAGATGACTGGCTAGAGGATGTGCAGCGGAGCATGGAGCTGGCAGAGCTTCCTAGAGCACTTTGGGTTTCGGCCGCAGCCAGCCGATTCTTCGACATTGCGCTGACATGGTACCGCACGGATCCTCGTGCATCGGTGAGAGGGCTGACATGGGATAACTTCTGGAGGCTCTTCAAGGAGAAGTTCTTCCCGGACGTGGCTCTTACAGCATTGGAGGGCCAGTTCGTGGGTCTAGTGCAGGGGAACTCGTCGGTGGACGAGTATGCAGCGGAGTTCTTCCGCCTTAGCAGGTTCACTCCTAATATGATCCAGGATGAGGGACAGAAGGCTCGTAAGTTTCGTAGGGGACTTATTCATGCAGTGCGTACCCGTACCTCGGGTCGCCGTGACGCGACGTTCGATCAGATATTGATGGACGCGCAGATTACAGAGGAGGACTTCGGCCTCAAGCCGAAGAGGAGCGATGATACTATGGAGGCGAGTTCCAGTGTGGGACCGGCCAAGCGCCCCCACTTTCAGTATCAGCAGAAGCCATTTCAGCAACAGCCTCTGTTACAGATTCAGCAGGCACCAGCGCGTGCCCAGCAGCACCATGGACAGGGCCAGAGACCGGCTACTCCGTGCAGCTTCTGCAGGAAGCCGGGGCACAATAGAGAGGCTTGTAGGAAGAGGTTGGGCGTCTGTCTATACTGCGGGGCGCCTGACCACCAGCCGAGGGATTGCCACGCTAGTGGAATCCGAAGAGACCAGGACAGAGTACAGCAGGCTAGAGGTGGCCAGCAGGGGCGTGCTTTCGCCATGATAGTTGAGCCCACTCAGGCAGTAGCAGAGCAGATAGCAGGTTCCGATATTTCGAATCTCTTTTCCGCATTTGCCTTCTTATAAACTGTCTTGAACTTCGATTCTATCTGTTCTTTGATCGTTGGATGAAAATTGTTCTTGTGATGTGATTCCTTCTAAGATAAGTCGTATGGGCTAGGTCGCCTCGATTATGAGATTTTAGATTACTCTAGGGTCATGCTAGCAGGCATAGTGAGGACATATAGTCGGATTATGGTTATATTTCTTGGGTGTGGGAATTTAAGGTTTTCGTTGCCAAGCATGCGGCAATGCAAAAATTTTAAATACCATAATTCTAGATGTATGTACCGTAGTTGAGGACTCTGTGATTATCGTAGCCTTGCTCATTGGCATGACGGAGATTCTGAGTATCATGATGATTGGACAGACGCATACGATTATCGATTTGCATGATTTTTGTGTTTTCTTGTTTTAATTTTTGAGGATGATTTTTTTAAGGTGGATAGACTTGTAGCACCCAGATTCTATTTGAGAGTAATTTTAAATTTTATAATTTTAGTCATTTAATTCATGCTTTGATTTTTGAGATTTTAATCATTTAAATTTTAAGCCATGACTTGTGATTTTGATATTTACTATTGTTTGGTTTTAATTTCGAGGACGAAATTTTTTTAAGGTGGATAGACTTGTCACCCTCACTTTTCTAAGTTAGGGATAAAATAATAATTTTCTATTTTATAATATTTTTGAGAATTTTATTTCATGAATATTAATATTTAATTATTATAGGAGTCGGGTTCGAATTTTATCGCATTCCGAGTTAATTCGGGACCCCGGTAAATTTCGACTTGAGTCGTAATTAGCATGTTATTTAACCATGGCCCACCACACTAAACTTTTAGGTTTAGGAGTTTGGACTAGTCCCCTATGAGTAATTAAGTTTAATTATGATTTTTATTTAATTTTAGCTAACCCACAAAACCAAATTTGGACTTAACTTAGCATAGAAGTTAAGGGAGGGGCAAACTTGTAATTTCAAGTGCCCCAACCCTTCCCTTTATGACCAGCCATCCCCTCCCCATTTATTCTTCTTCTCCACTTCAAAATATCACCATTTTCTTCTTCTTCTTCTTCTTCTTCTCCAAGCTTTTCTCAAAAGTTAGAATAGGTTTTTCCTAGAAATCATCTCAAAATAATTTATTTTTCTCCAATATTCTTCTATTCAACTCTTCCTCTTCCCCAAATGAAGCTTCTCCAAGCTTTTGGGAGCAAGAAGTGCAAGGGTGTGTCCTAAACAATTCGTTGTGTCGGAGCCGTGTCGGAGGACTTTCGAATCGGGAATCCATCTCCCGATAGGTATAACTTATTCTCTAACTTATTCCCTTCATCATGATAAATAGTTTGAACCATGTAGGATTTGATTTCCATAGTTGTGTCCTTAGTTGTGTCGAGTTTGAGTCCGTTTGGAGTGTACTAGGAGAAGTTAGAGTTTGTGACCGTGTCTTTGAGTTTTCCCCAAATTTGGACACATTAGAATAATTAGATTGGCCTCTAAGTGGTTAGGCACTTTTAACTTCATTTATTTAGTGTTTGTGTGTGTGTGTCCATATACATATATATATATGTGTGTGTGTCCATATACATATATATATGTGTGTGTGAGAGTGTTTATATATTTATGTATGTGTGTGGGAGTGTGTGTGTTCATATATATATATATATATATAGATATCCATATGAGTGTGTGTCTATATATATATATGTGTATGTGAGTATATATATATATATATATATATATATATATATATATATATGTGTGAGAATGATAGAGAGGGATTAGAAGAGATTAGAAGAGAATTAGAGGAGTTAGAGGGGGTTTAGAGAGGGAAATAGAGGGAGAATGATGGAGGAAAAAGAGAAGGGAAGGGGGAGCAGCCATAGCAGCAAGGGGGGGGGGGAATGGGCTGCTGTTTTTCCCTCCCCCACAGCAGCACAAACACAGCCATAGCAGCAGCAACAGTAACAGCAATTGCAGCAGCAGCCACCCCCCCTTTAAGCACCCATTTAACCCCCCAAACCACCCTATTTTGACCCCGTATATACCCCACTATATATACTAATATATATACATATATATACCCTATTATTATCTCTATATAACCCTAATAAACCCACTAGAATAACCCCCAAAGATTGTCCCAAGAGGGTGTGAAAAGTGAGAGTTGAATGAGTGAATGAGAGGGTAAATGTTAAGTTAGGATTTGGTGATAGGGGAAAATTGAGTTCCGTGATTCGGAACGCGTTGAAACTTTGAGGGGACTTACAAATGTGATTTAGATTTTGTGGGTAGGCTTTGGAGTTGGAATCGGGATTGCGTGTGGGTTCGGGGAGATGGTATCGCGCCGCACCATTCCGTATCTTGAAATATTCAAGATAACGGGTAAACGGGCGATTCGGACCGTAAGATGGACTGGATGTCCACTTACCCTAGAAAACTTGGTAGGTAATGGTTGTATAGGCTAGTACCCTACTATCCTAGGAAGTACGGAGTGAAATTCCTAAGGGAAGGCCACTTGGCGTCAAGTTAGAGCGGTTTAAGGGTAAATGTTAAGGGATAATCGGGTAATTTCGAGATACGGAGTTCGGGTAGTCGGATTGACTTGAAACTTGGGTGGCATGTTGGGTACACCCTACAAATGTCATATTTAAGCCGATTTTGGCTCGGTTGACCCAGAGTTGACTTTTTACCCAAAAGTCAACCGTGAGTCAACACTTTGTCTAGATTTGACCAAATCCAAATCAGAGTTGACCAGTTGACCAAAAGTCAACTGTTGGTCAACATTTGACCAGTTTCACCTAGGGTTGACCTAGAGTTGACCAGAGTTGACCAGGGTTGACCAGTTGACCAAAAGTCAACTGTAGGCCAACTCTTGACCCCGTTTGACTTTCTTCGACTTGTTTTGACATGTGATGACTGGTATGACCTAGGGTTGACTTGGTCTGACTTAGATTGACTTGATATAACTTGATTTGACTTGACAGGACTTAGTGTGACTCAGTGAGACATAGTTTGACCTAGATTGCATATCATTCATTGTGAATCATTCTTAAACTTGTTTAAACCTAAATTAACATACAGTATCTCATCTTTAGGTTTCTGATTACCGCTCTGAGCATTGATATACCCTACAGCTCAGGACAGCAGGCGAGTACATTCACTGATAGTTTTCATTGTCTTGATATCTGCTATATCCGATTTAGTTGTAGTGTCTTACTCGATTCCAGTCACGATAGTTCACGGACTAGTATACGTTGGATCATGACATGAGATGTTGTTCCTGGATTTCTTGGTATATATGTACATTTCCTGTCTTGTTCCCTGTACTTGTATAGATACCGATTCCTAAGAGGGAGTAGCTATCCTCTTAGGGAATCCCGTGTCATGACGTGTCATGTCCAGGTCCATTATACTACTAGGGGATGGAGAATTATTAGGGGTTATGTGATCAAAGCCCCATGTCACTATTTTGCTTGCGCCACTCTCACCTCACGTAGAGTGTAGCAGATACCTCCATGTCCATGTTATCCAGGTTGGCCGGCATGACTTTCTGTTGAGGTTACCGCGGATTGCCAGGCCAAGTGGATAACCCTACCATGTTTTCCTTGCCGATCACATAACGCTCTAATAATTCAAGGCATATTTTATATTTACTTATCTTATCATATATCCTGTTCTGTTCTACATTCAGTACTTTATCACCATGCTATGATATTCAGTTACTCACATGTTCTACATGCCTTTATATTGTACCTTGATTGGAGACTAAGTTCTGCTCGGGAGAAGAGTTACAACCCCGGTCCTTGTTTGGTTTAAGGGTTGTAGCTCATCTTTCGAACGGTTCCCAAGTCTTCATATATCTTTGTCTTGTAGTTCATTATACTGTCTCTTATAGAATTTGTCAATTCACATGGAACTGCTGTTAGTGTTTGTACTTGCTCATTTTCCTGACATGATACCGTTATGATATATTACAGATGATTCTGAGGCGGTCTGCTCGACCTATTATGGGCTCGAGCTAGATGGAGTAGTCCAGGACCGTGGCCTTATAGTAGAGCCACTAGACTTTGTACTTCCAGAGTAGTGTAGATTAGCTAGGTTTGACTGGACTGCGATCCAGCTAGTATTATCAGACTGTAGCTTTCTATGTTATATTTTGAGACCCTGTGATGTTGTATATATCTGGGCTTGTGTTGGACACTGGACTTATTCCTTTTCATCTATCGTATGTTTTCTTCTGTACTATCTACCTTAGTTTTATTCTATGATTGAGACTGTATTGCTATGTCACCTCCATTCGGAGTGTATATACTGTACAGGTACCTTTATACTGTTTAGTGTAGTTTTATAGACAACCTAGACAGCGTTCTACCACCGATACTGCGGCGTAGGCTGGACGTACCCACGTGCTCGTGCCCCTCATAAGGGTGCGGGTCGTAACACTAAGCGAGCGGTCGCCTTGACCGAGCAATGTCTTCGAGCAGCCGTTGCAAGGCTAAGTCCGAACGCCGTCGGCGTTTCGATTCCTCCGATTGATTGAGCGGGACGGGGCACTACACTAGGACACTATGTGCGCACTTTGGTAAAGATGACAAAATAATATGGTATAAATTCAAACTAAGTAAATATGAAGAACCGGATTATCCGTCGGAGTTCCGTAAAAATTTGACGGATCATCTGATCGAAAACAGCAAGTTCGTGAGCAAAAGTTCGGATAATCCGTCGGAGTTTTGCGAAAATCCGATGGATCATCCGATCAATCACAGCAAGTATTGTGAGCAAAAGTTCGGATAATCCGTCAAACTTTCTCAGAAATCCGACGGATCATCCGATCAGTCAAAACAGCTCTAGTGAGCAATAGTTCGGATAATCCGTCGGAGTTTCGGTTAAATCCGACGAATAATCCGCTTTTCCTTGCTGGCCTTATTTAAATTTCAAATCTAATGGGAACTATCAACTGCATTAAATGCATCCAACGAATCTATATCTAGCCGTTACTGTACTCCGGATAATTCGAAAGATTTTTGCAGAAATCCGTCGAATAATCCGGTTGTCGGCTGATAGTTCTTTTTGACTTGGGATTTGTATAAATAGGCTTGCTCTCTCTTCATAAAGACTTATCCATTTTGAGCTTTAAATTTCCAAATACCAAGAGAGCTTTACCATTACTCTACAAAGCTTCCATTTGTCATCAAATCTAAAGTGCTAGAGTATTCAAGTGTTGAAGATCTTCAAGTGTTCAAGAAAATCAAAAGCCTTTTTTCTTTTCTCTTGAAGTTAAAGTTGACGAGCCTTCGAAAGAAAACTCGTGTGTAAGAAGTTGACGAGCCTTTGGAGAAAAACTCGTATGTGAGAAGTTGGCGAGCTCTTCGTATCCAAACTCGTGTTGAAGTTGACGAGTTCCTCGGATCCAAACTCGTGTGTAACTATTTACTCAAATAGTGGATTAAAATCGGAGAGAGTTCCGGGACTGGAGTGCCCCTTGGGAGGATACCAGGATACATCGAGCGTTTGAATATCTCTCTCATTCATTACCCTTTAAATAGTTATAATTGTTGGTAATTATTTTATTACCATATTCAACCCCCCTTCCTTTAGGGTTCTACAATTGGTATCAGAGCCTTGTCTCTTGATTTGGATTTACATCCTTAGAGTGATCCATGACCACTAACCCTAGTACCAACTCATTCCACAATGAGGGACACTCCACAAATAGACCTCTTCTATTTGATAGAACCAACTATAACTATTGGAAAATTAGGATGAGCATTTATTTGAAATCCCTAGATTTTGATATATGGGATTGTGTTGTTAATGGCATTCCTACATCTTCCTTAGTTATTGAGGAAGTAGTTTTCGAAACCCTTAGATATAAACTTACTGAGAACGGTAAGAAGATTGGTAATCGGGACACTAAGGCTATGAACGCTCTCTACTGTTCTCTAGATAGCAATGAATTCAATAGGATCTCGACTTGCAAGAGCTCCAATAAAATTTGGAAACTTTTGGAAGTCACTCACGAGGGAACATCTCAAGTGAAGGAATCAGAGATTAGTAGACTCACTCAAAAATATGAATCTTTTAAAATGAAACAAGATGAGTCTATTACTTTTATGTTTACTCGATTCTTTGATACCATTAACCCCCTCTCTTCTCTTGGCAAGGAATATCCCACTTATGAAAATATTAGAAAGATTCTTCGTGGATTAACAAAAGGGTGGAATCCTAAAGCTACTACCATCATTGAGGGAAACAATCTAACAACTATGAACCTTGAAACCCTCATGGAAAAGCTTATGACACACGAGCTAGACATGAAAGACCAAGAGGAATATTTAGTACAAGAAAAAGAGAAGGAGAAGACAAATGAAAAGAAAAAATCTCTAGCTCTCAAGGCTACAAAGTCCTTTTCAAAAGATAGCTTCGACGATGATGAGTCAGATGTTGAAGAAATAGCTCTCACCGTCAAACACTTCCGAAAGTTCCTCAAGTTCAACAAAGCAAAACGTACAAGACGGGACAACGATGAAGAACCCTCTTTCTACAACTGCAGAAGAACCAGATACATCAAGAGATACTGTCCCATGGCAAGAAAAGAATCAAGCAATTATGAGAAGTCCAACAAAGGAAGCTCATCTTCCAGGAAGTATGCTAACACTAGCATCTGGTGTGAAAGTGATGCTAGCGACTCAGATAACGACAAAGAATACAAGCATAATGCAAATATTTGTCTCATGGCAACTGAGGTACTCGATGACTTCTCCATGAATGCTCTTTCTTACAATGAATTAGAAAATGTCATTCTTGAATTACACGATGAACACAAGGTCATAAGAAATAAGTATAAGAAGTCTCTCAAAGAGATTGATGCTCACAAACAAGAAATAGAAAGACTTTCCAACATCATTCTTGATATAAAAGAAAAATCTCCTATTTTTGACACAAATGAGATAGAGTCTCTATGACTAAAGCTCCAAGAATCACAAGACGTCATTAAGAAAAAATGACTTTGAAATTCAATCCCTTAAAGAAGGATATGAATTTGCTATGCACAAGACACTTGCTGCAAATCAGAAAGAATATACAACCTCTATCAAGTACAATGACCTTCTTGCAAATGGCAAGAAATAAGTGGATAGGGACATAGTTCACACGAAGGCACAAAAGCATACCAACAGAACACCTAGGTCCTATCCTAACCAAATGCATACACGAAAATGACCCGCTGTAAAGAAAAATACTTCACATCATGCTTTCTACTATCATCACAATAACAATCATGTTAAAACCCCTCATCATACTAGAGTTCCTCATACACATAACACTCACTCACTTTCCTCTGGATCTATAACACCTATGATGTGCCACTATTGTGGTCTCTTTGGACACACCTCTTATTATTGTCAAATGAGAAAACATGTTGACATGAAAATGTTTAAATGGGTTCCTAAAACTAACAATAAATGACCAAAACATTCTTGGGTACAAAATTCTTCATCTTCAACTTGTGTTGTAGGTGAACCCTCCTTCATATGCTAGGAGCAAATGGATTCTCGATAGCGGATGCTCACGACCATGACCGGTGATACTTCACTATTCACAATGCTATCAATGAAGAAAGAAGGACACGTATCCTTCGGTAATAATCTAAAGAGGTACATCATAAAAATGGTAATATCGGCTTTCCTTCTTGTCCGTGCATTAAAAATGTTTTTGTTACTAATCCTAAATACAACATTCTTAGCATTAGCCATCTTACAGTAATGGCTATAATATTAACTTTGTTAAACACAAGTGCTTCATTACCGATAGCACTAGTGGATCTACCGTGTATGAAGGTATTAGAAAAAATAATATCTATGTTCTTTATCTTGTTGAAAGTACTAACAATGACATGTGCTTAGTAGCAAAGAATGATAAAAGTTGACTTTGGTATATGAGACTTGGGCATGCTAACATGGACACCATTTCTCGACTTGCTTCCAAAAAACTTGTTAGAGGACTCCCAAGCATTTCGTTCAAGAAAGATATGGTATGTGAATAATGCGAGAAGAGTAAGTTAACAAAGTCTTCTTTTAAATCCATCAACTCTGTAAGCACTACTAGACCTTTTCAACTTATTTATATGGATTTATTAGGTCTCAGTAGAGTGGCTAGTCTCGGTGGAAGATTTTATGCTTTTGTTTTAGTTGATGATTTCTCGAGATTTACTTGGATTATTTTTCTTGCTAGTAAAAGTGACACTTTTCGTGAATTTGTTGTATTTTGTAAACGTGTTCAAAATGAGAAAGGCATTATGATCAACAAAATTAGAAGTGATCATGGAGAGAATTTGATAATGCCGATTTTAAAAGATTTTGTAAAAAAAATAGTTTTTATCATGATTTTGCTTGTCCTAGAACTCCATAACAAAATGGGGTTATGGAAAGAAAGAATAGAACCCTTGGCGATATGGTAAGGGTCATGTTAAACCAATACAAGCTTTCCCAATACATTTGGGCGGAAGCCGTTAACACGGCATGTTATGTTATAAATAGGGTCTTGATTAGACCTATTTATAAGAAAACTCCATATGAGCTTTGATTTAACAAAATTCTTTCTATTGAATATTTTAAAGCTTTTGGATGCAAATATTTTATTTTGAACACCAAGAATAACCTAGGAAAATTTGAAGAAAAAGCCTATGAAGGTATCTTTCTTGGTTATTCTATGCACAGTAAAGGTTTTCCTATCTTTAACAAAAGAAGTCTTATTGTTGAAGAATCAATAAATGCCGCTTTTGACGAACTTAACACTTCTGCATCCTTCTCCTCTAATGATGTTGATGATATCTCTTTGGGGTTGAAAAACTCTTCTCTTGGAGATACTAGTACTCCCCCATCTAACAATGAAGTTTAGACTACTCCACCCGAAGTTTCTCCACCAATAGAGCCTCCTCAAGAGGATCTCCCTAAAGAATGGAGATTTGTTTCCCATCATCCAAATAAGCTTATCATTGGTGACCCTTCTTCATGAGTTAGCACTAGATCCGCTACATGGGATCACTGTGCAAATGTTGCTTTTGTTTCTCAAATAGAGTCTAATAATGTTAATGATGCTTTCAATGATAAATTTTGGATGATTGCTATGCAAGAAGAGCTAAATCAATTTGAGCAAAACAATGTTTGGAAACTTGTTCCCAAGCCTCACAACTATTCCATTATTGGGACAAAGTGGGTGTTTCGAAATAAGCTCAATGAAGATGGTTTCGTCACTCGTAACAAGTCCGATTGGTTGATCAAGGCTATAACCAAGAGAAAGACATTGACTACGAAGAAACTTATGCTTTGATTTCTTGTCTTGAATCCATTCGAATATTTTGCGCTTTTGCTTGTTTCAACTATTTTAAGCTTTTTCAAATGGATGTCAAAAGTGTCATTTTAAATGGGTTTATTAAAGAAAAAGTTTATGTCAAGCAACCTCCCGGTTTTGAGAATTTTCAATTTTTTGATCATGTTTTTAAACTACACAAAGCCTTTATGGCCTCAAGCAAGCTCCTCGTGCTTGGTATGAGCGTCTTAGCTCTTTTCTTATCTCTCACAACTTTTCAAAGGGCAAAGTTGACACAACACTTTTATCAAACCCTTAATGACACGCTTCTATTAGTCCAAATTTATGTTGATGATATTATTTTTGGTACCACTAACAAGGCACTATGTGTAGAATTTGCCAAAGTTATGCAGGATGAATTTGAAATGAGCATGATAGGAGAATTGATATTTTTTCTCGGTCTACAAATCAAGCAAGGACCTCAAGGCACATTCATCAATCAAGCTAAATATATAAAGGATCTTCTTAAGCGCTTTGAACTAGACTCATCCAAAACAATGAGGACTCCCAGGGATACAACGACCAAGCTTGATCAAGATGAAGAAGGCATTTCAGCAGACATTTGTAAGTATCGAAATATAATCGATAGTTTACTCTACTTAACTGCTAGTCGTCTAGACATCATATTTAGTATTTGCATTTGTGCACGATACCAAGCAAATCCCAAAGAATTCACTTATGTGCCACTAAACACATTTTTTGGTATCTCAAAGGCACCATCAACATGGGACTTTGGTATCCAAAATCCTCATCCTTTGAGCTTCTCGGCTACTCGGATGCGGATTTTGTCGGTTGCAAGATTGACCGAAAAAGTACTAGCGACACAAGCCAATTTTTAGGAAAATCTTTGGTATTATGGTTTAGCAAGAAAAAAAACTCTGTTGCTCTTTCTACAATTGAAGTCGAATATATTGCGGCTGGGTATTGTTGTGCACAAATTCTTTGGATGACACAAATACTAGTAGATTATGGTATTTCTTCTAATGGTATTTCTATCAAATGTGATAATATTAGCTCTATTAAAATCACTAAAAATTCGATTTGTCACTCACGTAGCAAACACATTAAGATTAGACACCACTTTTTATGGGACCATCAACTCAAAGGAGACATTCGTCTCAAATTTATCGACGCTGACCATCAACTTGCTGACATATTCACCAAACCTCTTGCTGAAGATCGTTTCACCTTCATTTGTCACGAGATTGGCCTCCTTGAGAAATCTTTTTAATCTTTGCTATTGAGTCTTCCAAATTATCTGAAAGATTTTTGCAAAAATTTGTCGGATAATTCGATCATTTCCAGTAGCTTCTTTGAAACCCATACAGGATCTTTCGTCGAATTTTCAAATAAATCCTTCGGATTATCCGTATTTATTGCTGCATTTATTTTTCACCTCTGACTTCTACTTTCCCTCAAATGACGTGACTTCTCACCTACTGTCTCGACCGGCACCCACTTTTGGGATACGAGTCCGTGTCAAAACCCAGCCTACGCCACAGTGTCGGTGGTAGTACGCTGTCTATGATAAGCATTATCCATACAAGTACACAGTCCACATATATCATCCACATCTAAGTTATAACAAAAGATTAAACTCAAGTATCAAAAATAATTTAAAGAATGATCCACTACAAATCAGCTAGTCTCGGAAACAAATCCGCTAAAATAAATATAAAACCACTGAAACTAAAGTCCGCTAAGCTCACTAGCTAAGAATAACACGAAAGAGCATAAGGAAGAAATATGCTACTCCGCATCAAAAGAAGCAACCGGCACGTTGGTAACGTCAGCGTCACCAAGATACGCACCATAAACCATGGGGCAAACCACGTCGTCTAAAGTTGAAAAAATAATTATCCAGTCAGGATTGGAGCAAGATCACCATATCACTACACTACACAGTATAATATACAAGCACGTAGAATAGCAGGAAAGAAAGGGTGAACATAACATGATACAAAAAAGACCCATATACATTGGAAAACAGTTTAAGAGTACAATTATGACGTAGAACAGTTGAAGGTATAATTAAGACACGAATACAATATAAGAGAATGATGAATATAAGACAAACCTCTAGGCAAAATGTCAAAACGAAATAAATCACGTGTACTGTGTGTTTTAGAATACAAGTGTTCGCATGTAGACGGGTTAGGACATCCGGCAGTCGGTACGTGAGGTGCAACGACTGCTATCAATATTAACATTGGGGAAAAATTGTACATTGCGTAGACCACATGCATACTAGTTTGTATTCCCCCTCCCGACTCTCTCACAGGTAAACATGATCACTTTAACATTAACTTTAACTTTAAACATTGAACATTGAACGAAAATATTAAGTGAACATGTATGGCTATGGTAACAAGTATAACTCTCATGCACCAATGGTATAAAAGATAAGGCTAACAATTTAAGGAAAGGAATAACATGCGACATAAAATACAGGCAACATAGCTCATAGTGATACTTGCCTTGCTCCGCTAGATGATGAAGTCACAACTCAAACGTCGTAGACCGATCTACCCCGTCACATAAATAACCACAAGTTAGATTATGAAAATCTCACTCTAAAAATCCTAGAAAGTGGCTAATGGTTTAACATAACTAATTATGTTTAATTCTGTAATAAATCATCTAAAAACCTAATTTAATCTAATATAATTTTGGAATTAAGATTAAATACTAATTTTTAGCCAAAGAAGATGATGGTTTCTAATGCGGAACCCATGACACGCAAATCGAGGCACATCGATGACTAAGTAGTCAAACAACACGAACTCGATGATTTGAGTATGCACCGTAGTAGATTTCAGTGCCATGAGTGCACTGGAATCGACCGTGCCAAAAAATCATGCTTTGGTCAAAAGATATCGCCGTTATGGCTATCCGTGACCAAATCGATAATTTATTAACAAAATAGAGTTCTACGAAATAATTAAAATATTAGATTAACTAAATAATTTCTGGGAAAAATATATGTCGCAGACCTCTGTGTTAGATTTCCAAAACTTCCAGCGGTTCGTGATTTCGATTTCTGGTTCTCCCAGAATCTCGAAAATAACGAAACGTGTCAAATTTTGGACAAGCAGCACTATACGAATTTTCCAGAAATTAAGGTTCAGAAATAAAAAAATAAATTACATATTCATAAACTATACCTCAATACGCTTCCAACAAAAAAAACGGTGCACGAAAAGCACGTCAGGGTTGGCGAAAATCGCTTCGGGAAATCGGAAACCCTAGATGACTTCCTCCACAAAAGACTGTTGGAATTTTTTTAGATTTTTCAAAAATTATAATATATAAATAGGAAAAGTGAGGCGGTGAGAAACTAGGGCTGAGGCTTAAGCTACCACGTAGCGGCATCCTGCTGCCTCCTGCTCTAATCGAGCGGTGGAGGTGAAGCCGGCTTGGCTTAAGCGCGGCTTGGCTCGGGACCCAATTAGGAGCCCGCCCACACCATGACAATGGATGAAAGCTAGGGCCCACCTGGCTGGCTGACGCGTGGGCCCCACACTGCTGACTGTTTTATTAATTTCAAAAAATAGGTTTTAATTACCAGAAATGAATTTTTAATCAGTTTTTAATCAAGTAACTCAAAATAAATATGTAAAAATATCAGAAAAATTTATAAAAATTCCAGAAACTATAAAATAACATATAAAACCCCAAAAAATATTTGGGATCAATATTTACTCATAGGCTTGCACAGTAAATTCTAAAAGTCCTAAAAAATAGGTTTTTCCTTCATTTAATTATCTAAATAATTTCAAAAAATACTAGAAACTACAAAAAATATAGAAAATAGTTTATAAGGTTCTAGAGCCTAGATAAATACTGGGTCCCAAAAATAACTCCGAATGGCCATATGGTAAATCATGAAATTAAATAAAATATATAAATCTTCACAAAATAAATATTTAAAAATTATCTAAAATATCTAAAAATCATGATAAACTATAAAATAGCTAAATAATTCTAATAGAACCTATCTAGAGGAAATATGACCATAAGATGGTCCTAACTCACCTATGGGCTTAGGCATGACTTTCTATGATCATAAAAATTAATCATAATCTAATTAAAATAAAAATAAAAAAATCCCTAAATTTCTAATCGGGATGGCAGATGCCATACCTACCCCCATTTATTACGATCTTATCCTCGACCGAATTTTCCATAAAAAATTTGCAATTTTTTGCCGGATATTCCGTTTCGCTAAAAAGTTTCGAAAATCGAAACCATCACGTCCATTCCTCTTCCTCTATATTCGTTTCCCTCGTTTATGAACGGTTATATCCTTTCCCATCCCCTCCAACCACCCCATCCTTCTTATATACTCCTCTTTTCTCTCATTTCGTTCACTACTCCTTCATCTCCTCTTTCATCTTCTCCTTCCTCTCACTTCCCAAGGCCTCTCACGGCAAGCGCTCCCACCATGATGGCTACTCCTCCTCCGTTGTACCGCCATCCATTGCCCTATTCTGTCCAGCTCCCACTCAAGGCTTCAACCCCACCATTTTTAAATTCGCCCAACACTCCAGCGAGTGGTTCTCCTGCTACCACAAAGCGCCTATCTGTCCAGGGAAGCCTCTATTTTGGCTCATATTCCATGCTCATCGTGAGTACTTCACGTTCTTTGGGATTGACGAGCTTCTCGAACGGCAAGTGGACTACTACCCAAATGCCATCAAGATATTCTACTGCAATCTGGTTCCCGCCAAGAGTGGCTCGGAGTTTGAAACCAAAGTCGGTGGGTCAAGATCACTGTTACTACCACATCTCTGGCCAGCATTCTCGGCCTCCAAGAGCGGAAGGCCTATCGCTCTCTTCCGAACACTATCGACCACATTACCATCTCTTCTGAACTCAGTTACGAGAAATTTCTCTTCAACATCTGCGGTGGTTCTGTTGTTCAAAGGCCGGAGGACAAAGATCTCAATCCATTCTTCCATGACTTTCATCGCATCCTCTGCCATACCCTCACTCCGAAATCCTGGAACATGGATAACCTGACCGCGGAGGAAATGATTGCCATGTACTACCTCGTCTCCAAGCAACCTTTATCTCTGGCCAAATCGATCATCTTCACCATGATCCTCATTCATGAGTCTCCTCATCACTCTCTTCTATTTGGCATGTATATCACTATGATCCTCGAGGCCAACAGGGTTGATCTGACTAACTGCCCTGTTGGTGAACCTCATCCCACTCCTCTCACATTCCATGCTCCTGGACTTTCCTTCTTGCTTTCCTGGCTTCATCTGCAGCTGAAGGAGCGGATGCTCCTAGAGGATTGCCATCCAAAGGAGGAACGATCGTGTTGGAGTCCGCATTGACGACGGGTACCAAGCTTGTTTGTCCAGGCGTCCTTGCTGGTTGAGTCGGCAAGGCAGCTTTGATTTCGTCTACTGACTTGACCCAGGACAGTAGCATGGCTTCAAGTACGTCTAGACGTTGTCGATCAGTAGGTCCTTCATGATCATCGTCGGCCATAAAGACTGTCCGGGCGTGGGTAGACGTGGAAGGGACCGTAGAAGAGGTGCTCTACGTGTCGTACCCTCGTACCGAGAAATTGTCAGGGAATGTCAGAATGTCTTCCTCCTCAGATTCAGAAGGGGTGCCACCCCGTGCGCAGGAAGCTGCATCGTCTTGGCGAAGGCGATCATTCTCGGGGACGTCCAAGTCCGTTGTATAATTCCAATGGATCGCTACCCCCTGTGTATGCTCTTGGAACACCGGATTGTCGTATACATTGATGGGACTGCTACCCCCGACTACATCTACCCCCAGGGAGGTTGTAGTGCCCCGTCCCGCAAAGTCAATCGGAGGAATCGAAATGCCGACGGCGTTCGGACTTAGCCTTGCAACGGCTACTCGGAGACATCGCTCGGTCAAGGTGACCGCTCGCTTAGGTGGGGTAGTTTCGGTGAACTTGCCTCATCTTTGCCATCACATAATAAATCGTGTTTTCAACTTGCACAAGTAGGCTTAATAATAAAAGAGATGAATCCACATAGCTAAGGAAATAATCCCGACGGTCGAATTGAGTTAGAACATGGAAAACGTCCCACGGTTGGATTAGAGTTGGTGCACAGCGTGCTTTGAAAATAACACTCGGCCCTTCGTCCCGTGGCTTGGGAGAAGGAAAGTTGGTATTCGACACAAGCTCAGAGTTAGCCTAAGTCATAGGCGTCGCCCACTTGAATGCTTCATAATACATGCACGCTTCCTCGATTGCAAGGCTTGGCATAGCCTTTGCTCGTCCCTTGAGTCAAGTTATAAGCTCGATTAAGTTAGGCAAGTTATGCCGATCGACCTAAGTCATTCCTAGTGCTGTCCCGCTCTTTCTGCGGTTGTCAAGTTAAATAGTCCCACGATCCCAAGGCCCGTCATAGGAAGTATGACTTGGGCGATAGCGTCGCGTAGATCGGAAGTCGGTTTGAGACACGATGGCACGGTCCTAGAGTTTTAAGACACGAGCCACGGTTGATTCATTGAGTTTGGAAAGTGTTGTGAATATTTGTTCTTGAGTTGAGTAAAATGATAGGGCAAGAAAGAAGAATGCTCGCGACTACGGGTCGTCGAGGCAAGATCTCAGAGGTGAGACGTATTGAACTTGGCCCTGAAAGAGATGATAATACTAGAGGTGTAATGACTGTGTGAGACGTCAGTTGAGTTGAGTCTTGCATGGTCATGGACAACTTATCGACAAGGTAGAGTTTCCTCGAACGGTAGCCCGATGGAAGGGGACCGGTTCTTGAGAAGCATCATTAGCACGTGCTGGATGACCGCACAAGTTAGCGCAGAGGCTTGCCAGCGGGGCTAGCTACCCACGCTGGCAAGGGCGGCCGCCTAACTTGCTAAAGGAGTCCAGGATGGCTCTGGGAGTCAGTGACCAAATCATATAGATGAGTCGACATGGCGGCAATCTGCGTGAGTGCCTTTGGATTGGGTTGAGTGCTGAATGTGTGTGTACAAGTTAGAGTACAAATGTTTGGGCTTAAGAATGGCTACAACATAGGTGACGTGCTTCGGCACGAGATGTGGCATTGAGTCTTGAGTTGTCGGCATATAAGTGCATAAGTTGGTTGAGTTGTTGATTTTAAGTCGGGAAACCGTCGTAAGGCAAAGTTGGTTGAGTGACACTAAGATTCACGAGTCTTGATTGGGTCGGTTGGTGATCAAAGTCGCACGGGCCGCGAAGCGGCGATATGGTTAAGTCTTAGTGAGTTGCGAGGCATGGCCTCAATATGGATTTCATAGCACGGTCACATGAAAAAGGAGTCTATCGTGTAGCTGCGTCTCTGATTTTGGCCGTAAGGCAAACACGACTTGATAGGTTAACGTTGTTGGCACAAGAAGTGGTCTAGGGACAAAGTATGAGTTAACGTTGACATTACAAGCATGGGACGGTTCTGATACACAAGTTGCGCTAAGGCGCCGGTCCTAAAACTGATCCTAAGGCAAGAGTAGAAAGACAATACAAAAGGGGGGGGCAATGTTGCACAAAGTAAAGTAAACGTGTTGGTTTTGTATGGGTGGGTGAGAAGCTCATTCCACCAGTACAGTTGAGTACTGACACCCACATAGTTTACATGTGCAGGCACAGGTAGAAGCTCGTGGCACGGAGCTCGCTTGGATGCGTCGAGGCACGGAGTTCCTTGGCGATTCGAAACGCGCGGCCGCATGGAGTAAAGACTTATACGGGACATAATATATGGACATCGTCATCCGAAGCTTCCGCTGGATCAAGACTTATAATTGAGAGATGAGAGAGGGCTGAGTGAACTTGTAAAATGTGAGAAGAGTGAGCTTGAGTGATTGTAATATTGGCCTTGCACCCCCAATGTAACCTTTTTTCAATATCAATAAAGAGCTTCATTTGAGTAACTTGTGTTTTATTCTAAAAATTCTGCTGCTATAATTCAATGTCTCTGCTTGGAACTTCTGTGCGACGACCCCATCGCAGCCGCTAAAATCGGCCGTTATGGAACCTGCCTTGTACGAGCGCAATCTAGGCTCGTGCGGCATCACGCCTTAGCGAGGACGATCGCTCCTACGGGAGCGGGGCGTGACAGAGGTCGAGGTTGTACTCCCAGGTGTTGGAAGCTTCTTTCTGGATCGAGTGCCTAGGTAGACACCCCCTATGGCTGTCGGTGGCAATCCTCCAGACTAGAGTTTCCAGCTTACCGTACTGGCTGAGATTGCCGGGCTGGAAGAGCCTATCTTCTTTCCTCCCTTACCAGGAAGAACCTTCCGAGTTGAATTACAGGAGGCGAAAGGAAATTCCTCGTCTCCCAGAATTTGTACCTGTTTCTCAAGTTGTTGTCGGACAGGTGTCGGCTGGTGCAGTCGTTGGAAAATGGACTGCCGATCTTCTGGTGATGCTGACTTGTCGCAGCAGCAGTTGATGATGACTTGGGTGCAACGACGTCCCGAGAGGGGCTCATCACATGCCAAGGTTGCTTCTTTCTCCTTGCGTTTGTGAGTAATCACCTCTCACAAGTTGATAGCAGGCTGATCTACCTTTGCATCCAATTTGTGGACTCGGGTATCCCGAGCACACGGGTGCATAGGTATCATGTTTGCTCCCTGATCCGAGGCTAGTAAAAGCACTTGCTCTCGATCGTTGGAGGGAGACTTTTTAGACCCACCCTGTCCGTTAGCCCTGGGGGACTGGACGTGGGTGGTTCTGTACAACTTTCTATTAGGAGCCCGTATAATAGTTAACGATGCCCGCTAACGGTCAGTAGCTTGGACAGTTGACTGGGCTTGTTGGGCCCGCACTGTCCTAGACTTCTTCGACTTAGCACCCGAAGGCGCATAGTAAGAAGAGTCCAGATTGGAATTTTCTACATCCTCAATGGGCCGCATGGGGTTGGGCCCGTATGAGAGACGGTCGAATACAGAGCTTCTGATAGTGCCGCATGAGGCAGCCTGTCTGCGGCCAGAGTTGGCTACCGCATGGGCTGTCTGCCTGCGGCCAGAGTTGGCTGCCGCATGGGCCATCATCCTGTGGCCAGATTTGGCTGCCGCATGGGCCATCATCCCGCGACCAGAGTTGGCTGCCGCATGGGCCATCTGCCTGCGGCCAGATTTGGCTCTCGCATGGGCCATCTGCCTGCGGCCAAAGTTGGCTGCCGTATATGCAGACTGCCCATCTCTCTTATGCGACCTCTTTCTCGTCCATATGGATCTCCCTTGTGCCCCCAAAAGCTCAGCATCGTAGTATTTTTCTTTGTTGGATTTAGGGACAGTGGGATTCTCTGCGGTCGGAAGCATGTCCGCAAGAGAGGTTCGATCACCGTCTTGGGTCGCAGAAGAAGCTTCTTCGAGAACCTAGTCGGGGGCAATAGTTTTGTGCTTCGACGTCTTGCGGGTTCCCTTTGGGTTGGTTCGCTTCTACGACGGGCTGGCGCTCCCTTCAGAGAGCATTTCTTCAAATGCTCATTGGTCAAAACGAACCACGAGCATTTGCTGCGTAGAGCCGAGCTTGGACGCGTCGGATTGCGTCACCAACTTCTCATCAGAAGAGAAGGAAGTCTCCAGCAGAGTCGCCATCGTGTTTGCCATTAAAAATCAAGAACAAGAAATACAGATGAATTGAACTTGATTGCAAACTCGCTTGTACAAGAAAAAGCTTAGAAAGAAATCCTAGGAAATAATCTAAGTACAATTGTTTAGTTTTTGATTCTGGAGGGTGACGATGGAGGCTCGAGAAAGTGTAGCAACCCTGCCTTACTCCTTGGACTATATGAGTACAATTTTTAATCAGTTTTTAATCAAATAACTCAAAATAAATATGTAAAAATATCAGAAAAATCTATAAAAATTCCAGAAACTATAAAATAACATATAGAACCCTAAAAAAATATTTTGGGTCAATATTTACTCATAGGCTTGTACAGTAAATTCTAGAAGTCCTAAAAATAGGTTTTTTCTTCATTTAATTATCGAAATAATTCCAAAAAATACCAAAAACTTCCAAAAAATATAGAAAATACTTTATAAGGTTCTAGAGCCTAAATAAATATTGGGTCCCAAAAATAATCCCGAATGGCCATATGGTAATCGTGAAATTAAATAAAATATATAAATCTTCACTAAATAAATATTTAAAAATTATCTAAAATATCTAAAAATTATGATAAACTATAAAATAGCTAAATAATTCTAATAGAACATATCTAGAGGAAATATGACCTAAGATGGTCCTAACTCACCTATAGGCTTAGGCATGACTTCCTATGATCATAAAAATTAATCATAATCTAATTAAAATAAAAATGAAAAAAAATATCCCTAAATTTCTAATCGGGGTGGCAGATGCCATATACTATCCCCATTAAAAATATTTTTGTCCTCAAAATTCAAACACACAAGTTTATATAAATATAGTAATACATGCAAGTAATCTTTTATGGCAATCTATAATAATTCTTAGAGTAAGTCATGGGAGGGTCACTGTTAACAGGAAATCAAATAGAAGCTGAACTTAATAGTATCTAAATCCAACTAGCGTGTACTAAGCATGCACCTTAATTAACAATTGTTACTAAAACTTTAAGAAAAGCTACACATGTTACCTTCGCCTTGGGGTTGTGCTACGGCCATATATGCTTGTCCTAGTTGTTGGTGCTCTCTTGGCCTATGGGCTTGTAGAGGAGGGGCTGAAGGACAATCTTTTACCCTATGATCAGGCAATCCACAATGTAGGAAAAGCCCTAGTCTCATCCTACATCCATCCCAATGATGTTCCGTCTTTCGACAAAAAGTACAATTGGTGATCGATAGGTTTTGTCTCTGTTGCTGTGGTGCTGGGGCTCTACCCGAGGGTTGAAACTGTTGCTGCTGGAAATGGGGTTGCTGCTGATACTGCTGTGCTGCGGTCTTTCATAGAGTATTGGATCGCTTCGCTGATCCCGATTGGCTGCTGCCTCCTCCATATGCGTCTCGGTCTCTCTTTTGCTTGCGCTTCAGTTCCTTCTCTACTGCCTGTGCAGCCTTCATGATTCTTTCGTAGGTCGTAGCCTCACTGGTGGCGATGGCTATACAAATTTCATGTGATAGCCCTTTTCTGAACTTCTTGGCTTTGGCATCAGGGGTCATGGTATCTGCGAAGCGGCTGAGGTAGGAAAACTCTGCGGTATACTCGTCGATGGAGAGGTTGCCCTGCTTTAGACTCTCGAACTCGCTCTCCAACTCCTCTCGGGCCGCATCAGGATAGAACTTCGTCTTGAACAGCTCCTTGAATTCTTCCCAAGTCACATCTGGCACGGTGAATCGAGGTGCGTCTCTATACCACGTGCGGGCAATGTCGTAAAGCTGCATGCTAGCTGTCTCGACCTTTATGTCTTCAGGAATTCGAGCCATCCGGAGGTTTCGATCCACGTTCTCTAACCACTCGTCCGCGTAGAGAATCCCTTCCGTCCCATTAAATTCCCTGGGCCTAAGGTCCATGAATTTCTTGGAAGTTCCAGGGTGCGGTCGGGGAGCATCTCTAGTCTGAAGAGCCTCTCTCAAGGTGTCGTGGAAGATGTTGGCCTGCTCCGTCTGGGAAGTGATGAGCTGCTGGAAGATCCCAAGGAGTAAATCATTATCTAGCACATGTGCTGGAGGCATAACAGGTGCTGGATGCAGAACAGGTGCTGGTGGTGGAGTCTGTGGAGGGAACTGCGGGGGTGGTAGAATGTCATCTTGGTGGAACCTCGAGGTCTGCGGATGTGACTGGTCGATCAGATGGGTAAGTTGCCTCCATGTGTCGGTGGGGTCCCATATGTGAAAAATCCTCCTGCAGTTGATGGGGTGTTCAGGGGAGCGGTATTCCTGTCTTAAGAATCCATTAGCTGCAATAAAAAAAAGTCATTAAACAGCAGAAAGATTCAAGCATGATGCAAAATCAAGAAATAGTTGAAGTCAAAGATAGAGATCAAGAACGTATCAAGGCATGCGAAAGAGATCCTTAAGAGCATAATCCTATTTGTGGATGATGTGAACCTATCCTAAAAGTTATTCTAAATCCGATCTTCATTTCTATTCGCAGGCTCAAAGATAGTACAACTAAGTTGAAGTACAAACCATGAGTTCGCAACCTTATGCGAAACCTGACCTGCATGGGCCACCATAAAAATTTATCATGACCCGTACCCACTTTTGGGATACGAGTCCGTATCCAAGCCCAGCCTACGTCACAGTGTCGGTGGTAGTACGCTGTCTATGATAAGCATTATCCATACAAGTACACAGTCCACATATATCATCCACATCTAAGTTATAACAAAAGATTAAACTCAAGTCTCAAAAATAATTTAAAGAAGGATCCACTACAAATCAGCTAGTCTCGGAAACAAACCTGCTAAAATAAATATAAAACCACTGAAACTAAAGTCCGCTAAGCTCACTAGCTAAGAATAACATGAAAGTGCATAAGAAATATGCTACTCCGCATCATAAGAAGCAACCATCACATTGGTAACGTCAGCGTCACCAAGATACGCACCATAAACCTTGGGACAAACCACGTCGTCTAAAGCTGAAAAAATAATTATCCAGTCAGGATTGGAGCTAGATCACCATAACACTATACTACACAGTATAATATACAAGCACGCAGAATAGCAGGAAAGAAAGGGTGAACATAACATGATACAAAAGAGACCCATATACATTGGAAAACAGTTTGAGAGTACAATTATGAAGTAGAACAGTTGAAGGTATAATTAAGACACGAAGACAATATAAGAGAATGATGAATATAAGACAAACCTCTAGGCAAAATGTCAACACGAAATAAATCACGTGTACTGTGTGTTTTAGAATACAAGTGTTTCGCATGTGGACGGGTTAGGACATCCGGCAGTCGGTACGTGAGGTGCAACGACTGCTATCAACATTGGCATTGGAAAAAAATTGTACATTGCGTAGACCACATGCATACTAGTTTGTATTCCCCCTCCCGACTCTCTCACAGTTAAACATGATCACTTTAACATTAACTTTAACTTTAAACATTGAACATTGAACGAAAATATTAAGTGAACATGTATGGCTATGGTAACAAGTATAACTCTCGTGCACCAATGGTATAAAAGATAAGGCTAACAATTTAAGGAAAGGAATAACATGCGGCATAAAATAAAGGCAACATAGGTCATAGTGATACTTGCCTTGCTCCTCTAGATGATGAAGTCATAACTCAAACGTCGGAGACTGATCTATCCCGTCACATAAATAACCACAAGTTAGATTATGAAAATCCCACTATAAAAATTCTAGAAAGTGGCTAATGGTTTAACATAACTAATTATATTTAATTTTGTAATAAATTATCTAAAAACCTAATTTAATCTAATATAATTTTGGAATTAAGATTAAATACTAATTTTTAGCCAAAGAAGATGACGGTTTCTAATGCGGAACCTATGACACGCAAATCGAGGCACATCGATGACTAAGTAGTCAAACGACACGAACTCGATGATTTGAGTTTGCACCGTAGTAGATTTCAGTGCCATAAGTGCACTGGAATCGACCGTGCCACAAAATTACGCTTTGGTCAAAAGATATCGCCGTTATGGCTATCCGTGACCAAATCGATAATTTATTAACAAAATAGAGTTCTACGAAATAATTAAAATATTAGATGAACTAATTAATTTCTGGAAAAAATATATGTCGTAGATCTCTGTGTTAGATTTCTAAAACTTCAAGCGGTTCATGATTTTGATTTCTGGTTCTCCCGGAATCTCGAAAACAACAAAACGTGTCAAATTTCGGACAAGAAGCACTCTACGAATTTTCCAGAAATTAAGGTTCAGAAATTAAAAAAATAAATTATATATTCAGAAACTATACCTCAATAAACTTCCAACAAAAAAAACGACGCACGAAAAGCACGTCAGGGTTGGCGGGTATCGCTTCGGAAAATCGGAAACCCTAGATGAGTTCTCCCACAAAAGGCTGCTGGAATTTTTTTTAGGTTTTTCGAAAACTATAATATATATATAGGAAAAGTGAGGCGGTGAGACACTAGGGCTGAGGCTTAAGCTGCCACGTGGCGGCATCCTGCTGCCTCCCGCTCTAATCGAGCGGTGGAGGTGAAGCCGGCTTGGCTTAAGCGCGGGTTGGCTCGGGTTTTGGCTCGGGACCCAATTAGGAGCCAGCCCACACCATGACAATGGATGACAGCTAGGGCCCGCGGTTGGGCCTGGGTGGCTGACGCGTGAGCCCCACACTGCTGACTATTTTATTAATTTCGGAAAATAGGTTTTAATTACCAGAAATGAATTTTTAATCAATTTTTAATCAAATAACTCAAAATAAATATGTAAAAATATCAGAAAAATTTGTAAAAATTTCAGAAACTATAAAATAACATATGAACCCTAAAAAATATTTGGGGTCAATATTTACTCATAGTCTTGCACACTAAATTCTAGAAGTCCTAAAAAATAGGTTTTTCCTTCATTTAATTTTCTAAATAATTCCAGAAAATTCCAGAAACTACAAAAAAATATAGAAAATAGTTTATAAGGTTCTAGAGCCTAAATAAATACTGGATCCCAAAAATAACCCCGAATGGCCATATGGTAAATCATAAAATTAAATAAAATATATAAATCTTCACAGAATAAATATTTAAAAATTATCTAAAATATCTAAAAATCATGATAAACTATAAAATAGCTAAATAATTCTAATAGAACCTATCTAGAGGAAATATGACCATAAGATGGTCCTAACTCTCCTATGGGCTTAGGCATGACTTTCTATGATCATAAAAATTAATCATAATCTAATTTTAAAAAAAATGAAAAAAAAATCCCTAAATTTCTAATCGGGGTGGCAGATGCCACACCTACCCCATTTATTACGATCTTATCCTCGGCCGGATTTTCCATCGAAAATTCGCAATTTTTTGCCGAATTTTTCGTTTTCGCTAAAAAGTTGCGAAAATCGAAGCCATCACGTCCATTCCTCTTCCTCCATATTCGTTCCCTCATTTATTAACGGTTATATCCTTTCCCATCCCCTCCAACCACCCCATCCTTCTTATATACTCCTCTTTTCTCTCATTTCCTTCACTACTCCTTCATCTCCTCTTTCATCTTCTCCTTCCTCTCACTTCCTGTGGCCTCTCACGGCAAGAGCTCCCACCATGATGGCTACTCCTCCTCCGCTACACCGCCATTCGTTGCCCTATTATGTCCAGCTCCTACTCAAGGCTTCAACCCTACCATTTTTAAATCCGCCCAACACTCCAGCGAGTGGTTCTCCTGCTACCACAAAGCACCTATCTGTCCAGGGAAGCCTCTATCTTGACTCACATTCCATGCTCATCGTGAGTACTTCACGTTCTTTGGGATTGACAAGCTTTTCGAACGACAAATGGACTACTACCCAAATGCCATCAAGATATTCTACTGCAATCTGGTTCCCGCCAAGAGTGGCTCGGTGTCACGACCCGCACCCACCGTGAGGGTACGAGTACGTAACAACGTCCAGCCTACGCCGCAGTGTCGACGGTAGAACGCTGTTCTAGGTCATGAACTATAACTACATAATATGAATACTCTTCATAAGGAGGCCAACACAGAGGTACAACTCAATCACAATCTAAGGTAGAATGTAGCATGATAGAAATAGATAAGAAATCCTCAACTGAGGTACAGCAGAAAGAAATAATAAAGTCTCAACATCTCTAAAATATACAACTCTGAAAATAAGACAACAGCTAAACATGAAAAGAAAGGACAGTCTAAGCTATCTACACTATACAAGGTATCATCCTGAGCAGCTGCCTGAACCTCCCCAGGGGTCCAGGTCGCGAGTGTCAACTAGGCAAACTCCAAGTAAGGGTGCAGGGTTCCTCATCATCCTCTGTAAAATTTTCAGCAGGTCCAGTCAGGACGGGAGCGAGCACAAAACATCTCACGCAGTTCATATCATGTTAGAAAATATAAAGCATGCAATAGAGTAAGGTACATGAAACGCTGAAAGAAGAATGTATATAAAAAACAGTAGAGATTTGATAACAGGAAATATCTATATATGATAAGTAAGAACTGTAAGCCTACTGTGATTTAGAGTACAATATGGTTATGTAAACGGTCTAGAAAAATGCAATGGTAACTCCATTGTACGTGGGTGTACAATAGACATATACAATAGTTATACAATCTTGTACAATAGAATTTGAGTACATAACCAATTCTACTCCACCTCCTCAATCAATACACAAGGATCCACTCCAGTTACGTTATCTTACACAATAGTGTACAATGTTATACAATGGATGTACAATATTATACAATAGATGTATAATATTATACAATAGTTGTACAATGTTATACAATAGTGTACAATGGTCTATCCCTGGGACTCATGTGATACTGAGAGTACAATATGCACAAGGAGTATACAAGGATATAGGTATTCAATAAATACAATATGGAAGTAAAATGCACATCACAATATGTATCTAGTGAATACAAGGGGATAACATCCCAAAATGAGATCCATATAGTACCAATCCGTGATAACAATCATGTCAGCATCAAGTACAGTAATCTAGAGCAAGAATGTAAATCCAGACAAGTATGAAACGGTCAGAGAATGTACTCGCCTGGTATCTGAATGTCTGAAGTAAATGTACTGTCCGAGATGAGGTACCTGACTCCTAGTTAGAGCAACACAAGTCAAGATATATACATGGGATGATAAATGTAATCTACGATGCGTCTGTATGCTGTCTAGGTCAAAATAGACTAAAGTCAACACTTGGTCAACTCCAGTCAACTACACCAGTCAACTAGGTCAACTAGGCCACTCCTAACCCCAGTAAGTCTAATAAGTCTCACTAGGCCTAACCAAGCCTAGTCTAGCAATCACACACCAATCACAAGGCTATACAAGCCAACACAAGTCACACATCAAGATACATCACTATCATGCATATTCGATATTATATATATATATATATATATATATATATATATATATATATATATATATATATATATATAAGAGAAAGGAACTAACATGTAAAGCTATGTGTGTGTGTGAACATGGATGTGTACATGAAAAGAGAAATCAATACTAGTTATGAGTTTACACTACACATGGCGCAAAGCTAACCCATCTACATTACACATGTATTATACTTAACATGCATGGCTACAAGTATACATCTATATACATTAGAGTAGAGACTATTTAAGTTATAACTAACATGCATCTATACTTTACATAAATCTATATATATTATAGCAATCATTTAGAGAAGGGTTACATGGCATGGTGGTTGATATAGAGTGGGGTGTCCTTGTGCAGAGGGTGAAGTTCATTCTCAGTTTAGTTCCACATTTACATATAAACTAAAGTGAGCTATCCCATAAACTGGTGTAATTAACCACATAAAATGAACCATGTTATCTGAAATCTGCCATTAAGCCAACATCCCATATGCATACAGCTCATACATTGTCTAATACTGAAATTAACTAACATTTCGAATTAAGGGGTTGAAGGTTAACATTACATTCATAGACATTCCACTATATTGAAAACTAAAATTGGCTTGGCAATAGGAAAAGGAAGGTATATATGCTTACATGGACAGTTCAGTGTTCGAACAACCTAAAATGAACTAACATTCAATCTAAATATCAGCTATGCATAGGTTCTATGTCTACATATGAAATCTGATAATGCATTTACAATATTTATACATTAAGCATTCATATCTATCATTACATATATACCTTGCATTTATATCTAGTATTCATTATATACTTTCATGCATGCATTGTATATCATTCTTTCATTCATGCATTGCTTACATATATTACATTAATTGCATTCCTACATACTTGCATTCAACCATATATATACATTAATGTAAAGAGGATATATATCATATATATATCATTTCATTCATCTAACATATCATGCATTACATACTCTATATTCATTTAATATCCATACTACATAAGCTCATAGGTTACACAAAATGGATATATCGTATAGTCACTCTTTTACTTAAAACTAATACTGTACCAATTGGGCATTCACTAAATTCTAGGATTAAAGTATATTGTAGTACTTCATGTTAGCTTTCTGAAACTTCAAACGGATCGCATTTTCGTGTCCGGAAGCTCCCGAAATCGCGAAAATACCGAAACGCGTTCGTCTTTCGTATAGCTGACACTCAAATAATTCTACAGAAAGTTACATAAAGAATTTGGCTTATTAAAATATATATTTGGAAAGCTAACTTCGATACGGTTCTTTTAAAAAAATGGGAGATAAATCAGAGTTTTAAGCTAAAAGTTATGATATTTCTAAGTTGCTATTGCTACTAAAAATGTGGATAAAAATTATGACGAATTTGGATAGTTTGAGACAAAAGAACACAAGTATATAACATAATATATCAAGAACTCACTCTCTACACTAATATATATATATATGAGACACTATAGAACACATCTCCAATACAAAAATATGAGATTAAACATGTAATAATTCATTCATACATAACAACAACACATAGTGTGTCCAAATTTGGGGTTTTCCCACATGGACACAACCACAACACAAAGGACACTCCTATGACCTCCAAATGGACACGAAATGGACACAAATGGAGATACAACCATGGGGGTCATTCCTATGGGTTCAAAATAGACCTATATGTATGAGAAAATAAAAAGGAGAAGAGATTTATACCTCCCGGTTGATCGAATCGAAGAAAAGCCTTTCCGGAGCGACACCGACACGTAGAGATTCCAAAAGGACACGAACGAGCTCCGAATCCTCCCAAACTTGGGTAGCTTCCTCCTTGGCTAGAATGGAGAAGGAAAGAAGAAGATTTGGTGGCAAAATGGAAGGATTTGGTAGAGAAATTGCTAGGGATTGCTATCTAGGAATTTGGGGAAGAACAATATAGAGAGTGTGGATGAGAATAATGAAATGAACTTGAGCCTATCCTCTCCCAAAGTGGCTGGCCATATGGGGCTATTTGTCCTATTATTGTAAGGTCCAAAATGCCCCCACTAACATATTCTATTAGTATTAGGAAAGGGCTAATTGGTTGGGGCTAAATTAGTCATTCTAAAGTCTCTAATCACACTAACCTTATCCATAATAACTAGTCTAACCTCTAACTAAAATATTTCTATCATGTGGGCCATGGCTAACTAATGTGTGGGTCCACTAAAGTCAACACTACCTCCGGGTCCCCGTTTCAAGTCGGATTGAGCTGAAATTCGAACCCGACTCAAATAACCCCAAAACAATATCATAAATAATAAAATAAATTTCAAAAATATTTCAAAAGTACAAAATGACAAAAATACTCATGTTCCTGAAAACTGGGGGTGACAAATTCCTCGAAATTAAAACCAAACAATAGTAAAATGTCAAAATCACAAGTCATAATTTTAAATAGTTTAAAAATGATTAAAAATCACCAAAAATTATAATATGAAATAATTATCAATAAATAATAATTATAATTACAAAATTTCAAAATTACTGTCATCTGGAAAACTGGGTGTTACAATTCTACCCACCTTATAAAAATTTCGTCCTCGAAATTAAGATGATCACACCCCCTTCTAGGTCAAACATAGTCAAGGGTTAATCACTAGTCAATTTCTCAACATCTAAGTACTTGGTCATCAACTGGTCAACTTCTTAGGGTTTTACCTATGCTAGCTATCTAGGTGTTGGCAACTAGAATTTAGCAAAAGAAAAACTCTATAATAGACTAGCTCTTAACTTCCCAATCCTATCAAGTCACCTATAACTAAATACCTACAAGCTAAGCACATGAATACCAAATACCACATATATATATATATATATGCTCAAGAACAACAACCCATCACATATATCCTAAGTATATCATCTATATATATACATGACTGATCAACCAAGGGTTAAGGCAGACTAAACTTATAAGGGTCTGAAACAATGCTTAAAACTAGGCTAAGGATGAATGGTCTGAATCAAGGGGACATGGTATCTAGTGAAGGGTCTGCACACTGCCTATAAAGGTGATCAACACAAAGGAACTCAACACGAAGGGAACTTAACTAAAATGGAAAACTGAACCAAGTATAGGCTAAACAACATGTTTATAACCCTATACAACAATGGCCTATAGATACTAACTAACCTATATCCTATATGCCAATATCATCTGCAATCTATCTATGTAAATAGACCTCTCGGTCTTAGGTGAAACTACAACTATACTCAAAGGCAGGCTCTGGTCATGGGTGCCTCACTGGAAAAGGTAAGAGAAAGTAGTAATAATCATCAAGACTGTAAGGCATACTAACATCCTATGTGTAACTGGTTGGTATTATAGATAACAGGAGAATTATCTGCAATGGGTTACTATTCTAACACCAATGCTAACTATCACCTCTAGGGTACAGACACTCTACAAGTCATTATACCATTATACTATGAAGGAACTACCTATGAATAAGCTCTACAAAACTAAATATCCCTACTCCTAAGTCATTTATAACAATCAAAAGGGTATGCTGTTTAAACCTTCTCAAGATACAATCTGTTAATCATATGCATCTGTCCAAAATTATGTTGTCCAGAGTCTTCATCATGCTAGTGAGCAAGGCTACGATAATCACAGAGTCCTTGACTAAGGTACGTACCTCTAGGTTCATAGTATTTCAAATTTTCGCACTGCCGCATGCAACGGCGAAAACCTTAAATTCCCATACCCGAGAATACATCCAAAATCTGACTACATGTCCTCACTATGCCAACTAACACGACTATTGAGGATTCTAGATCCCATGATTTAGGCGACCTAGTCCATATGATTTTCTCAGAAGAAAAAACAAACACAACAAAAGAGTAACATGACAAAATTAATCAATCAACAAGGAACAGATGGAATTGGATTTCAAGGAAATTATAAAAGATAATTGCGGGAATGGAATTGAGAAGAATGGAACTTGCAGCAAGATCTCCAATGGTCTGCACATCTTTGACTGTCCTGACAATAGCTCGCCCTGCTAGTTTTCCCTGGTCTGCTGCTGATGCTGCATGAACCACCGCTGCTGAGAGAAATCAGAAATGACGGGAGAAAATCTCTGTACAGATAGAGGTGCACCTCCAATGTAGCAGAAATGTCAACCTGAGTCGGCACAACAGAAGCTGCGGTCTCGAGGCCATGATGAACAGGACGAGAGGTGGCCAGCCTCTCGATAGTATCCCCCGAACCGAAGCGATGAGATCGTGTCTTCATAACCATCATGAAAAGTGATCAAACAAGAAGCAATTTCTGAGAATAAAGCAAAAAATTCAAAGGAAGACAGTTTATATTCAAGGGAAGTCAATAAGCAACAATTTTTGGCAAAAAAGAATCTGATTAAGAGTTTTTCCTAATGTGATTGAGTACCTCCAAAATATCCTAATCCTACTGCAGGCTGTAGTGATACTCTAGTTCGAATACCACTACATAAACTCGACCTGTATGGGCCACCACTAAAAACGTGTCACGACCCGCACCCACCGTGAGGGTACGAGTACGTAACAGCGCCCAGCCTACGCCGCAGTGTCGGCGGTAGAACGCTGTTCTAGGTCATGAACTATAACTACATAATATGAATACTCTCCATAAGGAGGCCAACACAGAGGTACAACTCAATCACAATCTAAAGTAGAATGTAGCATGATGGAAATAGATAAGAAATTCTCAACTGAGGTACAGCAGAAAGAAATAATAAAGTCTCAACATCTCTAAAATATACAACTCTGAAAATAAGACAACAGCTAAACATGAAAAGAAAAGACAGTCTAAGCTATCTGCACTATACAAGGTAATCCTGAGCAGCTGCCTGAACCTCCCCAGGGGTCCAGGTCGCGAGTGTCAACTAGGCAAACTCCAAGTAAGGGTGCAGGGTTCCTCATCATCCTCTGTAAAATTTTCAGCAGGTCCAGTCAGGACGGGAGCGAGCACAAAATATCTCACGCGGTTCATATCATGTTAGGAAATATAAAGCATACAATAGAGTAAGGTACATGAAACGCTGAAAGAAGAATATATATAAAAAACAGTAGAGATTTGATAACAGAAATATCTATATATGATAAGTAAGAACTGTAAGCCTACTGTGATTTAGAGTACAATATGGTTATGTAAACGGTCTAGGAAAATACAATGGTAACTCCATTGTACGTGGGTGTACAATAGACATATACAATAGTTATACAATCTTGTATAATAGGATTTGAGTACATAACCAATTTTACTCCACCTTCCCAATCAATACACAAGGATCCACTCCAGTTACGTTATCTTGCACAATAGTGTACACTGTTATACAATAGATGTACAATATTATACAATAGATGTACAATGTTATACAATAGTTGTACAATGTTATACAATAGTGTACAATGGTCTATCCCTGGGACTCATGTGATACTGAGAGTACAATATGCACAAGGAGTATACAAGGATATAGGTATTCAATAAATACAATATGGAAGTAAAACGCACATCACAATATGTATCTAGTGAATACAAGGGGATAACATCCCAAAAGGAGATCCATATAGTACCAATCCGTGATAACAATCGTGTCAGCATCAAGTACAGTAATCTAGAGCAAGAATGT
Source organism: Iris pallida (assembly GCA_029216955.1). NCBI lineage: Eukaryota > Viridiplantae > Streptophyta > Magnoliopsida > Asparagales > Iridaceae > Iris > Iris pallida. The sequence continues at coordinate 2,776,414 of JANAVB010025999.1, forward strand.
AAATCCAGACAAGTATGAAACGGTCAGAGAATATACTCGCCTGGTATCTGAATGTCTGAAGTAAATGTACTGTCCGAGATGAGGTACCTGACTCCTAGTTAGAGCAACGCAAGTCAAGATGTATATATGGGATGATAAATGTAATCTACGATGCGTCAGTATGCTGTCTAGGTCAAAATAGACTAAAGTCAACACTTGGTCAACTCCAGTCAACTACACCAGTCAACTAGGTCAACTAGGCCACTCCTAATCCCAGCAAGTCTAATAAGTCTCACCAGGCCTAACCAAGCCTAGTCTAGCAATCACACACCAATCACAAGGCTATACAAGCCAACACAAGTCACACATCAAGATACATCACTATCATGCATATTCGATATTTTATATATATATATATATATATATATATATATATATAAGAGAAAGGAACTAACATGTAAAGCTATGTGTGTGTGTGAACATGGAGGTGTACATGAAAAGAGAAATCAACACTAGTTATGAGTTTACACTACACATGGCGCAAAGCTAACCCATCTACATTACACATGTATTATACTTAACATGCATGGCTTCAAGTATACATCTATATACATTAGAGTAGAGACTATTTAAGTTATAACTAACATGCATCTATACTTTACATAAATCTATATATATTATAGCAATCATTTAGAGAAGGGTTACATGGCATGGTGGTTGATATAGAGTGGGGTGTCCTTGTGCAGAGGGTGAAGTTCATTCTCAGTTTAGTTCCACATTTATATATAAACTAAAGTAAGCTATCCCATAAACTGGTATAATTAACCACATAAAATGAACCATGTTATCTGAAATCTGCCATTAAGCCAACATCCCATATGCATACAGCTCATGCATTGTCTAATACTGAAATTAACTAACATTTCGAATTAAGGGGTTGAAGGTTAACATTACATTCATAGACATTCCACTATATTGAAAACTAAAATTGGCTTGGCAATAGAAAAAGGAAGGTATATATGCTTACATGGACAGTTCAGTGTTCGAACAACCTAAAATGAACTAACATTCAATCTAAATATCAGCTATGCATTGGTTCTATGTCTACATATGAAATCTGATATTGCATTTACAATATTTATACATTAAGCATTCATATCTATCATTACATATATACCTTGCATTTATATCTAGCATTCATTATATACTTTCATGTATGCATTGTATATCATTCTTTCATTCATGCATTGCTTATATATATTACATTAATTGCATTCCTACATGCTTGCATTCAACCATATATATACATTAATGTAAAGAGGATATATATCATATATATATATATATCATTTCATTCATCTAACATATCATGCATTACATACTCAATATTCATTTAATATCCATACTACATAGGCTCATAGGTTACACAAAATGCATATATCGTATAGTCACTCTTTTACTTAAAACCAATACTGTACCAATTGGGCATTCACTAAATTCTAGGATTAAAGTATGTTGTAGTACTTCATGTTAGCTTTCCGAAACTTCAAACGGATCGTATTTTCGTGTCCGAAAGCTCCCGAAATCGCAAAAATACCGAAACGCGTTCGTCTTTCGTACAGCTGACACTCAAATAATTCTACAGAAAGTTACAGAAAGAATTTGGCTTATTAAAATATATATATGGAAAGCTAACTTCGATACGGTTCTTTTTAAAAAATGGGAGATAAATCGGAGTTTTAAGCTAAAAGTTATGACATTTCTAAGTTGCTATTGCTACTAAAAACGTGGATAAAAATTATGACAAATTTGGGTAGTTTGAGACAAAAGAACACAAGTTATAACATAATATATCAAGAACTCACTTTCTACACAATATATATATATATATATATATATATATATATATATATATATATATATATATATATATATATATATATATATATATATATATATATATATTTTATATATATATATGAGACACTATAGAACACATCTTCCAATACAAAAATATGAGATTAAACATGTAATAATTCATTCATACATTACAACAACACATAGTGTGTCCAAATTTGGGGTTTTCCTACATGGACACAACCACAACACAAAGGACACTCCTATGACCTCCAAATAGACACGAAATGGACACAAATGGAGATACAACCATGGGGGTCATTTCTATGGGTTCAAAATAGACCTATATGTATGAGGAAATGAAAAGGAAAAGAGATTTATACCTCCCGGTAGATCGAATCGAAGAAAAGCCTTCCCGGAGCGACACCGACACGTAGAGATTCCAAAAGGACACGAACGAGCTCCGAATCCTCCCAAACTTGGGTAGCTTCCTCCTTGGCTAGAATGGAGAAGAAAAGAAGAAGATTTGGTGGCGAAATGGAAGGATTTGGTGGAGAAATTGCTAGGGATTGCTCTCTAGGAATTTGGGGAAGAACAAGAGAGAGAGAGTGTGGATAAGAATAATAAAATGAACTTGAGCCTATCCTCTCCCAAAGTGGCTGGCCATATGGGGCTATTTGTCCTATTATGGTAAGGTCCAAAATGCCCCCACTAACCTATTCTATTAGTATTAGGAAGGGCTAATTGGTTGGGGCTAAATTAGTCATTCTAAAGTCTCTAATCACACTAACCTTATCTATAATTACTAGTCTAACCTCTAACTAAAATATTTCTATCATGTGGGCCATGGCTAACTAATGTGTGGGTCCACTAAAGTCAACACTACCCCCGGGTCCCCGTTTGAAGTCGGATTGAGCTGAAATTCGAACCCGACTCAAATAACCCCAAAACATTATCATAAATAATAAAATAAATTTCAAAAATATTTCAAAAGTACAAAATGACAAAAATACTCCTGTTCCTGAAAACTGGGGGTGACAAATTCCTCGAAATTAAAACCAAACAATAGTAAAATGTCAAAATCACAAGTCATAATTTTAAATAGTTTAAAAATAATTAAAAATCACCAAAAATCATAATATGAAATAATTATCAATAAATAATAATTATAATTACAAAATTTCAAAATTACCCTCATCTGGAAAACTGGGTGTTACACTCGGAGTTTGAAACCAAAGTCGGTGGGTCAAGATCACTGTTACTGCCATATCTCTGGCCAGCATTCTCGGCCTCCAAGAGCGGAAGGCCTATCGCTCTCTTCTGAACACTATCGACCACATTACCATCTCTCCTGAACTTAGTTACGAGAAATTTCTCTTCAACATCTGCGGTGGTTCTGTTGTTCAAAGGCCGGAGGACAAAGATCTCAATCTATTCTTCCATGACTTTCATCGCATCCTCTGCCATACCCTCACTCCAAAATCCAGGAACATGGATAACCTGATCGCGGAGGAAATGATTGCCATGTACTACCTCGTCTCCAAGCAACCTTTATCTCTGGCCAAATCGATCATCTTTACTATGATCCTCATTCGCGAGTCTCCTCATCGCTCTCTTCTGTTTGGCATGTATATCACTATGATCCTCGAGGCCAACGGGGTTGATCTGACTAGTTGCCCTGTTGGAGAACCTCATCCCACTCCTCTCGCCAAAGCCAAGGCACGTGGTCGTGCCACTCCGGCAGTTGCTGCTGTCCCCGCCTCTCCTCTGGCCTCACTTCTCACTCAAGACGTGCGCCGCTACATCGACCGCAAGTTTGACCATCTCTCTCTCTCTCTCCACAATAGAGCGCATTCAGGCGGCCACCCGGGGACTCGGCACCCTCATTCACCATGGCTTCATGGATCAAGCTTACTACTTCCAGCGCATGCTTGAGGAGCGCAACCTCTATGTCAATCCCAATGCTTCTCATCCTAATGATGGCATTGAACCTTATGGTGCCTTTATCCCGGCCCTCGCAGATGATGAGGATCAGGTGGCAGGTCCATATGGTGCTCCTGACAGTTGAAGGTTCTCGTTTCTCGTAGTGTGGTTTCTTTTGTTGTGTGTAGTCCTCCGGGGACTTTGTTTTAGTAACAATGTGTCTTTTTGTTGTGTGCAGTCCTTCAGGGACTAGAATTATGCTATTTAATGTCTGTTTTAGGTCATCCTTTATGACCTGGTTATTGTGGTTCTGTCTTATGCCTACCTATTTTCTAATCAAGTCTACTTTTATCATGTTTTTGTCTCTACTATATTCTCTTGCATATCGTTTCTATCATTCCATTTTGGCTAAATGTCAAAGGGGAAGAAATTGTATTGAAGGGAAGATATCATTTTATGGGGGAAGTTATCACCTAACCCATACACTTTTATCAATTATCAAAATAGGAGAGATTGTTGGCACATCAATTTTGATATATTGACTATTATTAACCTCTGTACTGTTTTAGCTATAATCTATCTACAGGAACAAATGAAAAAGACAAACAAAGAATATAGACGTTTCCAAACAAGTCTCATGAAGCTTTTCGGAACAAAGAAGAAAAGACTTTCCAAATCTCCGTCAAAAGACATACACCTTAAAGCACTCAAAGAAGACGATGACAAAGATAAAGATTTCAGATCAAAAGCTCCTCTGTCTGTCTAAGAGTCTGTAAAGTGTCTAGGAGACTATGTACGCACTTTGGTAAAGATGACAAACTAATATGTTATAAAATTCAAACTAAGTAAATATGAAGAACCGAATTATCCGTCGGAGTTCCGCAGAAATCCGACGGATCATCCAATCGGAAACAACAAGTTTATGAGCAAAAGTTCGAATAATCCGCCGAAGTTTCGCAGAAATTCGACGGATCATCCGATCAATCACAGCAAGTATTGTGAGCAAAAATTCGGATAATCCGCCGGACTTTCGCAGAAATCTGACAGATCATCCGATCAATCATAGCAGCTCTAGTGAGCAATAGTTCGAATAATCCGCCGGAGTTCCGGTTAAATCCGACGGATAATCCGCTTTGCCTTGCTGGCCTTTTTTAAATTTTAAATCCAGGGAACTATCAACTGCATTAAATGCATCCAACGACTCTATTTCTAGCCGCTACTGTACTCCGAATAATCCAAAGGATTTTTACGAAAATCCGTCGAATAATTCGGTTGTCGACTGATTGACTTGGGATTTGTACAAATAGGCTTTCTCTCTCTTTATAAAGACTTATCCATTTTGAGCTTTAATTTCCAACTACCAAGAGAGCTTTACCATTACTCTACAAAGCTTCCATTTGTCATCAAATCTTAAGTGCTAGAGTATTCAAGTGTTGAAGATCTTCGAGTGCTCAAGAAGTTCAAAAGCCTTTTTCCTTTTCTCTTAAAGTTGAAGTGACGAGCCTTCGAAAGAAAACTCGTGTAAAATCCCTAAATTTCTACTATTTTTTTAATTAAATTTAGTACTGATTTAAAATTTTATATTGTACGTCGCGTAGTCGTATTGTATGTCGCGCACGAAATTTTATTTTTCTTGCTCGTCGAGTGCAAATATGTGCGAGCGTACACATTTTAGAAAAACTATTTTTTCTATTTTTATAGTTTCAAGATAATGTACATAATAATTATTTTTGCCATTATACCAAATTTCTAAGTTGGTTATTTTAAGCCTTTCTTTCTAATATTTATTAATAATAAATTATATTTTATTGTATACTAGAAAAGCATAATTTTGTATAAATAATTATGCATACATATCTCATAATCAATTATTAGTTTATTTTTAAATAATAAGATAATTTTTGAAATTATTATTATAGTATTTTTTGAAAACATATTTTGAAATTTTGTGACAATTTAAATTTTATTTTGATTTTATGGATTGATTTAAATAAGTAAATTTATATCTATATTTGAAATTGATTTGATTTTAAACTAAAAGAATTTAATTGAAATTAAATTGGATTTGTATTTGGATTTGATTGATTTTAAATTAAGTTGTGAATTATCTATTTTTGGGTTTAAACTAATTCTAGTCCTATCCAAATGGAGATTTCCACATCCTATAAATAGGCATGTACTCATCAACATATTCCTATTCTCCAAATTACTCCATCCACCACAAACAGTGCCGTGCATCGTGTCCATGTTTCCCCCACCTAATATCTTATTCCATTATTTATACATATACATTGCTCCTCCTCTGTGCCGACAACCCCGGCACGATACATCAAATTCCAAATCCTAACCTAACCACGTCTCTACTTCCCTGCTCTTACCACCCCGACCACCATGGACCTCCGCCACATCTACGGTATCACCACCCATCCGATCCCACGACAGCACCCAGCCACCATCATCCACGTTCAACCACCGAGACCTTTTCCCAACAACAGCCTGCCACAACCACCTCCAGACTTCCGGCCAACACCGCCCCGTCGCCTCTAGGCAATCGCCATGGCCAACTCCGGCCTGACCGCCCAACATGCAACCATCCCGTCACACCAGCCACCATAGATTGACGCCACCACCTCCTTATCATCGTCCCCAGCCCTAGCGCCTATAGCCCCGACCCACCGGAGCTCCCCCGGCGAACCTGTCAACCACCACCATCGGCGACTCCAAACCCAATCGACCAAGAGAATAAAAACCAAATTAAGACACCCACCGCCCTTACCTCGACGGCGAGCTTCCTCCACCGGTCGCCGCGCCCGTCCGCCCCGACCGACGACTCTCAGACCCTCCGTTCCCCTTTCCTCGCTCTCCCTTCCTCCGATCGTCGCCTACCCCTCTGATTCTCCCTCTCCAGCTCCTTCCCACTCTCTCTCCCTTTCCTTCTAAAAGAAGAACCACAATTTTCTTTTCTTTACTTTTTTTTACATATTTTTTTCTGACAGCAGTGCTGTCATTTAGTTTTAATATCTATTATTACTATTATTATCATTATTATTATTAATATTATTATTATTACAATTATTATTATTGTTATTATTGAGAGCACTGTTTCAATTATATTTTTTTATTAATTTTATATTAATTTTTATTATTACTAATTTTGTTGTAGGATAGTATACTCATATAGTAGTGGTAGCATATAATATTTTATGATACAAGTATATGACAGTACTATTATTGTTTTGTTTTCTATATATAATAAAATATTTTGGCCTATAAAAATGTAGTTTCAAAATTATAAAATATTTTTTATAATTTAAATAAAATATAGTTCTCTATCTCAAATCATATTTTTACAAAGTTAGAATTTTTAGTCTAAAAATGATTTATGATTTTCAAGTATTTTTCTAGAAATTATTTAAACTAATATAATTTCAAGTGTTATAATTATTTTCTTGAAATAGTATATGTATCTAATTATTCAAATTCCTTCGATTATCACTCTGTCCAATCCCACTATTCCTGATTCCTTGTCAATTCAGTACTTATTTTATATCGTTCCTAGCTAATTTTAACCCTTCTGGACCCAATGGAACTGTCCGTGCCACCACCCGAGATCACCTTGCATAGTTGTCGCACCGAAGTCGTAGTTCATGCCACCGTGATTATCACAGCACATCAGGCGTACTATCAGGCAAGATACCTTGCCATTTGTTATTTATTTATTTTAGCTCATATCTCATGCATTATTCATTATTTTCTTTATGCAAAAATAAACTGTGATACATGGCATAACCTGTTAGAACTTACTGTTCAGTTATATTTTCTGCTATGTATTAGTTTTCTTACACATTAAACCTAGATTTAAGGGACCACCTTGTGTGTTGCATTCATTGGCCTTGACACGTTGTAATACGAAGTTGTGTGTCGCATGTAGAACACGGACGTGCGTGATTGGCTGGCCACCAGTACGTACAAACCGTGCGATAGAAATAACCGCTAATAGAGGTTGCATGCTAGTTTGACTTAGCGGTTATAGAGGTTACTGTTGTGGATACAACATAGTAGGCATTGGACGGGGAGGACAATTCCTTAGCGTATGGGCTTCGATGCACTTTCTCTTGTGACCCGGATTCTCCGCTGGAGATACGAGGCTGATGACCCATGATTACTGACGGCCACTGACATTCTGCGGAACGTCATGCTCTTATTGATGGGGCCTCTGGTGCTCCAAGGGGGGACCATGTCGATCCTATTCAGCCATGACCCATGCATAGGAAGGATTGTTCTTAACTATATTTTACTTAGAACGGTAGGCTACCTTATCCGTTAGGTATGAGTACTTTTGGTTTGGGTACTTGTATCTGACCGTGGCTTGGAACAATAACTTGTCGCGGATTAGTTCATCACATCTTGTCCTTGTTTGGTTGTAGGTGTGACTTACTACTTCGATGAGAAGGTATTGAATCTTGTTGGGGTCCGGATACCATATTGGATTCATAGAATGGAAAGATACGTCACCGTGAATTAGTTTACCATCTCCTGTCCTTGTTTGATTGGGAGGATGGTAAGCTAGTTCAATAGTGTGTATTGGACCATGTTATAATTCAATTGACTTATTTATTTGAGCAATATTTATTTAGTTTATATGGCATGATATTATGTGTCTTGTTACGTCCCTCTGAGGATCTGGTTATCTCTCTAGGTGTGTGCTCTTGTCTTTCGCAGGTGCTCTAGCTCTAGCCGTGACCTTCACTATTTCTTCGAGGATGATTGCATTTGGATCGTCTTCGCTTCGCTCGCCAAAAATCATTTCTTTTCTCATATATTTTTTCCTTACTTGTTGGTAGTGGATTTGTCTCCGCCCAACTACATATACCAATGACAATTCATAGTCGATTTTATGATATCTTTTATTCATTTATTTTGTGTGGATGAGATTAGTTATGATTCTACTCCAGTTTATAGCTTATGTATTCATACGAGGCCTATGTACTTCGTATGAATACAGCTGGCATGTCTACGTTCCTAGTCCTACGTATTTTGGAACTGGGGCGTTACAACTCGTGTGTAAGAAGTTGACGAGCCTTCGGAAGAAAACTCGTATGTAAGAATTTGGCGAGCTCTTCGGATCCAAACTCGTGTTGAATTTGACGAGTTCTTCGGATCCAAACTCGTGTGTAACTATTTACTCAAATAGTGGATTAAAGCCGGAGCGAGTTCCGGGACTGGAGTGCCCCTTGGAAGAATACCAAGATATATCGAGTGTTTGAATCTCTCTCATTTATTATCCTTTGAATAGCTTATAATTGTTGGTAATTATTTTATTAACCTATTCACCCCCCTATAGGGTTCTACATCAGGAAGTTGGAGTACTCTAGTGTCATCGGGAGTTTGATGTATGTTATGAGTGCCACTAGACCTAACATCGTTTTCTTTATGGGGATGCTGAAATGGTTCACGAGCAATCCAAGCGTTTAACACTGGAAACTTATAAAAAGAGTTATAAGATATTTCAAGAGTCTCAGAAGTTTGTACTGTACACACCGGTTATCCAGCTATGGTAGAAGGATTTGTCTTCTCCATTAATAGAGCTACTATATTGTGGAAGTCAAAGAAGTAGACTTTGGTTTCACACTCACCTATGGAGTCAGATTTATATGCACCAGATGCAACATCAGATAAAACAGAGTGACTTCGAAAGCTCATGTATGATCTTTCTCTGGTTGGTGTGTAGATTTCGATCATACAAATACATTACGACAACTACGCAACTACAATAGTGGCATTCAATACTCGCTGCAATGGGAAGAAGAGAATCGTGAGACTTCATCACACAACACTGGATGAGAACATTTAAGATTATATCGTTGCAGTAGTTGATGTTCAGAGCCAAAAAAATTTGCCAGATTCGTTCACTAAAGACCTTAAGTGTCAGCTTGTCGAAGACAACAAAGAAAATATGCTTGAAAAGATATTGTGCGATGTCTTTGTAATTCTACGATAATGTATAATGCTATTAAATTAAAGAAAAATATACTAAACGCTACTAAGATTCTCCTGCAAAGAGATTCTTAGAACATTGAGTTGGTCTAGGAGAAATGTAAATATAAGGAGAATGTTCGAAACCTAGATATGAGAAGATGTTCCTCCTAAACAAGTCCCTGGAGGAGTTATATCAAAGGCCTTAAGCACCAGCTTATCGAAGAAAATGGACTTGAAGGAATATTGATGTGACGTCTATATAATTCTACCATAAAGGAACATGCTATTAAATCAAAGATAAACCAATTAGACATCTTGCTTTTGGTTCGAAGAAGGGTCATTGACTGGAATACATTAGGTACAAAGGTTATCCCTTGGGAACGTTATTGGAATTGGATCCCAGAACCTCTATGGTATACTTTTTCCTCTAGGTAAAGAGTAAGTCATGTTGGAGCATGTAGTTAAGCCTTAAGGAGTTCTTGAGCATTGGAATGTTTGTCGTGCTTTGTAGGAAGCACTGGTAGCTCAATACTATAAATGGACACATGCTACAGTGGTGTGACACCACATAAGGTGGAACTCTGGCTTCGAGCTATATCATAGCTCCGTAGCACTGCATAGAGGCAGGTAGTCTCATGATGAAAGGTAAAGAGTAGCATCACAAAGTAGACATTACAAAATCAGCTTTAGCTCTGTTCTCTCTCACATTAGTATTCTACTCTCTTGGACCGATGCTATTTCTCTTGGAGGAAGAAAAAGAAATCTTATCGCTCTGGAAAATTAATGCAATGGTATTAGGAGAATTTAATAAAAGCTGTCACATGTTGTCATTATTGTTTACGAGGCCTTGTTTACCTCCCAAGTTTAAAATATTTCTACTAAATAACTCAAACGGATTTGTTGAAGCGCTTCAACTCCCAAATATGTAATTGGCTTCCTAAATTCCTTTGTTTATTCTACATTTCCTTGTGAATAATCTTAATCATGTATTAAGCTAATCAATGATACAAACGCATCAATTTCCTCACAGTCCAAGCTTCAAGTCAGTTGCCCAAGCCTTTACATATACTAGTAAATGCACGTGCTTTGCACGTATAATAAAAGTATTATCCAATTATACTCAAATATCTCTTCTAACTCATGTGGTTAAGGTGGGAGGTATTCTTCTTGTTTGGTTGAGTTTGATTCCTCATGTTGAATATATATAACAAATTTAAACTTTTATCAACAATTTTTTTTTATAAATGGATTACGATATACATACGACTTAGATGGCTCACTTTTGAACCGTTTTGAAGCCTCATTATATAGTAGAAAATAAATTCCTTATCATTTAGACATGCTTCTGGTTCTAAATCTGCAGATTTGTGTCACAAGCAACATAGCAAATATGCAGTGAGCCACTAGATCTCTTTGGTTTATACATGAAAGCTTTTAGAGAGCACATGCTCATAACATACAGAGAACATAATCATAACTCTCACCGAAACAGGATATAAAACATAAAAGAAGTTTATCCCTCTAGTGATTACATGAAACATAAAAAATTGTGGCTCTTAAAAGGAGAATTGTGACCTGTATTTTGTACTAGGAAATGACAACTGATGCCGATTTTTCTTATCACAAACATCATCTTCCCATAACCTTTTGATTAAGCAGCAACAAGAATGTTTTCTTTTTTCTACAGAAACCTTGAATTATACACATGGGTCCTTGTATCCAAGGTTTATTGCATGACAGGAAGATGGAAGTTGTTGCCATGTACAAAAAAAGAAAAAGAAAAAGAAAAAGAAAAAGAAAAAGAGAGGATCTGGAAAGTCGGTCACTTCCTTGAGTTTCTTTCATCTGATGGAGATACAACGGATGTCTTGCAAATCGGGCACCAGTTCTTCTGCCTAAGCCACTGATTGATGCAGTCTACATGGTAATGATGATCGCATGCCAATTTCCCGACCTCCTCTCCAGCAACATACTCTTCCTGAAACCAGAGCAGAACAAGTTATACATGATTGAAAGAAAGAGACGAGACCCTAAAGCAACAGCCTGAAGCTGGTTGCAAAGACTGCAGCAGTAACGACAACTAAGTCTTTATCCGAAAATTTTGGGCTCGGACACATGAACCCTCTTTCATATTAGACTGGTTGTAATGGAAGTGACAAAGTATCTGGAAACTAATTTTCACTTTATTCCAGTATTGAGCTGTTGTTCCTTGTGAGTTGCGATGCTTGAAGCGTTGAGGAAGAGGTTCTGCGGTTTGGTTTTTCCATTCAGGGTTATAACAACCATCTCGTCTATCTGTTAATATTTATTGTGGGTTGAGACTATATGCTTCCTCCAGGGATATAATATATCCCTTTGGAGTTTACATACACTGTCTTCTTCTTCGGATCTCTGATGGCCGTTTGCCCTGTTAACTACAGCACTGGTTTATAAGAAAGATTGAAAGATCAACTTAGTGCTTCTTGTTCCACAATTAGCTCTGTCGTGTAGAGGTTTAGTTATTTTATTTTGGGTATAATTATTTTTAGTTCGCTTCATGCATTTTCACTTTTCATCTACTCGTGTTTCTTATGAATGTCATTTCTTTCACTCTTTGGCTTAATGTCACAAAAATGAATTCAATTTCCTACGTCAAATCAAATCATCTTACCTCTGTTGCATCTCTGTTGTATATGACTCGTGTTCAACAACGTACTGTGACGGACATCATCCGGTGATTGGAGAAGTTTGGGAAGAGTCGAAGCATCGATACAAGGCTCAAAAGAGCCATGAGTATCAGATCGGCATGCCAACAGAATCAATGTTGTCAGGCCACACAACGCTCGAGTGCAAGGCACGGTGCGTGCCTCGTCGAAGTGAGACGCACAATTTTTTATTTTAAAACTCTTAGAAGTACATAAAAGTAATTGCAATATCATAATCAATCATTTATTGTATAGATACTTTAAAAATTACAAATTCTGGAAATCTCACCGAAGGGACTGTTCGACTTGACAATGACACGCAATCTGTAAAGGAAGATCGATGCTAGCCTAGCCTAACGATTAATTGTTTGATGTGGTAAGAGAAAAAAAAATATTCACAACAAAAAAGTTGCAAAATAAAAAATCCACTTGAGGAAGATAACTAGATTTTAGTAGGAAAAATTCGTAGATGCATAAAAATCATCCGCCTAAATTGAAGTTATAAAAAAGGACTAAAAAAAACTTGCAAATTAAAAATAACTTGAATTCTTTGGTTGTCACTAAGTTGTTGGCAATCGGCAGATGAGGGTCAATAATGATTGCTAAAGAATTAAAAGAGGGTCGATAGATAAAAGAGGGTAATAATGGATATTTAAAGGTAGAAAGTCCAAGTGTGCCAACGGGGTAATAAGTAAGTGCATGTTATGGGTTCATGAATGAGCCAAAACAGAGTAAAACCTAAATTTTTGGTGTTAGGTTTCATAAGGCAAAACAAAGTAAAACTTAAAGTTCATGTTAGGTATTAGGTTTCATGAGGTGGTGCTTCAATGCGTCGTGAACGACTGAGGCATACACCTCAATGGAGCACAGCGCCTCGCATCATAGATGCGTCGTGACACGACTGGGACGTACACCTCAATGGAGAAAAGCGCCTCGCATCATAGCGAGGTGCCTCGGTGCGCCCCTCACGCCAATGACATGTCTCAATGCACCATTGACAACACGAGGTAGAATACCATCAGTCTGTCGGTGAAGTAAGATTTCCTTTTAGCGGGTTTTAAGGTCCAAAAATTCACTCATATATCTTCCAGCGGTATACCACCGATCTAAGGTTGCTCGTTTCGACTAGCAAAAATTCTCATGACTTTGAGAAAATTAGGAGAGCCATAAATAGAGTTTATTATGCCATTGCTTTGGTATGTTTGGAGGCTAGGAATTGCTTGAGAGTTCTTAAGCAAGAAAGGGGCCATTCTTAGGGTTTGCTAAGGAGGTCATTAAGAAAATCTAGAGAGAAGAAAGGAAGCTCATTGGAGATCTCGTGAGGAAGGATTTGGCATTACTATATTGTGTGCGTAATCCTTGAGGTTTTCTTGTTGATTCAATAAAGTTATTTCTCTCATTGTCCCATAAAGTAGGTCGAGTTTGACCGAACCACGCTTAATATTGTGTGTTGTGCTCTTGGTTGTTATTGTTCAGTTATTTGTACCTTGTTATTCTTGTTCTTGTAAGGTTATTGTTTGTCACTTCCGTGGGACAACAATTGGTATTATAGCTAAGGTAACCGTTGATATTTCAAATTCTTGGATCTAGGTCAATAGTAGGTGACAATATTGGTATGCTCCCTAGCTTCCTAGATCGAAATTCTTCAAATCGTTGGTTTGTTAAATTCCGAATGAATATTTCTCTATATAAGAATTTCGGGATAGCGAGTAACAAGCTTAATAGCACACGTTTGAGGTGGAGATATTCAATGGTAAAGAAAGCTTCTTTTTATGGCATAGAAGGGTTAAGATTGTCCCCATGAAAGAGGTAGCGTTTAAAGTCGTTGTCGGTAAAGACAATCCATCGATATGATGGGTGATGCATGAGATGACATGGATCAGAGGGCACAAAACACGATAAAACTTTGTCTGACAGACGAGGTAGATGTACAATGTTATGTTTGAGACTTCTGTGGTGAGTTAATTATTGAAGCTAGAGGACTTGTATATGACAAAATTCTTGTAAAACAAGTTGTATCTCAAGAAACAACTTTACCATTTTCGCATAAAGAAAAGGACCCAAAATTCTAAGACATTTGAACAGCTTCAACAAGAATGTTAGTGAACTTATGTGTCTCGAAGTAGTTAGAGTAGGATAGACACTTTTATCCATATCTTCACTTCCGGGTCTTATGACTATTTTATAACATCAATCCTTTATGGAAAGGAGACTATTGAGATGGAAGTGATAACAAGAATTCTTCTTAATAATGAGATTATAAAAAGACAAAATCCAATCAAGGATTCATCAGGGTTGATTACTAATATAGGGAAGGTTGAAGAATAAGGATGGAGGTAAGAGTAGCCAAAAAAATTCAAATTATCAGGGGAAGAGAGCGATACATGCTTCTTCTGCAAACAGTCGAGGCACATGAACAAACAAGGTATGAAATCTTTTCGGTGGTTGGAGAAAAATGACAAGGTTCAAGCAGTCATGGTTAAGGCAGTATTGTGCAAGAAGTCGAGTTGCGCAGAAAGTCTAGAAGTTACCGACTAATGTACTTATGGTGCATAGATAAAAGCTTGGATTCTTGACTCGGGGTGTTTATACCATGTGTCCGAACATAGAGTACTTCAACACCTATATGGAGTTCAATGGTGGTGGTGTTCTCGTAGGGAACAATGTGTCATACAAAACAATTAGCATAAGGAACATCAAGATTTGCATGTTTTGTGGAGTAGTGCGGACTCTCATAAACGTAAGACACATTTCAGATTTAAAGAATTTTATTTCGTTGGAAGCGTTGGACATGGCATGATACAAGGTTCTTGGCCAAGGCAATTTGCTCGTCCAAGCGTGACTTGGATGTCATCGATATGGTTATCGATATATGTATGTGTGTGTGTGTTGACCTATGTGTATAGTAGACTTTCTCGATAGTTGAAGTTATTTTCGGTAACTTCTATGCCTTGTCACGTATCATCGCACGGCACTGTGAGTGAGGTACATTGTGTGGGCACGAGCTTACTCATTCGGCTAGCTACCGGTGTGAGCGGTTCGTGTGTCGGTATATATATATATATATATATATATATATATATATATATATTGAGTCTAGCTACCTGGTGGTCATGGTGGGGCATAGATTGTCGTCAAACTTGTATCCATTGGACGAAAGCACAGTCATTAATGATGTACCATTGTTACAAAAATAAGGTAGAGGATACTGCAAGACTATGACATGTGTCTATGCTAGATGAGTGAGAGGGGCCTTCGTGAGTTGCACAAAAAAGAATTGCTAAAGAGCATGAGGGGTGCAAGCTAGATTTATGTATGTATTACACAATGGGAAAGCAATACAAGGTTGGCTTCAAGCAAACGATGCACAAGACCGAAAGACTTCTCAATTAGATCCACTCGGACGTATGGAGGCCATCATAGTTCGATCAAAGGGAAGTGTTGAGTACTACGTCACGTTCATTGATGATTTCTCATGGAAAGTATGAATTTTTCTCAAACAATCAATAGTGTTTGCTAGATTCCGAAAGTGTCGTAAAAAAAATGGGCAAATGATGAAGTATTTGTGGACAAACAATGGAGATGACTACACCTTGACATAGTTTCAAGACTATTGTAAAAAGCAGCGTATACAAAGGCAACGGACAATGTCGGGGTGTTTAAAACAAAAGATGGGGATAATGGAGTGCATAGACAGGAAACTACTATAGCGAGCCAAGAGTATGCGGTTACAGACCGGTCTTAAAGTTGACTTCTAGGTAGAGATAATGAGTCATATATACTATTTGGTCAACAGATAATTATCTACAACAATCGATCTTCATATTCCTGAGGTATGGAGAGGAGATATAGTCAATTATGATTCTTTTTGTGTGAGTGAAATGCTATTAACTCGTGAATCAAAAGGATAGAACTAAACAGAAGGGTGTTCACAACCGTGATCTTCGATGAAGCTTCTATGTTGAAAATTGTGGAAGAAAAGTCTAAGGAGGCGAGTGACACATTAGATGACAACGACTTGATAGAGGTGAAGGTTCTTTGCAAGATGCAGACCAAGCAATACAAGAGGCACTTAGTCACAAAGAGTATGCTAAGAAGGGTTGACTACAACAAAATATTCTCACTTGTGATTATATATATATATATATATATATATATATATAGAGAGAGAGGATGAGGGAGGTGAGGTGCCACCCTATGGAGGGTGTCTACTTGTCACCCCCCACATGCTATCATCATGCACATGCTATCATCATGCACCCATGTGCATGATGATAGCATGGGGGGTGACAAGTAGACACCCCCCCCCCCGTGAGGTGGCACCCTATCTCCCTTATTCTCTCTCTCACTCTCTCTCTCTCTATATATATATATATATGTGTGTGTGTGTGTGTGTGTGTGTGTGATTATATATATATACACACACACTCGGGTATACACTTGGGTGTTAATGGCACTACTAGCAACCTAGGACATGGAGTTGAGCAAATAGATGTCAAAATGACATTTCTGCATGGTAAGTTGGAAAAGAAGATCTTCGTGAGGTAACCCGAAGGTTTTATAGGGTCGAGTAAGGAGGATCATGTATGTGAGCCAAAGTGGTCTTTGTATGGGTTGAAGCAATCTCTAATACAAGCACTTCTACTCATTCGTACTGAAGACCAATTTCTTTCTATATGACGGTTGCATCTACTTGAGAAGGCTCAAGGATGGTTTATCGATATATCTCCTCTTGTATATTGATGACATGTTGATTGTCTATAGTATAGCTGAGATAAGGGCACTCAAAGCTTTGTTGAGTGTGGAATTTAACATAAAAGATCTGAAAGATCTAGGTTGAGCAAAGAAGATCATTGGGATGAAAAATTCATCGAGATATGAAGCTAGAAAGCTATGAGTGTCTTAAAGGAAGTATATAAAAGAGGTTCTTGAGAGATTCAAGATAAAAGACTCTAGACAGGTGACCACCACGATCAATAGTCATTTCAAGTTACCTTCCAAGAAATGTCCGAAATCAGGGGAGGAGAAGGTAAAGATGTCTATAGTTCCATACGCGAGTGCGGTAGAATCATTAATGTATTGCTATGGAGTGTATTCGTCCCGACTTATTGTATGTGGTTAGTTTCGTGAGAAGGTACACGTAAAATCGATAGTCTTTATGAGAGGCTGAAAGTGAATACATCAATATCTTAAGAACTCCAAAGATCTCTTTTTGTTGTTTCACAAGTCAGAACACAGATCAAACCAATTGCAGGGATATGTTGATGCTCATTACGCTGGTAACTCGAATGAGAGAAGATCCATTACGGACTATGTATACACACTTGCAGATTTTTCAGTCAGATGGAAGTCGACACTTCATAATATCGTGACGAATTCTACTAGGAATCAGAATACATAGTAGCAGACAAGACATCAAAAGAGGTCATGTAAAAGGCCTAGTTGACGAGTTTGGGTTCAAGAAGGTGCAAGCCCCGTTGTTTTTGACACTCAAAGCACAATTCATCTCCCAAAAAAATTTAGTATATCATAGTCATACGAAACATATCGATGTACGATACCACAAGATACAAGAGTGGTGCAATAAGGAGATTGATCTTTCGCAGATTGATAATAATGTGAAGCCAACGGATATGCTAATGAAAGTGATTTCTATGGAAAAGTTCAAGTTTGTCTTGACTTCTATTTATGTACTCAAGTTTGAGGAAGTTTATCGACCTCGGTAGAAGTGTGTTGCGACACTTCCGTAGATCTCGACAAAGACCGTGCCAATGGTTGTATTGACTTCTATTCATGTACTCAAGTTTGAGGAAGTTTATCGACCTCAGTAGGAGTGTGTTATGGGCAAGACATTGTTTGTGGTTTGTTTCATAGTTCTAGCTAAAGAGCATGTCGGCCAAAAATAAAATAAAAAAGGAGCTAAAGTTAAAACAACACAGAATATAGACAACATTATCATGAGGTGACTAGTTGAGCATTCTCACGGGGCTTGTGTTCAACTACGGAGTGCTACAGACGTCATCCAATGATCAGAAAAGTCTGGGAGGAGCCAAAGAAATGATACATGGCTGAAAAGAGATGAGCATCAGATCGACATATCGACGGAATACCACTAGTATATCGTTGGTATGTGGGTGAAGTAAGATTTCCTTTCAATAGTTTTGAGGGTCCAAAAATCTATTTACACTATCTTACAATGGTATACCACCGTCGTTGAATCGGAGATTGGAGGATTCTAGGAATGGTTCAGAAGAAGTTGCTTGTTTTGACAGCCTATATTACTTATAGCTTTGGAAAAGTTAGGAAATCCATAAATAGAACTTCTCATGTCCTAGATTTGGTATGCTTGAAAGCTAAGTATTGCTTGAGAGCAATGTTCTAAATGACGTTTGAGACGACCACCTAAACGACGCCTAGACGTAAGACAGCATTTCCCACCGCTTTTGCTATTGGCGGTGGAGTAGGCGGCTATAGTAGGTTTGGCGATGTAGGCGGAGGTGAGGCAGCAGAGGCGGACGCCTACCATGGATTGTTGTCAAATTTTAGATTAAAACAACTTGAAAGAAAGACAACATCAGTCTCTGGATCCCTCACTACCACCTAAAAACATTCTAAAAGTATCAAGATATAATTGGACACAATCGTTCACCATGGATGCTATTAACAAAAGAAAATATTCATTAGAGTAGAATAAGTATACATGAATCAATTATATAAGCAGAGCATGCAAAAAGGAGAGAATCAATGAAGAAAATACAAAAACATGAGACAAAAACATATTATCAAACAAGCCATAAGAGAATGTGACGAAGGAAATAACTTCTAACTCATGCATAAATACCCTTAAAATATGAATATTATGCAAAAATATGGGATAAATGATGAAAATTAGCAAAATTGGTGTCAGGCGCCTCGGCAACCTAAGCGTCAGGCACACCCTTTCCGTCGCACACCCGCCTACTGTCATTTAAAACCTTGCTTGAGAGTTCTTGAGCAAGAAGGAACTTCTCTTAGGGTTTGCTAAGGAATCCATTAAGGAAATTTAGAGAGAAGAAAGAAAGTTTGTTGGAGATCTCGTAATGACGATTTCGTATTACGGTATCCTGTATGTAATCCTTGTAGTGATCTCTTGTTGATTAAATAAAGTTATTTCTGCCCTTGAGCAATAGAGTAGGTCGACCTTGATCTAACTACATTAAATATTACGTGTTTGTATGTTGTGTTCTTGGTTGCTATTGTTCAACTCTTTGTGCCTTGTTATTGTAGTCGCGTAAGGTTATTGTTCGTCTCTTCTACAGTACAATAACCTCCTCGTCTACAATAACATCCTCGTCTACTTTTTATAGTCTAAGGAAAATTAAAAGGCATTCCTTGGTTAGGTGAGCTACAATTGCGTAGACAAAATGCAAGTTTACCTACAATCAACTAGCGTCAATATAGATTGCATGGCATGACCCTCTCATGCTGACAGCTATCTTGTCTATGAATCCAACACCAACATAGATGCTTGACATCAAGTTGACATATGTCATAAGATTTGTCAAATATTTTATGGAGCTATATCTCCATTGCGACGCACGCTTAGATGATGATGATGATTATCTACTTTTGGTTCTCGATTTTTGCGAAGCATTTTCTCGTCATTTCTAGAATTTGAAGGAAAAACAATAAATTTAGATCCAAGAGTGGAAAATAATCTCTCGAGTATTTTTATCTTTTGGTCACTTCCTTGGGAACAAAAAGATATATGAAAATCATAAATAATGATTATGAACCAATATTATACTATATATTGCTCTTCAGCAAGGGAAAGGAAGGTGGTGTTCTAAGATATTAATCACAGATTGATCTGGGGTTCCATATATCAACCAGTTCTGTCATGTTGTACAAAGAAAGAGCTGAAAACGACTATTCATATAGTTACAGAACCAACTGTAAGTATTTATCATAGTTTGCAGTATCGGCAGACACCGATACAATTTGACATGTACCAATACTAATTGATACCGACCGTTACCGACGTAGAGAAAATTGAACGACAAAAACCAATCAACAAGAGTGTAAAAGAATAATAAAGTTGTACAAGTACATAAATGAAGAAAACTTATTTATCACAGGAGGTGACTATTTTTTCTTTCAATATCAAAATTACTAAGAAATGACATAGAAATACTTCAAATTATGCCTAAATATATAACATATTTTTCTAAATTTTGTAATAATTTATTATTAATTATTTTTCTTTACGATGCCAAAAATATTCCAATCCGAAACGACTAATACTGCCGATTCCGATATCGCGAACCTAGGTATTTATATGTAGATACCCTTAGATACTGCTCAGAGGACAGAAAGAAAACATCTGCATCTGTAAAAGTTATCTAAATTTTTTTTGGGAACCATGTGTACTTTTTACATCCAAACAAAAAAAAAAGTTTGTTAAAACTGAAAAGTTGCATTGTAGGAATCTAACCTAACAAGTTCAACTATTAACTTGTTTCCATATCTAGCTTATCCATATCAGAAGAACAGGGTGTTTTATGTTCTAGATTAAAGCAGTCATCTTCAATGACCTTGTCACGGTATAGGAAGAAACTGAGAAACTTTAAAGGAGAGCTGAATATCATCGATTGGATATGTAAGTTAGAGATCTGAAATATTAACCTTAAACAGATCTAAATTCCTTTTCAATTTGATTACCAAATTACCTGACATATGCTGCATTTAGTATCATCCTCCCTGCAAGTAGTGATCCCTGGTAAGTGTGAGCAAGGTACGTAGATACTTCTCTTGAGACATTTAGAAAGTAACTCTTCTGACAGGGCTGTACTAACAGTACCCATCTTGTCTTCCAAGGCTAGCAATTCCTGTCAAACCAAGAACATAAATCTCTCAGAATATAAATCAGGAAAGTTATTAGACAGAAAGCCAGAATGATGCTTTTATGATTTAGACTTCCTCAAAAGTGAAGACACAGCAAGGCCTCCATGAGGTGGACCAGTTAAATTTAATAAATTAATTTCTGACTCCTTAGCAGTTAGCACAATGCAAAAGTGGTCTTGAATATTGTACTGTGAAGTGTCCTATATAATGCTTACTTTAGATGGTAATCTTTTAACTAGAACTGGACCTGCTTCGATAGCACCAGTGAGTATTTAAAAACCAAACCAACTTCTACTTTTAATCTATTAGGGTTTTGCCTGGTTAATGTCTACAACAAAATAAATGAAGAGCATAAGAACTAATACAGATATCCAAAGACATACCTCATAAGTCATATTATCAATGTCCAACCTCATATCTCTATGTTGATCATGGAAGCTGGAACCCCCCAAAAATAAATTTGTCTCGAGCACCATTAATTGCTGCGCAAAGAGAAGATTAGTTATGTCAAAATATTACAAAAAACATGGAGGACTATAAACTTGAAATCTCAAACCTCATATGTCAACTCATCATCCTGTTCAATCCTCTCCAGCGCCAACAGTACCTGCTAAATCCACCCTCAAAAAATCAAGCATAGCAAATAAGACAACAAAACTTAGATTACCGAGAAAAGTTAAACAAGAGATAAAAGACCTCTGCAATTCCATCCATGTTAAAGCGTCGATATCCGTCCCTATCTCGCAAAGGTCCATGTCTGCTGTTATTTGCAGGATAAGAAGACAGTGGTCTACTTCGTGCACTCCGGGCAATAGAACTAGGTTGCCCACCCAATGAATTATGATCGACTGGAGGTGCTTCAGTTGGGCAGGATCTCGAAGAGCTTCCAGAAACAGGTTCCAGGATGGATAATTGAGATTGAGGTTGTTGGGGGTAGATAATAGGCTCTGATATTAAAACGCTATTGTCATTTTGTTGCTCAGGCAACCTCTTTCTGCTTTCCCTAACAGGAGCTCTCCGAGTTCTAACAGAGACAGGAGCATCCCTACTTGTAGGCTGGATTTTAGCCCTTCTAATAGATTGTTGTGGCATTAAAGATCCAGACGACGCAGAAAGACTGCTAATTGAGGATCCACTTGTGCTTTTGCCACCAGAGGATGAAGTAGTCTCTTCATCTGAGGACCTCTTCCTCACTGAGGTAACCTTTCTACTATTGCTGAGAGATCCAGACGACGCAGAAAGACTGCTAATTGAGGATCCACTTGTGCTTTTGCCACCAGAGGATGAACTCTCTTCATCTGAGGGCCTCTTCCTCACTGAGGTAACCTTTCTACTATTGCTGAGAGATCCAGACGACGCAGAAAGACTGCTAATTGAGGATCCACTTGTGCTTTTGCCGCCAGAGGATGAACTCTCTTCATCTGAGGGCCTCTTCCTCACTGAGGCAACCTTTCTACTATTGCTGAGATTGGAGGAAGAACGCCCAGATGGAAGAACATCAGATATTGATGAGCAATTAAGATTCTTGACACCATACCTAGGTGGCCCAGAACCCAGATACTGGGAACAAGGTTTAGTAACTTGTCCTGTGCTTCTGGATGCAACAGAACGCCGTATGGATGATGATGAACTTGGAGTATCCTGACTGAAAGATCCCAACCGTCGATTGATTTGCTTCTGTGGTCTGGAAGTTGGTGCCTCAGTTTGAATCGTGGACAATACTTGCAGGTCTGGTGATTCAGGACCTTCTAACTTGGATAGTGCTGTCTTAGAAGTTGTGGGTTGGATAAATTCCGAAGCTTCAGTTTCTACCTCTTCAGCACTTGACTTGATACCTTCTGCCACCCTCTGTCTACTACTGTTTTCAGCTGTATTTCGAAGAGGGGTCCGGACTTGTTTCTCCTGCTGTGACTTTCTGAAGTCAGTGGGAGAAGAGAATGTCTTGTTGCCAGCATTGATCTTGCTGCTCGTGGTGCATAATGAAGTTTTTGGTTTGGGTTTTTCTGCGCTACCAATATTGGTGCTTCTCATGGACTTAAGCCTGGTGCTACATCCTAATCTGTTGCAGTATTGAGTACCTTTGCCATCATGGTTTGGGTCTCGGAGAGTTAAGTTGGAACCTCTTGCGGAAAACCCAAGACCACCACCAGATCGTTTATTAGTGTATTCATCCATGTGAGAAGAGAAATTGTAATTTCACTTGAGTTCTGCAATGGAAAAAAAACCCAGTAGTTTTAAGGCAACTATCAAAATAGGCCAATAGGATGCACATCTGGCTAAAAGCACTCCGTAAGATAGAGAGTTCAAGATTGGCGCTAAACATCTTGATTCTTAATAAATTAGAGACTATAATGAAGACAGTAAAGAATGCAACAAAAAAGGGTTTTACTGGAAAGTCCTTAATTGAATTGTCTGAGAATGATGCATTGTAGAATCTAAGCTTCCGAAGAAAAACATTTCAGGTATTACATAAACAATGCATTCAAAGGATCACAACTGCTATAAAATAAAACTTTTAAAGGGTATGAACTTGAAGGTTACTTATTTTTAGGCCTGGCTCGAACCCAAGACCTCCCCGTTATTCCTCATCAGCCCCCAGCGGCTGGGCCAACCCCTGGTAACAACAGGAAGGTTCCTGATCTCTCAATCTTGGCTGACCTGAACAAATCCTAATGATTTCGAAAAAAAAAAAACTTTTCAATACCTTAGTCCATTATGATGGAAAAAGGCTTGGATTATGATGATACAACATAACACCAGGGTTTGCCTAATGAAATATCTCAAACATCCATCTACCATGAAGCATTTATCCTCTCCATTCTATCACTGTGGCCTTCAAATATGGTCAACATCTATCATGTCAAATAAGGTGAACCAAAGGTTTCAGAATATGAAGTAGTGATCAAACATAAAAGGTAACTCCATATTTATGGGAAAATCCTTGGATTATGATGTTGATACAATCAAAATAATATATTTATTGCCTTCTTAATTCATGTATAATTCCCAACCTTCGGGCTCCTGTTCATGCTTATCTTGTCATCATTCGGTCTACCGAATGAGGCAGATATTGTCAAATTTAGATGTACTGTTACTCTATGAGGCTTCAATGTATTCAAATAGTAATAGTAGCTGAATGAGATATTTACAACACTAATTTTATCTATCAATTTACGAGTAACATTCTTCACACAATAGATTTTAGATCACAACCAAACACCATTCCTATAACTGAATGATAACTATCTGACCTCTGAAGATGAAAACCCTAGATGTCTTATCTCCTGTACGTTTATTCTATACTTCTGCTTATGACGCTTAAAATAGCTAAGAAGTTTGTTAAGAAATCTTTTAAGAACATCACAGATCCAGGAAGTTTATTGCTTTCCATAAGAGATGGTGCACATTACCCAAATTTGGGTCGTGCCTCACTTGTTTCTCAGCAACCTAAGACAAAGATGTTAGGACCTAACGTAAAACCAGACATGGAAGGAGTTACAATGGGTTAGTGGAGTTATTCTATTTCATCCATTGTTGTTTTTACACGGTTGTATCAAAATAAACAAAGGCATTATTAAAAAGAATCTAAAGTCTCCTGAATGAGTTCTTACATCGAGAGCATAATATTGTTGAGATTAATCTCACTAGAAATAAACTCTACATGCAGGCAATAAGCTATGCCCGAGGAAACTCTAAACAATAATTTGAGATAAAGAACTTATACATTCCATATGGAAGAAGCTTTGACTTTGACAACTATAAGATAAGGTCAATCTGTAATCTCGGAGCAAATGAACAATTTTCTCCAAATAATCAAAACCTTTTTTTCTTTCTTTCTTTCCCTTTTTTTTTTGAGATACCAAGGAGATCCCAGCCAAGATGCCATCAAAAACATTGGTCTACAATCATAGAGAGGTTTATTTTTTGTAGTTTACAACTTCTTGGGTGGTGAGGAACAAATGAGGCCTTCCCCCTTTATATAGCCTCGAGGGCTTTACAAGGAACTTCTCGATGCTTACATAAAATATTTACATGATGAGAAGAATCTAGAACTTCTAGGAACTTAGAGAAGCCTCATTAGAGTTCAAGAGGTCTCCACCATATTCTAGAGAATTCTGGAATCTTCCAGGTAAACCCCTTAGCTTGACATGTTGTGCAATATTGTCGATGGGGTGAAAATCTTGTGTGACATAATGCCATAGATATCGGTCTCTTCTTAGATTCCTTTAAAGTACCATGCGTCCAATGCATCTATAAATCAGTTCGTCAAAATATTTGTCAAAATATTTTCTCCAATAAATAGATATCGGTCTCTTCTAAGATTCTGATTCCTTTAAAGTACCATGCGTCCAATGCATCTATAAATCAGTTCGTCAAAATATTTGTCAAAATATTTTCTCCAATAAATAGATATCAGTCTCTTCTAAGATTCCTTTAAATCAGTTCGTCAAAATATTCTCGCAATTAAAGACAACTAGATCAACCAATAAAGAAGAATTAGTGTTATTTTCTCCAGATATGTTGAAAGAATATTATTGCACACGATACAAAACATTACATAAATATGTATATACTGCTTAATATCACTCGATCGATAACTAGACAGCACTTCTAAAGATGGGCCCTACTAATACAAAGTGCAAACTGCAAACACACATCTTGAAAACCTAATGAAGAGGTACAATATCAAACTGTTACAAAAGCACTGGAGAACTACAGAAGCTTGGCTTCTTATACTCTTATCATCAAGAAAAGCCTCAAAATCTAGCACTAGCAAATGTTAAATCCACTCATCTGTAAACCTGATTCTTACTCACCATGTTAGTCCACATGATTGATTAGTATACTAACACAAGATTCATCCTTATATGACTTGCCTCCATGAATAAATGCCAATTATAGTCCAAATACTCCAAATATTTGCAGCTATATAATACTGCATGTCTTCATGAGGAATTCATAAGAAAATTCCTTATCATTCCTATGACCAAAAAATAAACCAATATGAGGCCTCTAATTTAAGCTAAGTGATGAAGAAAAACATATAAAGGCCATATTCTCCCAAAAGTATAGAATTCCAGATATTCTCCCTTGGATGCATATAGGCCAATTTCCAAAAAAAAAAAATCGAGTATACCCGAAGAAGACAAGACACTTTCCTTATATAACCAACAAGAGGAGTATACCCTACAGTACAGTGCACAGGGACAAATTGATAAAACACGGTACGGACACAACACATATCTTGGTGTATCCTAGCGTATTTTTCGAGTGTCCATGTTGTCTCCAACACCTGATTAATATATCATATGGTGCACTGACACAAATTCGACACAACATATTGGAATGGAGAGTATGTCTCGTGTTGTGTCGTGTCCCAATGAGACACGGACACGGCACCGAATGATGGATGATTCATGCTTCCTACAATACATCAAATCACTTTTTAGTCTACACCTATCAACCCACAGCAAATACATAACACTCCATAAAAGTGAACAAATACATAACATTTCATAAAATTAATAATTGTCAAAAAACCTCATAATTCAAAGACTCTTACAAAAAGTTCAGAGCCTTCACCATAATCATCAAAAATCAACAAACCAGAGCGATAAACAAAATCAATTTTTAACATCAGCTTATATACAGCATCAAGCACAGAATTCAATCATACACAAAAAAAAGGTTGTTAAAAAAAGGAGGAAAAAAAGTATTCAGTCTTAAAATGATCAATTGCCAACAAAAATCAGAATTCAAAGAGACCGCCA
The DNA here is from genome assembly GCA_029216955.1 of Iris pallida. Classification (NCBI taxonomy): domain Eukaryota; kingdom Viridiplantae; phylum Streptophyta; class Magnoliopsida; order Asparagales; family Iridaceae; genus Iris; species Iris pallida. The sequence continues at coordinate 2,803,490 of JANAVB010025999.1, forward strand.
TAATCATCAGCAATCCACATACATCAAAGCCATAAAAATTTCAAGTTTGACTCACAATTCAAATACTTGCAGAATTTTCAGAGCTTTCACCATAATCATCAACAACAAACACACCAAAGCCATAAAAGATGCAATTTTGACCATAAATAAGTACATCATCAAACGCACAATTCAATCATACACCAAAAAGTTATCGAAAATAATAATAAATAAAATAACTTTGCTTTTTCTTTGTACCTGGAAAAGAAAAGGAAAAGAAAGAGGAGGGGGCAAAGGAGAAAGTGGTTCCTGATCCCAAAGTCAAACTAAAGCACCCAAATTTAACACAAAAAATAACAAACGAAGAAAGAAACGAACGAAGATTTTGAGCTACACGTTCGAATCAAGAAGGAGAGAGAGAGAGAGAGAGAGAGAGAGAGAGAGAGCAGCGTCAAGATTGTTGGAAACCCGCAAAGAAGGGATCTTTATTTTGTTCCGAGAATTCCTCGATAAAACCAACAAATTATTCATGAAAAATCACAGAGAATTAGGAGGGGAGGGGAGGAGAGGAGAAAGAGAGGAAGGGAATGAACCTTTCGCGTCTTGGTTCGGTTTGGATACGGAATCGGGAAAAAAAATTAAAACTTGAAAAATGAGAAGTGGAAAGAGGTTTGTTATATAAATACCCAAACAGGACACGGCGCTATTTAGTTTATTAATGGGATATTTTGCATATACACCTTCTAAAGATTATATATATGTTTGTGGATAAAAATGTTTCATTGATCCTTATCTTGTAATTTGTTTGTTGGTTAAGTCTATCACTTTAAGCCTATCACTATTTTATATATATATATATATATATATATATATATATATATATATATATATATATATATATATATATATATATATGTGGAGCGGATCAAAAGTCCCCTTAGAAAATCTCCTAAAAATCTCCCTCACTCTCGGCCGTAATTTAATGTTAATATTAATATTAATATTAATATTAACATTCATTTTAATTTTAATATTAATGTTAATATTAATATTTATTTTTATTTTTATATTAATATTAATGTTAATGTTAATGTTAATGTTAATGTTAATATTAATTTTAATGTTAATGTTAATATTAATGTTAATATTAATTTTAATGTTAATGTTAATTTTAGTATTTAATGTTAATATTAACATTAATATTAACATTAAATTACGGTCGAGAGTGAGGGAGTTTTTAGGAGGTATCTAAGGAAACTTTTGATCCGCTTTCACATATATATATATATATATATATATATATATATATATATATATATATATATATATATATATATATATAAGGGCATCCAGATATATTCAACACAAAATATATCTCTTAAAATCTTTTGATTTTGAAGAGATAAGAAACCAATAATCAAATATTTCCATAAATTTAAATCAAACAAATATTTAAAACTTAATTAATCGAATCTAAATATATTATTTGGTTACAATAGTAATTCAAATAAATATTCAAGACTAAGTTAATCTAATCCCAAATCAATAATTGACTCAAAATATATTAAATTATCATATACCAATAATTTAAAACAATATTTAATGTCTAAAGTAGATTAATCAGATCTTAATCATAATCAATAATAGTTCAAAATACTAATTAATGATCCTAGCAATAATAATATTAATATTATCAAAGTAGTGTCAATAATATCCGATAATTCAAAGCAACTAAAATTTAAATTAAGGTAGTCTTAATCAAATATTGAATAATAGTTCAAATTAACAATTAATATTATCAAATTAATTTAAGCCATATTTGATACTTATTAGAAAATTTAAATCAATGAATTTAAAACTCAATATATCTAATCATAATCGAACACAATAATAATTTTTAAATAATATTTAATATCTTCAAAATAATTTAATTAATATTCGATGCTATCCAGATAAATTAAAGTATATTTACATAAATTCAAAATCTTTATTTAAAAATAATTGGTAAACCTTTTTAATATTTACTATTCAAAATACTTGTGACTTCCCTTTTATAGAATAAAAAAAACTTTATCTTCGAAGCACAATACTTAAAATAAATAATAAAACAAAATTAAAATTTCAAAAAAATACCCAAAATATTAATTAAATATTTTTGGGGTTTACACAAATTAGTTTAATTCCTCTTGCATATTCGAAATTCAAAATTCATCAGTCAAAGCTTCTTTAACATTTTTATGCTCAATTTGCGAGATAAAAACAACATTTGCAAAAATACTCCTAGCTTTAGAACGAGTGCTTACCCCCTTTTGATATCTCAATTATTACAAGATCCTTGGGATGGTATGTTGAGAAATGCCATTCCTTTGGTAATTCTTTTGAGGGAGAGTAGTATCAATAGGTTCTGCTTCTACATTTAGAGGAGTCGATTCTTTATTAGAAATATTTATATCGACGTCATCGTCATCTATTCTAGAAGAGCTAAAACAAATTTCATCAAATGACACATGAATAGATTTTTCTACAATGGGTGACCTTCTATTAAAAACATGAAACCCTTACTTTTTGAAGCATAATCAAGAAAAAATGACTTCATCGTCCTTTTCTTCAAATTTGTTCAAGGTATTCTTGGTATTCAAAATAAAACATTTACAGCCAAAAACTTTGAAGTAATCAATAGAAGAATTTTTGTTAAAACACGGTTCATAAGGATCAGTTTTCTTTAAAATAGGTCTAATAATTGTTGGAATTATTCAATAATTATGGGGCCACACATGTAAAATTAATTGTTTTGGACTATCTAAATAATTAAGCCAAATTAAAGTGGTCTATTTGGAAATTGGCTTAAGGGTATAATTGTCATGGAATTAATGTGTAGATACCCGAGATAATTCTAATTTGATGAGGGGCCAAATTAGAAATATAAACACATATATAAATATGTGTATTCATTAGGGTTATGGTCCCCAACTCATACGGCCACAAAGAGAGGGTTTCTCTATTCTCTTCTGTATCCCCATCAACAAAGAGAGGAACAAAGATTTAATCTTTGTTATTAAGGGCCGTAGCGGGTTGGAAGATCAAACCCCATAAAGAGACGTGTGCTTCAACATCCATCAAGTCTAGCAATGGATTCAGGTACGCTTTCACAAACAATTTAATTTATGATCTTCATCTCATGAATCGACAGGGTACAATGATTTCTAACAAGTGGTATCAGAGCCTCCCTATTTGATTCATGAGTTTGAAGTTACAGATTCAATTTTTTTTGGTGTTCAGAAACCCTAGATCGTTTGATCTAATTTAATTTTGGGTTTCAATTGTTCGATCAAAGTTTGTATGATCATAATCATTTCCTTTCCTTTTTTTATAATTTTTGGCGGTAAAGGAAAAGAGAAGTGGACAGACAGATTCGCATGGCATCCTAAATGTTTTTTATTGCTGTATTCTCAATGTAATCACACAATTTTTTTATGTATCAGATGATTCCTTTGGGGTTCTAAATGGTGTTATGTATTGTGGGTTTATTCCAGTCAACCCATTGTTCTAAAATCTTCTGCATTTCACCATTGATAGGCCAAGTGTTCGATAATGGTATATAGATATAGTCTTGACAAATCCATGAAGAATCATTGAAGGCAGATGAAGATCTGTCCTTGTTCTTGTGGTTCCAAGGCTTTGATAGTTAGGTTCAGGGGTAGTCTCTTACGGGCTCCATTGGTAATTACTGACTGATTCTGTCCGTACCGCATATGGGTAGGCTGTTGTAGTTAATGGAACTAGCACTCTGATGGTAGAAGCTAATGTATTTTAATTCTCCATTCCTCTATAGGTCTTTGTAGTTTGTACCAAGGAATATATGCTTATTGTTGGACATGTGATAATATGGAATGCATATTTTAAGACATGTAAAAGATTCACATGCTTTTAATATAGTAGATCAATTTTGGTAGAATCTTTATAGCCTATTTAGTGTAATCTTTTGATGCATATATTCAGTACAACCTAATCTGTTGATTATTGATTATTCTAATATAAATATGCATGTATATAAGATTTTTGGACATGATTCAGTTTTGTAAAATTTAGTCAACATTTAAAAATTTTGGTACCTTTTGTGACTAGCAATAGTTGTCTAATATTCTAAGTAGGCTCATTGAAACAAGATGTCACCAAAGTGACCTCTCTTGCATAGATAGTCTATGAGGGATATTGGATGTTTGTGTGTGTATATTCATGCGAGTATTAGTCGGCCCAAAGGAAGGTTAATACTTGGCCGAATTGCACACATACTTGTGGTGATAAATGTGTGACAATTATACGGTGTACATGTGAATAATAACCCGATCCAAAGATAGGCTTATTATTTGACATGACTTATTGTCAACGTTTGATCACTACACCAAGAGTACCACTTGCAGTTAGTATCACTGTCCAAAGACTTGATATTAATGATGCACTAGGTATCTTGAGATGGGGTTCACCATTATTTGAATTTGTTTGACTATCTTTTATTCTTTGATTATTAATTAGAGCATATTTGTTTATTTATTTTTGTTCTCTTTTCAGTTAATGTTGCTATAATATCTGCCAATACGAATTCAATTTCCATGCTTAATGGGATAAATTTTAAGGGCAAAAAGAAAAGAAATACAGAAGCTGCTGAGGTCCTAGCTCAAAAGAAACAACAATATAAAACTAAGGGTTGTTTCTTTTGTGACAAGTCAGGACACATAAGGAAAAATACATTTCTCAATTTGGCCTGTTCTGAGGTTAATTTAGCTTCAGTACCTAGAAACACATGGTGGTTAGATTCTGGTGCTACTACCCACATTAGTGTTTCTAGACAAGGTTGTCTGAGCTACCGAAAGCCAATTGATGGTGAAAGATACATCTATGTGGGTGACGACAAGTCGGTAGAAGTGGAAGCAATAGGACATTTTAAGTTATTATTGGGAACCGGTTATTATTTGGATTTGATAGACACTTTTATTGTACCGTCTTTTAGACGGAATTTAGTTTCAGTTTCCTTACTGGACAAATCTGGTTACCATTGTTCATTTGGAAACAATAAGTTTAGTCTATCTTTAAATTCAAATATTGTTGGTAATGGTTTCCTTAATATTTATGATAACCTATATTCACTTGAAACTATTGCATCTTACAATGAAACCTTGCATGTGGAGTCACGTGGTACTAAACGCAAAATTAATAATGAAAATTCAGCCTCATTATGGCACAAGCGATTAGGTCACATCTCTAGAAATAGAGTTGAACGACTTGTGTCTGATGGGATTTTGGATTCCCTTGATTTCACAGACTTTAATGTCTGTGTTGAATGTGTAAAGGGAAAACAGACCAAAACAAAGAGATTAGGTGCCAATAGGTCTACAGAAGTCTTAGAATTGATTCATACTGATATCTGTGGACCATTCCCTTCGACTTCTTGGAATGGTCAAAAATATTTTATATTATTCATAGACGACTATTCTAGATACGGCTACCTATATCTCATTCATGAGAAATCACAGTCTTTGGACGTATTCAAATCATTTAAAGCTGAAGTTGAGAACCAACTCAACAGAAGAATAAAAGTAGTCAGATCTGACCGTGGTGAAGAATACTACGGTAGATCTGATGGATCAGGTGAACAACGTTCAGGACCGTTTGCTAAATTCCTAGAGGAATGTGGAATCGTCCCACAGTACACCATGCCAGGATCACCTAGCATGAATGGTGTAGCTGAAAGACGAAATAGGACTCTTAAGGATATGGTGAGGAGTATGATTAGTCATTCTACCTTACCAGAGTCACTCTGGGGTGAAGCACTTAAAACAGCAGCTTACATTCTGAATAGAGTGCCAACTAAAGCGGCTGCAAAAATACCTTATAAGCTTTGGACAGACAGAAAACCTAGTTTGAAGCATTTACATATTTGGGGTTGTCCAGCTGAGGCAAGGCCTTATAGGCCATATGAAAAGAAATTGAACCCCAAAATTGTAAGCAGCTACTTTATTGGCTATGCGGAGCGATCAAGAGGTTATAAATTTTACGATCCCACAAAAAAGGACAATTTTTGAGATGGGAACTGCTATATTTTTTGAGGATGTTGAGTTTGGGGGAAGAAATAAAGTTAGGAACATTATATTTGAGGAGGAATCGGTTACGATCCCTACTATCACTTTTGACGATGTGCAGGTTTCTGTACCTGTCATTGATCAAGAAGTGAATCCGGAACCTCAACAAGACAATGTTGATTTACCTCTACAAGTCGATGTTGAGCTACCTCAACAAGACAACATAGAGGCACCCCCCATTCAAGATGAGGCAGTTGTTCCTGAGGAACAAACTCAACAACCTCAAGAATTGATGCCATTAAGACGGTCCACTAGAGAAAGGAGAAATGCAATTTCGGATGATTTTATTATATTTCTCCAGGAACATGAGGAAGACCATGGAATATTGGAAGATGATCCAATCAACTTCCGTCAGGCCATGGAAAGTTCCAATTCTCAAAAGTGGATTGATGCAATGAATGAGGAGTATAAGTCCATGCAAGAAAATAAAGTTTGGGAACTTGTCCCATTACCAAAAGATGTGAAGCCCATTAGTTGTAAATGGATATTTAAAACCAAGAAGGATTCGAAGGATAATGTGGATAAGTATAAAGCACGTCTTGTAGCTAAAGGCTTTACTCAAAAGGAAGGGATTGATTTTAAAGAGACTTTCTCTCCGGTTTCTTCGAAAGACTCTTTTAGAACAATCATGGCACTTGTTGCACATTTTGATCTTGAGTTACATCAAATGGATGTCAAAACGACGTTTCTTAATGGTAACATTGACGAAACTATTTATATGGTACAGCCAGAAAACTTTGTGTCAAGAGATCCAAAGAATATGGTTTGCAAATTGATAAAATCTATTTATGGACTCAAGCAAGCTTCTCGTCAGTGGTACTATAAATTTCACCAAGTTGTTACCTCGTTTGGTTTTGAGGTTAACGTTGTTGAAGATTGTGTGTATCACAAATTCAGTGGGAGTAAAATTATTTTTTTGGTTTTGTATGTTGATGACATACTGCTTGCCACAAATGATATAGGAATATTGCATGACACTAAGAAATTTCTATCAAATAACTTTGAGATGAAAGATCTCGGTGACGCCTCTTTTGTATTAGGAATTTGTCACGACCCGTACCCGCTAAAAGGGCACGTGACGCGACAACGCCCAGCCCTCACCAAAAAAATGGCGTGGAACGATGTGGATTTTCTAGTCTGACAACAGTTTATATATATAACAAAACCTGTCGAGAATATGGTCAACTCCGAACGGAGGACAAGCAATGAATATATATAAGTGCTCAATCACAACTCTAAGATGGTAAAGTAAAGACTGAAAGATAAAGACAACAAGACGATAAAATATAACCTGTCAAGTCCAAACCAAATAATATACAAGTCCAGTCTCTAATACAGTCCAAAAGTAATACAGTCTCAAAAGTAACTGGAGACATAGTCCAGTATAAAAGACCTACTCTAACTAAACAAGTGGTAAAGTCTCGTCAGGCGGAGCTACGCCCCGCGGGACCAAGTCTAGGCCTACTACGTCGTCCGGACCGTAGTAGGTACTGCAATCTTCCTCATCGGCATCTGTAATATTTTATCAACAGTCCAGTCAGGATGGAACGAGTACATATATCTCATAACAGATCTCAAGATAGAATAAAAGCTATAAGACTGTAAATAGAGCATATACAATAAATCATGGAGTGTACATGTATGTATCATGGCATGATAAGCTGTAGAGCTAGAGCTAGAACAAGAAAATAGAACGGGATCATGGTATGTACACAAGTCAAGGAAAGCCATATGTCCAATGTGTGAGTAGTAGTTTCAGCTTGTGATCGGCTTGGGTACCTGTCAAGAACTGGCCTGGCAAGTCATATGTGCGGTATATGACTCACACTGTTCGGGAATGCTGGATGGATCTGATCACAGGCATACGCTACTACTCCTCCTACCCCAACTAGTAGAATGGATCCAAACAGGATACGTCACTGCACGGGATTCTAATGAGAAGGTAGCTAACCTTCTCTAGAATCAATGACCATATATTGAGCAAGAGCTACAAGGGAGCTTGCACAATACATCCCAACCTAAGAAGAAGAAACATCTCTCGTCGGGATCCAGGAATACCAATCCGTGAGAACCATGTGTCAGGAATAAGCATATCAACACTAAGTACATGAATCATAACAGTTATCATAAATTAGGAATAAGTATCAGAGAATGTACTCGCCTGTAAGATGATAAAATATGTCGACCGGATCAACTGTAGTGTCTCGAGGACCTATAGAGAACAAGACGTATCAATACTATGTTTAGGAAGTAAAGTTAAATCAAATTAAATCCTATTTAGTCATTCTAGGTCAAGACATGTCTAGTCGGATCAATCTTGGTCATGGGAGAACATTGGAAGTCAATCCGAATCAAACTAGGTCGAAAACTGGCTTACCGTTGACTTTTGGTCAACGGGTCAACTCTGGTCAACTCTAGGTCAACTCTAGGTCAACCCTAGGTCACTGGTGACTAATAGTTGACTTTTAGTCAACTATCCAAGTTAAATAGAATTTGGAACTAAATTGGATAAAGTGTTGACCCATAGTTGACTTTTAGTCTAAAAAGTCAACCGTGGTCAACCGGGGTCAAGACTAGGTTTAGACGGCTAATTCTAATCATTACCAACCTCTATAACCCATATCCAAGTCCATCTTGGACTTGGAAACTCAAATCTTGGCCATGGGCCAATTCCCTATTTTACCCTTAAAAAGGGTAAAATTCTACCTTCGGCGATTATCTAGTTAGCCTACCTACGCTTGATATTTTGACCCGATCTCCCTAGGGTAGTAAGATACTAACCTATACATACGTTACCTATCAAAATACCTAGGTAACGTGGACATCCAGTCCACGATACGGCCCATTGCCGATATCTTGAATATTTTAAGATACGCACTGATACGACGCGATACCGGCGCCCTACGACCCCGATTTCCACTCGGAAGCCTACCCGCAAAATCTAATTCACGTATCCTAGGCCTACGTCAAGTTTCGTCGCGATCCGTTACTCGGAACTCGATTTCGCCCTCTAACTCGACTTCCTCCTTCCTAATCTTCCTATTTCTCTAATCCTTCTTCTTCTAACTTCTTCTTCTTATTCTTCTAACTCTAATTCTTCTTCTTAGCCTCTTCCTCACTTTCCCCTTCTAATCTTTCTAATTTCTTCTCCTTCCTTTCTCAACTTCCATTCTAACTTCTCCTAATTTTCTTCTTCTCCAACTTTTTCTAATTCTTTACTTCTTCTAACTTCTTTTCTTCTACTTCTTATTTCCTTTCCTTCTTCTTTCTATCTAACTTCTTATCTATCTATCTATCTATATATATATATATATATATATATATATATATATATATATATATATATAAATATCTATTTATGTACTAATATATATATACTAGGGAGGGTTTATAGGGGTTAAAGGGGGGTGAATTGGGGGGGGGGGGGGGAATGGCTGCTAATGCAGCTGCCATTTGCAGCTGTTGCTGCTGTGGCCTAATGCCACAACTACTGCTGCTGTTTCCTACTGCTACTGCTATTGCTACTCTCTACTGCTGCTGCTACTACTGCCTCCCTACTGCTGCTGCTGCAGCTGCAGTTTCTTCTTCTTCCTCACTTCTTCTACTTCTTCTCTACTTCTATATATATATATATATATATATATATATATATATATATATATATATATATATATATATATATATATATATATATATACATACACCTATATATATTCTAATATCCATCCCTCTATCTATATATATACATACACACACACACATCTCCATACACACACACACACACACACACACACACACACACACACACACACACACACACACATATATATATACATATATATATATATATATATATATATATATATATATATATATATATATATATATACATATATATATATATATATATATATATACATATATATATATATATATATATATATATATATATATATATATAAACACATACACATATATATATATATAAATACATACACACACACCCTCCCACAAACACACACTCACACTCTCACACACTCACACAAACACACTCACACTCTCACACCACTCTCATGACACAACACCACCACCACCATTCTCTACACACACACACAAACACATATATACATATATATATATATATACATATCTATATACATATATACATATATACCATTTAATGGAAAACCCCCCAATAATTTTAACCTAGATTTTCTAGGGAAGACCTACAAATTATGGGCAAAGTGTAGAGAATCCTATTCTCTACAATTAATGTGAGGGAAATAAATAGAGAAGAGTAATAAATAAAGAATTTATGACATACCTAAGTAGAGTTTCTTGTAGGGAAGAAAAGATTTGGAGAAAAAGAAATTTTGGAGAGGAAGAAGTGTTGACTTAATGAAGAAGAAAAGGGGGGGGGGGGTTCCTAGTCTTGCCCCCCCCCCCCCCAGGGGGGGAATGGGTTTGGTTTTTGGGGATCCAATAAGCCCCCTATCCATTAGACTTAGGTTTGGTTCAAATTGAGTTCGGTTTGGTTCGGTTTAATTCTAAATACAAATTAAGCCTCTAAAATAACTAATTAAGTCATGGAAATAGGGTTAAAGATTTCTAGCCTAATTATGATAGTGTGTGGGCCAAACCCAGCTAGTTTGTGGGTCCCACTAGTGTCCAGGCTACCCTGGTCTCCAAATTGAGTCCGAATTGGATAAAATTCAAACCGACTCAAATAAATTCCTAAAAATCATATAAACTCAAATACAATTCCTAAAAAATTATAAAACTTGAAAATGATGAAAATACCCCTAATTCGAAAACTGGGGGTGACAAATCTACCCTCCTTAAAAAAATTTCGTCCTCGAAATTGAATGACAACTAAAACAGCAATCATGAATTGAACAAGGAAAGAAAAAGATAAAATTTTACCTCAAGGCTCGAAGAGATATGGGAATCGCTCCCGTATGTCGTCCTCCCTCTTCCAGGTGGACTCACCTGGAGAGTGGTGTCTCCATGCAACGCAAACCAAGGGAATGACCTGGTTTCGGAGCACCTTCTCTCTTCGGTCCAAGATCTCGACCGGCTTCTCTGGATAGCTGAGTGTCGGTCCCACTTCGATCTCGGAGTGGTCTAAGACGTGACTGGGATCTGCCATGTACCGTCTCAGCTGCAACACGTAGAACATACTGTGCACTTCCTCTAGTGCAGGCGGTAACTCCAGTCGGTAAGCCACTGCACCGACCCTGCCCAGGATACGGAATGGTCCGATGTATCATGGACTAAGCTTTCCGCCGCCACCAAAACGAATTGTGCCACGCGTCGGAGAAATCCGCAGAAAGACAAGATCATCAACCTAGAACAAAACACAAGACTTAGAGCTTGATCTAAAATAATCACGATCAGACTCAAATACTAGAAATTTTTTAAATTATACCTCAAACTCTAACGGCCTCCGGTGGCTATCGGCCCAATGCCGCTGCCTATCCTGCGCCACCGAAAGTCTATCCCTGATAACCCTGACCTTCTCTGCAGCATCCACCACCATCTCAGGGCCAAGCAAAACCCTCTCGCCGACATCATCCCAAGACAAGGGAGTACGGTACCTCCGTCCGTATAGAGCCTCGAAAGGTGACATCTCTATACTGACTTGGTAGCTGTTGTTGTAAGCAAACTCTACCAAGTGAAGGTGGTCCTTCCAAGATCCCCCGAAGTCCAAGACACAGGTACGCAGCATATCCTCGAGGGTCTGAATCATCCTCTCCGACTGTCCGTCTGTCTGGGGGTGGTATGCGGTACTGGACTTGAGCGATGTGCCCAAGCTAAGCTGCAAACTCCGCCAAAAGTGAAAAGTTAATCGACTGTCCCGATCCGAGACTATACTCACTGGAACCCCGTGTAATCGGACTATCTGCCGTACGTACATCTCGGCCAACCTCTCCGTCGACAAACCCACTTTGAAAGGCAAAAAGTGGGCCGATTTGGTCAATCGATCAACAATGACCCAAATCGCATCATTCCCTTCCGGAGAGCGCGGAAGCCCAGATACAAAGTCCATAGTGATATGCTCCCACTTCCACTCAGGAATGGGTAGTGGCTAGAGCAATCCACCGGGTCTCTGCCTTCCGGCCTTCACCTGCTGGCACACCAAGCATCTCGACACGAATTGAGCCACCTCACGTTTCATGCCATACCACCAAATATGCTATCTCAAGTCTCTATACATCTTGTTGGCTCCTGGATGCATAGAGTACTGAGAACGGTGTACCTCCTGAAGAACCTCCTCCCGAAGTCCTCCGCTCGGCACGCACAATCTGGTACCATGCCCCAACGACCCATCCCCTGCTATAGAGAACTCATCCAACAGTCCTCTCTGGACCTGCTTCCTGATGACTCTCAGAGCCTCATCCTCAAACTGAGCTGTCCTGACTCTGTCCATCAGCTCTGACTGTACCTGGAGACCCCCACATCTGCGCCTCGAACCCAGGAACTATCACCTCTATACCCAAGTTCTCCAGATCTGCCAGAAGGTGACGATCCATCGTCAAACACATGGCCACGGGATACCTGCTCAAAGCATCTGCGACCACGTTGGCCTTCCCCGGATGGTACTGCAAGGATATATCAAAATCCTTCATCAGCTCTAACCATCGCCTCTGCCTCATATTCAGCTCCTTCTGGGTAAACACGTACTTCAAGCTCTTATGATCTGTATAGATCTCAACTCGCTCTCCGTACAGATAGTGTTTCCATAGCTTCAAAGCAAAGATGACCGCTGCCAGCTTCAGATCTTGGGTAGGGTAATTCCTCTCATGAGGACGTAACTGCCTAGATGCATAGGCAATCACCTTCCCGTGCTGCTGAAGCACACAACCCAAACCCCGTCCTGAAGCATCACTGTAGATCGTATAACCACCAGATCCAGATGGCAGCGTCAAGATAGGAGCTGTAGTCAACCTCGTCTGGCGGCCTGGCACTCATCGGACCAAACAAACTCCTCGTCCTTCCTGATAAGGCGGGTCATCGGCTGGGCAATCCTGGAAAAGTCCTGCACGAACCTCCGGTAGTAACCTGCCAGACCCAGAAAACTCCGAACCTCTGCTACTGAGCTCGGCGTAGACCAGGAATCCACCGCAGAAATCTTCTTCGGATCCACTGAAATCCCCTCGCCAGAGACAACATGACCTAGGAACTCCACGCGATCCAAGAAGAACTCGCACTTGGACAGCTTCCCATACAGCTGCTCCCTCCTGAGAGTGTCCACCAGAATCCTCAGGTGCTCCTCGTGCTCCTCTGGTGTCTTCGAATAGATAAGAATGTCATCAATGAAGACCACCACAAACTTGTCAAGGTACTGATGAAATACCTTGTTCATCAAGTTCATGAATACCGCCGGGGCGTTGGTCAACCCAAACGGCATGATGGTATACTCATACTGGCCATAGCGGGTCCGAAAGGCAGTCTTCGGAATGTCATCCTGCTTCACCTTCAGCTGATGGTACCCGGTACGCAAGTCGATCTTCGAGAACACCCTCGCGCCGCTCAACTGGTCGAATAAGTCATCAATCCTTGATAAAGGATACTTGTTCTTGATGGTAAGGTTGTTGAGCGCCCGGTAATCAATGCACAGACGTACCGTACCATCCTTCTTGGGGTCGAAAAGAACTGGCGCGCCCCAAGGTGAAGAACTAGATCGAATAAAGCCCTTGTCCTCCAGCTCGTCGACCTGTCTCTTCAGCTCCGCTAACTCACTGTTGTTGATTCTATAGACGTGCTGGGAGATAGGCTCAGCACCCGGCACTAGATCTATAGAAAACTCAACATCACGATCTGGCGGCATCCCGGGTAGCTCCTCGGGAAAGACATCCAAGAACTCAGCAATGAGTGGATGTGGCAACACCGGCCCCGCCAACAACGCTCCGCAGAATCCATCTCCCTGCTCCGCTGCACCCCTGGTGAACTCATACTCCGGCTCTTCCGGCGGCCTAAACAGAATCCTGTCCCCTCTGCAGTCAATGATAGCGTGGTGCATGCTCAACCAGTCCATATCGAGTACCACATCATAACTCGGAAGTGGCATTACGAGCAAACACGCACTCAGCTCCCGGCCTCTCAAAGAAACTCTCTGCCCCTTGCAAACATTATTAACTAGGATGATGCCATTTCCAGTCATAATCTTGCAAGTCCTACCAAGATACTCAGCAATAATATTGTGTCTAAGAGCAAAAGAAACAGACACAAAACTGTGCGTGGCACCAGAATCAAATAAGGCCAAAGCTGGAAAAGAATCGAGCAGAATAGAACCTGCGACAACATCCGTGATAGGCTCCATCTCCTTGGTTGCAAGAGCAAAGGCTCTACCCTGACCACCCCTCTGCTGGCGGTGCTGAACAAACTGCTGCTGCTGAGTCAAAAGTGGACCTCGCTGCTGAACTACCGGCACACCAGCTGGTGCCCTCTGAACAGGTGCCCTCTGAGCTGCTCCAGTAACACGGGGGTTCTTGGGACACTCCCGCATCTGATGCCCAGCGGCATCGCAAAAAAGACACAGCCCCAGTCTCCTCCTACAAAACTCGAAGAGGTGACCGAGCTTCTTGCAGAAGTGGCACGGTGGATCATCCTGCCCCGGACGCTGCTGACCCCTCTGGACAGACGCTCTGGCCTGCCCTTGCTGCTGGTGATGCTGGAACGACTGATGCTGAAGTTGAGGGCGCTTAGCAGCCCTGCGCTGCTATTAGCCCCCGAAAACAAATCTCGATCCCTCTTCGGCTTCAAGCCCCACTCCCTCTCCACCTTCCGAGCCTCCGCATAAACCTCTGCATATGTCGCATAGAAGGAAGGGATCAGGATCTTGATATCCCATGTCAATCCCTCCTGGAAGCGCTCCGCTCGGATCATCGGGTCACTCACTATGTACTCGGCGTATCGGCTCAGTCGGCCGAACTCTGCCGCATACTCCTCTGCGGTCATACCGCCCTGCTGCAGGTTCTGGAACTGCCGTACGAGGTCGATCTTGTCCGTAGAAGAAAAGAACTTCTCTCTGAACAGGGCCCGAAACTCAGCCCAAGTATGGCCCTCTCCTACAAGAGCCGGCTCATTCCGGAACCATGTCCGGGCAATATCTAGCAACTGTAACCCAACCGCCTCGACCTTCAGGTCGTCTGCCAGGCGGCATGCCCTCATCTGGCGCTCGATATCCTCGAGCTAGTCATCAGCATAAATAATGCCCTCGGTCCCCTTGAAATCTCTCGGACCCAGCTTCTTGAAAGCCTGGATATCCCCGATCTTCGGCTGTTGCTGCTGCTGAACCTCCCTTTGTGGAGCCCCACGCTCCACTGCCGCCATAGCCAACCTGTGTGCATCCTCCATGCCCTGGCGCATGGCCTCTGTCTGCCTCAACTGAGCCTCGTGCTGGGCCCCCTGGGACTCCAGAACCTGGTAAAAGAACGCTAGCATCTGCCCCATGTCTGTGGACAGAGAAGGCAATAGAGGAATAGCTCCCATCATCACCGGAGGAGTCCCCTGCTGAGGAGGAAGAACGCCCCCGGCAACTCCTGCTGTAGCCCCCGGCACTACGGGAAGAGCACCCGCAATGGCCCCAGGGACGGTCATCGAGAGCGCTGGAGGAGTACCTCCGAGAGCCCCAACAGAAGTCCCATCAGCCGGGGAAGTGACCGGAGCCTGTCCGCCAGAGGTGGCAGACCTCTCCGTCTTCCCGTGCTCCTCGCTAGGAGAATGAGTCATCACCATCCTGGAGACAGATTGAAAAGAAAGTATCAATATGACACATGAAGGATTATATCAAAGGAGGATAGCTAGAAAATAGTAAATCAATATCAAAGACGGTAAGCAAAATAAGCAATGAAAGATCCTATTGTGATTGAGCACTCTTAGCCAACTACCTCTTATGTGTAACACAGGCTCGTAGTCAACACTCTAAGATGAGTGCCGCTACGACATCGTACTAATTGCGACTTCAGGACCTGCATGGGCCACCACTAAAATGTGTCACGACCTGCACCCGCTAAAAGGACACGTGACACGACAACGCCCAGCCCTCACCAAAAAATGGCGTGGAACGCTGTAGATTTTCTAGTCTGACAACAGTTTATATATATAACAAAACCTGTCGAGAATATGGTCAACTCCGAACGGAGGACAAGCAATGAATATATATAAGTGCTCAATCACAACTCTAAGATGGTAAAGTAAAGACTGAAAGATAAAGACAACAAGACGATAAAATATAACCTGTCAAGTCCAAACCAAATAATATACAAGTCCAGTCTCTAATACAGTCCAAAAGTAATACAGTCTCAAAAGTAACTGGTGACATAATCCAGTATAAAAGACCTACTCTAACTAAACAAGTGGTAAAGTCTCGTCAGGCGGAGCTACGCCCCGCGGGACCAAGTCTAGGCCCACTACGTCGTCCGGACCGTAGTAGGTACTGCAATCTCCCTCATCGGCATCTGTAATATTTTATCAACTGTCCAGTCAGGATGGAACGAGTACATATATCTCATAACAGATCTCAAGATAGAATAAAAGCTATAAGACTGTAAATAGAGCATATACAATAAATCATGGAGTGTACATGTATGTATCATGGCATGATAAGCTGCAGAGCTAGAGCTAGAACAAGAAAATAGAACGAGATCATGGTATGTACACAAGTCAAGGAAAGCCATATGTCCAATGTGTGTGAGTAGTAGTTTCAGCTTGTGATCGGCTTGGGTACATGTCAAGAACTAGCCTGGCAAGTCATATGTGCGGTATATGACTCACACTGTTCGGGAATGCGGGATGGATCTGATCACAGGCATACGCTACTACTCCCCCTACCCCAACTGGTAGAATGGATCCAAACAGGACACGTCACTGCATGGGATTCTAATGAGAAGGTAGCTAACCTTCTCTAGAATCAATGACCATATATTGAGCAAGAGCTACAAGGGAGCTTGCACAATACATCCCAACCTAAGA
>JANAVB010025999.1:2825582-2960582 GCA_029216955.1 Iris pallida
CACGTTTTCTCGAAAATTCGACCGTTGGATCGGCAATTTCTTCGCTCCGTCACAATCTCGGTATATCCACCTTCATCCCTGTCAATTTTCGTCCGTTAATTTTATCGTTTGGTACATCAAAACCGGCCACCAAGTTGACCGTTTAAATTGTATTAAATTTGGACAGTTTTGCGGGGCCAACTTCGTCAGCTTGTATCTCCTCCACCGTAGCTCTGTTTGGCGTGCTACCAGTTCCGGTGCGAAGCTGGTATAACCCTCTTGCTACCCCTCCAGTTTCGTTTTATTGTGAGCTTATTTGATTGGTTGAATTCGACGCCAAAGTTGGCCGTCCGAATTCGTAATTTCCAACTTATAAAATTCTATTTTTGAACACGGGATTCCAGATTTTATTTCTGACACCACCATTAGACTCGTGGCATCGTTCTGGCATGTTTTCATATAAAATTTGTTAGATTTGGAGAACGTGGGCCCTGGCACATTTTTCAGTGCAAAGTGGATCCCACATTCTGGGTCAACGGGACTTTTTGATGCCGGCTCATCGGAATCCAATTCTGAATATACTGTTGAGTTTGTATCGTCATTCTGGACTCGTTGACATATAATTTGCTAGATTTTGATGGACATTGGATCCGGCACGCATTTCGGTGCAAGTCGGATACCAATATTCGGGTCAACGGATCATTTTGAGATCGGCTCATCGAAATCCAATTCCGGATATACCATTGAGTTCGTATCGTCATTCTGGACTCGTTGACATATAGTTTGCTGAGTTTTGAGAACATTGGCTCCGGTACGTATTTCCGTGCAAACCGGAATTCCAAGTTCTGGTCAACGGACCAAATTGAGATCGGGTTAACGGAATCCAATTCTGGAGATACCGTTGGGTTCGTATCGTCATTCTGATTTCGTTGACATATAATTTGCTATATTTTATAGACTTGTTTTCTTACACATTTTTTGGTACAAAATGGCTCCGACACGGACACCGTTTTGACCCGAAATTACCTTTTTGCCCTTGTGTCCAAATTGGACCGATGGGTAGGCTATCCTAGCTAATTTGACTATTCTGGACACGTTGGCGATGTTTATTTCATCGTTCGACAATGTTTGTTGATAGTTTCTCTGAGTTTAACCTTTTTATAGTTAATTAATAATTAATTCTTATAATGTTCATATTTCGGGATTAGTACAACGAAACTGAGATCAGTCAATTCCAGTAATCTCACATCGCTGAATTTGATAAGATGGATACGTGTAACATTATAATAAGATTATTAACTTTACAGTTAATCATTTTATCTCGATTTGTGTGTTGTAAGTTTCGACGTACGAATAACGAAGTACACTTTATATCTTTAATAATTAGACTAGAATGGACCCTGTTTGACCAGAGTTGACCAGTTGACCCAAAGTCAACTGTAAGTCAACACTTGACCTAGTTTGACTAAATTATTGACCGGAGTTGACCTAGAGTTGTTTTGACTTAAAAGAATCTAGGATAATATAGATTGTTTATAGAGATTTATTTATTACAACTTGAACACCTTGTAACCTGTGTTGCTTTAAATAGGACTCTGTGGCCTCAGTTGGACCCATATACTTATCAGCTGTTCAGGTTATCAGACGAGTACATTCTCTGATCATTTCATATCTTGTTTAGGATTATATTTCCTGCTTTAGATTACTTTACATGATGCTGACACGTTAGAAACACGGATTAGTACTATATGGATCTTGTTGTGCGATGTTATCCCCTTAGCGGATACATCGGGTATTCGTGTTCGTGTACTTTATCGTGAGCATCGTGTACTCCTTGTATTCGTGACATTCGTGTACAAATCGTGTAAAATCGTGTATATTCATGTATTCATATGATCTCATGTGCGACTATACTTCGTGTGCAATAACATATCATATCTAGATCCTTGTGTATTGATTGGGGCGGGGAAGTAGAAGTGGTTATGTAATCAATCCAGTAGATTACTTGTGTATAACCTCTGTAGATTACTCGTGTACAATATCGTGCCGTTTACATAACCATCTTGTGCTCTGAATCACTAGTCACTGATAGTTCTCTATATATATTGTAGCTATTTACTTACAGTCTCTCTCTTTTACATCATGTTATTTCTTCAGATCCTGTATCTTACTCTCTAGTATGTTTATATTTCCTAACCTGTTATGATATTGTTGAGATGTACTGTACTCGCTCCTGTCCTGACTGGACCCGTTAATAAATTTTACAGATAGCTTGGAGATTGCCTGCTAGCCTAGAGGAGACACATTAGAGGTTGTTTAGGTAGTTATTTTAATTATCTGGAGTTGTATTTACTTTATGGATTACTGTATCTGAGTTTGGAGATTTGAGATGTATTTTTGGATTTGTGTATCTTAGATACTTAGATTTCTCTCTGTTGTACCTCTTTTGGATTTTATGTTTTATCTATCCTTATCATGCTCTACCTTAGATGTGATTGAGTCTGTATCTGTTATGTCACCCCCATTCGGGGAGTATAAACTGTTAGCCTTATACTGTTAGATGCATGAGACATAGGACAGCATTCTACCGCCGATACTGCGGCGTGGCTGGACGTACCCACTTTTCGTGCCCTTATTCTAGAGTGCGGGTCGTGACACGTTTTTTGTGGTGGCCCATGCAGGTCGAGTTTGTGTAGTGGTATTCGAACTAGAGTACCACTACATCCTGCAGTAGGAATATGATATATTTTTGAAGATACTCAATCACAATTAGGATCCCTTGAGAGATTCCTGGGACGACCCTTGAGAATCTTATTTAACTTCGAATTAAAAACTCTCTTTTCTTTTCTTTGATTTATCTTTATTTTTGTTGGCGAATTTGATTTTTATGGATTATTTTGAATTTGAGTTTGTATTTATTGATTTGATTGAAGATTGTTGAATTTTGAATCGTAATGTAGCATCCGAGTTTGTATTTATATGATTTGAAGGATTTTTGTTCATTTTTTGAATCTTGATGTTCGTTGATAAATTTGATTTTTGAGTATTCATTGTTGATTTAACTTAATTTTTGTCAAGATGAAATTATATGGGCTAGGTCATCTAAGTTTGGAATCTAGTCTTCTATAGTCACATTAGCCAGCATGGTGAGGATATATAGTCTGGCTTTGGATATATTTCTTGGGTGTAGGAATTTAAGGTTTTCGTAGCCAAGCTAGCGGCATCGCGAAAATATTAAATACCACGATTCTAGATGTATGTGCCTAAGTCGAGGACTTTGTGATTATCGTAGCCTCGCTTACTAGTATGACGAGGATTTAGAGTACCATGATTTTGGATAGACGCATATGATTATCAGATTGTACCTTAAATGTTTTCGAACGTGTTTTCACTACTTTTGTTCAGTCTTTCAAAAAAAAGGAAGATAATTTTTGTTTTGTGTTGTTTCTCATTATTTAGCTTAGTAGTAGCTTTAGCTGTTTTTATAAACCTTGTGTAGCTTCTTACCAAAATGAATTTCTTCTTAAAGCAATGAATCGATGATTTTGCTAGACCTTATTTGGATTTGATATTATAGCTCTGATTTCAAAATGGGTTCCTCTTTTAAACAGCTAAGCAGACAGATTCTATTATCATTCTCTTCCTGTCAATATTTTATTTCCATCATTCCTTGTCTTATATACCTGTCCTGATTACATCAATTTCCTGTCTCGTATATAATTCTGTCAGCTATACCTTGAAAACTCTTGAATCTTTGTATCATTTTGCCTGAGAAATGTTGAGGAAGTGACGTAAATCATCTAGTGCGGAAATGACGTAAATGTTTATCATAGAATGATTTGTAGGAATCATAATGTTGGGTGTCAAATATGAAAAAAAAATTGAGAGGGAGATGTGGTAAAAGTTTAGAATGGAATCGAGTGATAAATATTATCAATTTGGAAACAATCGCAGAAAATTGGGTTACGAGAAATTCATGGATGTATTTCAAAAAAAAAACTAATGAGGATATTAGAGGTCAACCTAGTTTTGAGAACTTAGAAAATCTTAGTTATTGATTCTTGGGAACTATTACAAGGCTATGTAGAAATTTAGAGATGGAAAGGAGAATTTAATTGTATTATAAGATTATGCAAAGTTGAACTAGATATTGTAAGAGTGTGACTAGAGACAGAGAGAACACAAGAATTTTAAGTTATATAGGAATTATTTTTAGATGATTGGAAAAAAAGAAATTTGTAGAATTCAAAAGGATAATATTGAAGGTGAACGTTGAAGAAAATATGAAGGTTGATTTATAAATAAGAATAAATATTGTGTGACATAGTGGTATTGGAGTTTAGTAAATACAAGACTTGACTTAAACAAGTACAAGGATTTCATAAACTGGATTTAGAGGTTTCGGATTTAATTAGAACAAGGTGAAGGAATTTGGAAATTTGATTAAATGAATAAGTGTTGATACATAATTAAGAGGGGTACGCTTCGTGGAAAATGTTACAGAAGTTTGAAATTTTGTCTATGGTGATCATGGTAAAAGTTTAGATGACTGAAGGTTATAAAATTTTGATGATAGTCATATGAAGGTTGATTTCATACTGGGGTTTGTGAGAAAATATGATTAGCAAATGGTAAACTGATGGTATCAGAGAGAGATGATTAACTGACCTTCGTATGAAATCTTTTCCTGTTTTTCTCTAAAATGGTTTTTCAATATCATTAAATCCTAGTTTCCTTAATCACGACCAAATCGACTTCGATCACCTTTTCTTATCATATTTTATCTTGGGTTGTACTCAATTGAATTAAATTTGATTGTGACCTGAATCTCCATCCTTGTATGCTCGTTCTCAGACTTTGTTGAACTGTCCTCCATATTGCCCAATCTTGATTTCTCCAATTTGATCAACTTAGATCGTATCTAAACTAAATATTCTTAATATATATATTATGATTTGATTTCCATGCAATTGACTTTCATTCTTTAACTTCTGATTTTGATTTTTGAATAATACCCCTTTTATGGATAATTGGTAGTTATCTTTACTTTTTTTTGATGAGTACCAGTTTCATGTAGGATGGTAGACTGCCTTACAGTTTTGATGACTGTTATTCTGTATCTTTTCTAGCTTAGCACCCTAGATTGCCTGTGTGTTTTGATACCCTATGACCGTTTCGGTTAGCATGACTAGTATACCTAGATGAGACTTTAACTACCACCGTATGCCATGACCCTGTATGTCGTCCTTTTTGATGGTATGTTTTATTTAAGTTCTGGGATTTGATTGTGGGGGTTTGACCTAGAAGGATTACGAACATTTTAATTTCGATGACGAAATTTTTATAAGGTGGGTAGGATGTGAGCACCCTGAATTTCGGGTTGAAATTTTTTTATTTTTCTGATTGATTTAGTTTTAATAAAATAATTTATTCTGTTATTTTTTTTCCTTAAGTGTGCTTTTCCATGCCATTGATATTTGGAGTATCAGGGATGTTCAACTCTGAAAATCTTCTTCACGAGTTTTGGAGTGGACAGGATTACCTTCATAACGGTATATAGTGTCCCACTCAAACTTGTTCCCTTGTGCTCTTTTTGCTTCGCAGAACTTCGGATCGATTTAGACCATTTGATCATTAATTGATTTTTTCGCTCTTTTCCTTGATCATTATTAGCACGTTACTGTGACTTTTAATTTGGGAGCACAAGACCAGTCAGTTTCTTGAAACCAACTTCTCATGCAAGATCTACTCGAGACGTTCGTCACCCATGACCTTCGTGTCCCACTCAGACACGCCATCTTGTGCTCCATTTGCTTCGCACAACTTTCCTGATACGTGACCCAATTTTATTTCACCCCACGGTGTCACATTTATTTTCCAACTTGATTTGTGGGTCCCCTGTCGACCAAAACTGTGAAACCCGTAATTTTAGTTCATTAGTTAATTAATTAATTCTGGAAATTTTGTTAAAAATCGTATTTCTTTAATTAATTAAATATTGTGTTTATAAATTATTCTAGTTAGTTAAATAATATTTAATATTTAATTAAATCTGTTAATTATGAAAAATCATATTTTTAGAAAATAAAGTATTATTTTTCTGGAGTTGATTTTTTTTGACTGTATGACCAGACCCGAACCCAATTTGAAACTAAAAAAAAATGTTTAGTTATAATTTTTCTAAAAGAAAATTATTTATAAATTTCAAAGCCTTTTTCCTATTATTTTCTTTTAGCCCAATTATTTTAAGCCCAATGGTTTTAAGCCAAACTATTAAGCTTTGATTATTTTTACTTAGGAAGCCTATTTAGCCCATTAACCCATTATAACCATTCACTGTTATTCATTTATTTCATTTTCTTCTCTATCCTTCTTAAGGAAAAGGGACTTTTCTTTTCTTCCTGGCTGGCCGACCCTTGGCACCCCCAAACCGCCGACTTTCTCCCTCCCGAAACTCCCCGACAACTTTTCCTCTTCCGGTAACCCCAAGCACTTTTCCCTATTTAAACCCTCACCTCACAAACTCCTCACCGACCCACAAACCCTATCTTCCCCAAACCCTTTTCCTGCCGACCCGCGCCAGCCCGACTCCGGCGACTCCTCGGCCGACCGCACCCCGCGGATCCGCCCCCAGCGCGCCCCTCTTCACTCGCCGCGCCCACTGTCCCGTCGGTGCCCTCGGCCAACCGCCGACCCGCCCCTTGTGCGGCCGCCCCGACGCCCCGACAGCGCCGCCCGCGCCCTGTCCGGCGACTTCCCGGTCGTGCCTCGCCTCCGGTGCTGTGCGCTGTTCCCCCGCAACCTCGGCGACTCCCTTCGTCTCTGTTCTTCCGCGTTCCTGAGACGCTTCTCTGAGTTTCTGAGTTCTCTTCTGGAATTTCTCCGTTCGTTGGTGCTGTACACGCAGCCGAACTCCGGCGAGGCGTGTTTCGAGTCCGAGGTATCACTTCGGATTCCGTCAATTTCGGTAACTTCTGGATAGTCCCGTAGTTCTTTCAGTCTGTGATGAGTTTTGGTCCAGGAATTTTCTTCGGAAAATTTGGTTTTCTGTTACGTTTGTGTTTCGAAAATTTTCGGATAGTTTGTTCTGTGATAATTAGGTTCTGTGGTTGGTTTGATGATATTTTGGTCCTAGAATTCCCTGGGAATTCGGTTTGCTAGGTTTTCGGATTTTCCGAAATCGGTTCGGAAATGCTCTGTAAATTTTGGAATGATTCTTTGGTTAAATTTTCTGTTGATTCTCTGAGTTCAGATCGGTTTTCCGAATCTCGGAAGAATTATTTTGGATATTTCGAGTTCGATATTATTTTAAGTTCTGGTTATTATTATTATTATATTTTGGTTGGATCGGTATCCCTGGTTTGGGATTTATTTTGCAGGAAAAATCGGCGCGTTTTCCAGTTTTGGGTTATCCCGAAAATAGAGGGAATGCTGCCAAAATTTCTATTAAATTTTGATTAAATAATTTTTAAAATGAATTTCGAAAAAGAATACTGTTTTTGGATTTAATTGGACGACGACCGTATTGGTCAATGGGCCCTGGCTAACTGCAAACGAAACCGGTTTCGTCCGGACGTTGAGGCATTAGCTATTAAATGACGATTGGACCAGTTCTGAGACTCAATAATATTTATATTTTAAATAGAATTATTTATATTTAATTTTGTAGGCAGTTTACAGGACTAACGAATTTTCTCTTATTTTAATTCTTGGGAATGTAAAGGCATAAGCCTATTTATTTATTCTGGGTGTGAGATTGTAATAACTTAGGTTTTAATTTTGTCTTTCTTTTATTTTCTGGATGATTATAGTCATAGGAACGTAGTATAAATGATAAATTATTTATTTTAAAAGAATATAATAATTAATGTTTTGTCACTTAAAAAAAATTAAGTTATAAATTTAAATAGAAACTCATGTATTTTCTCATTAAAAGGAAAAAGTATATTTTATCATAATGGATATATACCAAGTTTTATAAATAACTTAATAAATACAAGTTTTTCCCGAAAATCAAATCTAAATTGAATGTTCTAAATATCAACGCACTAGTAAGCGCTTTTGTTGTATTAGTTAAAACAAGATTAAAACTTGACTAGAAAACAAATAGATATTGCAACTAGTGTGGCAGTTCTGAATAGTTTGGTTCTGAGACAGATTTTCGAATGTAGGGTTTCGAGAAAGTTTTTGACCATCAACCCCGAAGTACCAACTCTTCAGTTCGATCAATTTTAAGGCAAGTACATTTATGTTGATTACAATTATTTAATAATCATTTTACGGCAATTTTAAACCACTATTCAAACACGAACTCTTTTGGGAGTATTGACTGTACTGTTGGGGCTGGGGGAGTAGAGTAATGTTTATGACCACATCCAAACTAGTATAACAACTGTGTTAGCTTACCCCTCACACACACGGGGATAAGCCATATCGTATCAATAGGATACAACTGTACAACCCAAGCCGGTCATATACATTGCCTATTCACATCACAATACTGAAACTATTGCAAAACTGTTTATCTTTAAAACTGTTTAAAAGTGCATGATTTTATTGTTAAATTAATTGTCAAGATTAGCATAAATTGTACTTTGCTCCTTTCCTGACTGGATAACCGTAGGTTCTGCTGACGACCCGGAGCTGCTGATTAACAGTTATTATGATCCTGATCTGTACCCGGCGGTACTACCAGCTGATGATGATGTAGTGGCTTCTCCTTAGATTCTGTCTCTGAGAGTTTAGTTTGATCTTTGTTAATTTTCAGTTTATGGATCTTTTGTATCATAACAATTTTAAGTTATCCATTAAATAAAAGTTGTGGCAATCTTAGTATTTGTTGTTGATTTACCTGCATATGGATTACAGCTTACTGCCGTCGTCTCATCAACGGTGCAGGCTGGGCATGATCCGATTCGACCCAAGTATTTGGAGACCGAGTCGTGACATTTTTTAGTGGTGGCCCAGG
Source organism: Iris pallida (assembly GCA_029216955.1). Classification (NCBI taxonomy): domain Eukaryota; kingdom Viridiplantae; phylum Streptophyta; class Magnoliopsida; order Asparagales; family Iridaceae; genus Iris; species Iris pallida. The sequence continues at coordinate 2,834,530 of JANAVB010025999.1, forward strand.
AAAACCTAGTTAGAGACATATAGAACACTAGAACATTAATTTGTCACAACATAGGACCGAAATATATTATAAATAAATATTTTTGTTTGATTATAGATAGGCTACCTTGCTTATGTTTATATCCTAAACCTTCCAGAGAATGGCCACTGACAAAACCAACCATGCTGGCGATGGGATGTCAACACCTGATCATACCCCACCTCCCCAATCAAGTCCGGATCCTACACCTCGGCAGATGGCCGACCGTCCCCTTAATATGACGATGGATCCATCATCTTCTCGGACGGAGATGCAACCCCCTGTGGTTTCGCCCACTCCAGCTGCCCCACCGGTGCCTGTGGACCCCACCGACCTCATAGGTCTGCTAAGAGGAGTGCTAGAAGCTCAGAGAACTCAAGCTGAAGCTCATCGCGAGCAGACGGCAATTATGAGAGAAGGCATGGAGAATGCCCATAGCGTGGCAATGGCTGCACTGGAAAGAGGAGAAGCAGCTCAACAGGAACCAAGGCCTACCAAGGTAAACATAAATTTAAGGATTAATTTATGTAATATTAAGGCCATTTAATTAATGGGAATCATATTGCCAAGGTGGGCGATATTGAGAGTTTCAAGAAGCAGAACCCTCAACCTTTCAAGGGAACCGAGGGAATCGTCTATGCTGATGAATGGCTCGATAGTATGGAGCGTCTTCTAAGCGTCGCTCGGCTTCCAGAAGACCTCAAGACTGAAGCAGTGGGACTCCAACTGCAGAATGTAACAAGCACCTGGTATCGGAATGAACCCCGACTCCAGGATAGGCAGATTGACTGGGACACCTTCAAGAGGTTGTTCAAGAGGAAATTCTTCCCAATATCAGAGTTGCGGGAGATGGAGAGGCAATTTCAGAACCTGAAGCAAGGAAATATGACTGTTGGTGAATATGCGACAGAATTTGGCCAACTCAGCCGTTTTGCCAAGAACCTGGTGGCTGATCCTGATGATCGTGCTGAAAGGTTTAGACATGGGCTGAGAGAGGAGATCCGCACCCATGTGATCTCAGGCGGTGCTAAGACCTATGAAAAGATTCTGGAGCGAGCTCAAGATATAGAGAAGAGCCAACCCGCTCGCTCAAAGAGGGATTATCCTGGAACTAACAACTTCCAGGGAAATCAGAAGAGGCCCAACAACAACAACAACAACCGGCCTTCCCACCACCAGCAGCAGAATCAGCAGGCAAGGAACAATGATAGGGCATCTCAGAGGCAGATCCCTGTCTGTGATTTTTGCAAGAGGCCAGGGCACCAGTCGAATATCTGCAGAAAGAGACCAGGACACTGCCTAGTCTGTGGGTCTGCCACCCACCAAGTGAGGGACTGTCCCTCGTCGATGCACCGGACTGGAACTATTCAACAGAAAGGTCCTCTGCCCACTCAGCAACAACAGTTTGGGCAGCATCAACAGAAGACTGGGCGAGCTTTTGCCCTAGCAGCAGAAGAACAAGAGTCGAAGCAGGAACCTACAGCTGATGTCATCGCAGGTTTCATTTATGTGCATTCCTATCCTGTCTTAGCTTTATTTGATTCAGGAGCATCACATAGTTTCATATCCACAAAATTCATCTCTGCACACCACATAAATACAGGATTTAGTAAGAAGATTTGGAGAGTCATGACCGGTGGAGGACCCCTACCCATCACTAAGACCTGTAATTGCCCTATCACCATATCAGGTCACCAATTCATAGCACCTTTGCTTGTGATGCCCTTACCCAATTATGATGTAGTACTAGGGATAGACTGGTTGAGTAAGCAGCATGCGCTGATAGACTGTCACAGGGGATGTGTAGTCTTCAGCCCACCTGGAGAACCGGAGTTTGAAATCTCTCGAACTCCGGAGGATATGGAGTGTGTTACCTACACCTCTATCACAGAAGAATCCGGACCTCCCCATCCTATCATAGCAGAATTTATGGATGTCTTCCCTGATAGTCTTCCCGGATTACCCCCAGACCGAGATATAGAGTTCACTATTGACCTAGTCCCCGGCTCTTCCCCTATTTCTAAGGGATGCTACAGAGTCAACCCGAAGGAGGCCAAGGAGATGAAAGATCAGATCAATGAATTGAAGGCTTTGGGATTTATCCGAGACGGAGCTTCACCCTGGGGAGCACCTGTCTTGTTTGTTTCCAAGAAGGACAAAACTGTGAGAATGTGCATCGACTACCGGGCGCTGAACAATATCACCATCAAGAATAAGTACCCTTTGCCCCGGATCGATGACCTGTTTGACCAACTCAGTGGAGCCAAGGTGTTCTCGAAGATTGACCTCAGATCCGGCTACCATCAGATCAAGGTCAGGAAGGAGGACATTCCCAAGACGGCATTCAATACCAAGTATGGGCAGTTTGAATTCTTGGTCATGCCGTTTGGACTGACTAATGCTCCTGCTGTATTCATGAACCTTATGAACAAGGTTTTCCATGAATACTTAGATCAATTTGTTGTTGTCTTCATTGATGACATTTTGATCTATTCGAAGACTGAAGAGGAGTATGAGGAGCACCTCAGGAAAGTTATGGGGACTTTGAGGAAAGAGAAGTTATATGGTAAGCTATCCAAATGTGAATTCTTTCTAGACAAGGTGGATTTTCTTGGCCATGTTGTCACAGGAGAAGGAATTTTGGTGGATCCTAAGAAGATAGCTGCTGTGGAGAAGTGGTCTACCCCAAGCTCAGTTGCTGAGATCAGAAGTTTCTTGGGCTTGGCTGGCTACTACCGAAAGTTTGTGAAGGATTTTGCCAGAATTGCTGAACCGATGACGAAGCTTACTCGGAAGAATGAAGAGTTCATCTGGACAAAAGATTGCCAGGCTGCATTCGAGGAGCTGAAGAAGAGGCTGACCACTGCACCAATCCTTGCGCTACCCGCAGGAACTGGTGGTTTCTCAATCTACAGTGATGCCTCTGGAAAAGGACTGGGTTGCGTTCTTCAACAAAATGGTAAAGTGATTGCTTACGCATCTAGGCAATTACGGAACCATGAGAAGAATTATCCTACACATGACCTGGAGTTTGCTACAGTCATCTTTGCATTGAAGCTATGGAAGCATTATCTCTATGGAGAGAGAGTGGAAATATATACAAACCACAAAAGTCTGAAATATGTTTTTACTCAGAAAGAGCTAAACATGAGACAAAGAAGGTGGCTGGAACTGATGAAAGATTTTGACATCGACCTACAGTACCATCCGGGTAAGGCTAATGTGGTTGCTGATGCACTTAGTCGATACCCAGTGGCGATATTTTTGACCAAGGAGCGGCACTTGTTGGAGGATATAGAGAAGCTTGGTCTGGAGATTGTACTGCCTGAGGAGAAGATGAAGGAACTGGGACGAGAAGCTGATATACCTGGAGCTGACTCAACCATGATGCAGTTGCAATTGCGTTCAAGTCTGATGGACAAAATCAAGGAAGCACAATTCCAAGACGAGACGCTTTGCAAGCTCAGAGATGAAGTGCTGGCAGGAACACTTGAAGGTTTCTCTATCGCCAGTGACGGAGCATTGAAGAATGGTACGAGGTTGTGTGTACCATCTGGCGAGCTGAGGAATGAGCTGATGCAAGAAGCGCACCAGTCACAGTATTCCATACATCCTGGAGCTAATAAGATGTATCGGGATATGCGTACCATCGTTTGGTGGTATGGAATGAAGAAGGATGTATCCAGATTTGTGGCTAGATGCTTGATTTGCCAACAAGTGAAGGCTAGAAGACAGAGACCCGCAGGACTTCTACAGCCGTTGGACATTCCGGAGTGGAAGTGGGAGCATATAACAATGGACTTTGTGTCATGACTACCTCGATCCCAAGGAGGGAAGGATGCTATTTGGGTTATTGTGGACCGACTAACTAAGTCAGCACACCTTATTCCCTTCAAGATTGGTTTATCCACCGAGAAGCTGGCGGCACTGTACATGCGGCATATCTACCGGATTCATGGAGTACCGGTAAGTATTGTATCTGACAGAGATACTAGATTTACCTCACATTTTTGGAAGAGTTTGTATGACAGCTTGGGAACAAAACTGAAGTTCAGCACAGCCTATCATCCCCAAACTGACGGACAATCTGAGAGGACCATCCAGACGCTAGAAGATATGCTGAGATCTTGCGTCTTGGAATTCGGAGGATCTTGGGAGGATCACTTACATTTAATGGAGTTCTCCTACAACAATAGTTACCAAGCTAGCATTGGTATGACCCCATTTGAAGCACTCTATGGACGTCGTTGCCGCACTCCACTTGCATGGGACAACGTAGGAAAAAGAGTACTACTGGGGCCAGAGATGGTGACTGATGCAGCAGAGAAGGTGAAGGTAATCAGAGACTAGCTTAGGATCGCCCAAGACAGGCAGAAGCATTGGGCAGATAGCAGTCGTCGACCACTGGAGTTTGAAGAAGGAGATAGTATCTTTGTGAAGATTTCTCCTACCAGAGGAACTATCCGATTTGGCAGAGCTGGGAAGCTGAGTCCCAGATATATCGGACCATTTCAAGTTTTGAGCCGAATTGGTGAAGTGGCGTATCGGTTAGCTCTACCAGCTAATCTTGAGGGCGTGCACAACGTCTTCCACGTTTCGCAGCTCAGACGCTACATCCCGGATCCGAGTCACATCTTGGACCACTCGGAGCTGGAGATTGGACCCAGTCTTACAGTACCAGAGAAGCCAGTGGCGATTTTGGACAGAGGCGAGAAGAGGACCAGGACTTCAGTGACTCCCATAGTCAGAGTTATGTGGAGGCACGATTCCCCAGGAGAGTCTACCTGGGAGCGAGAAGATGAGATGCGGGAGCAATACCCGTATTTGTTTGAGACCTGAGGTAATTCCAAACCTTACTCTTTTAAATTTCGAGGACGAAATTTCTTAAGGAGGGAAGGTTGTGAAACCCATAATTTTAGTTCATTAGTTAATTAATTAATTCTAGAAATTTTGTTAAAAATCGTATTTCTTTAATTAATTAAATATTGTGTTTATAAATTATTCTAGTTAGTTAAATAATATTTAATATTTAATTAAACCTGTTAATTATAAAAAATCATATTTTTAGAAAATAAAGTATTATTTTTCTGGAGTTGATTTTTTTTGACTGTATGACCAGACCCGAACCCAATTTGAAACTAAAAAAAAAATTTAGTTATAATTTTTCTAAAAGAAAATTATTTATAAATTTCAAATCCTTTTTCCTATTATTTTCTTTTAGCCCAATTATTTTAAGCCCAATGGTTTTAAGCCAAACTATTAAGCTTTGATTATTTTTACTTAGGAAGCCTATTTAGCCCATTAACCCATTATAACCATTCACTGTTATTTATTTATTTTATTTTCTTCTCTTTCCTTCTTAAGGAAAAAGGACTTTTCTTTTCTTCCTGGCTGGCCGACCCTTGGCACCCCCAAACCGCCGACTTTCCCCCTCCCGAAACTCCCCGACAACTTTTCCTCTTCCGGTAACCCCAAGCACTTTTCCCTATTTAAACCCTCTCCTCACAAACTCCTCACCAACCCACAAACCCTCTCTTCCCCAAACCCTTTCCCTGCCGACCCGCGCCAGCCCGAATCCGGCGAATCCTCGGCCGATCGCACCCCGCGGATCCGCCCCCAGCGCGCCCCTCTTCACTCGCCGCGCCCGCTGTCCCACCGGCGCCCTCGGCCAACCGCCGACCCGCCCCTTGTGCGGCCGCCCCGACGCCCCGACAGCGTCGCCCTAGGCCGCGCCCTGTCCGGCGACTTTCCGGTCGCGCCCCGCCTCCGGTGCTGTGCGCTGTTCCCCCGCAACCTCGGCGACTCCCTTCGTCGCTGTTCTTTCGCGTTCCTGAGACGCTTCTCTGAGTTTCTGAGTTCTCTTCTGGAATTTCTCCGTTCGTTGGTGCTGTACACGCAGCCGAACTCCGGCGAGGCGTGTTTCGAGTCCGAGGCATCACTTCGAATTCCGTCAATTTCGGTAACTTCTGGATAGTCCCGTAGTTCTTTCAGTCTGTGATGAGTTTTGGTCCAGGAATTTTCTTCGAAAAATTCGATTTTCTGTTATGTTTGTGTTTCGGAAATTTTCGGATAGTTTGTTCTGTGATAATTTGGTTCTGTGGTTGGTTTGATGATATTTTGGTCCCAGAATTCCCTGGGAATTCGGTTTGCTAGGTTTTCGGATTTTCCGAAATCGGTTCGGAAATGCTCTGTAAATTTTGGAATGATTCTTTGGTTAAATTTTCTGTTGATTCTCTGAGTTCAGATCGGTTTTCCGAATCTCGGAAGAATTATTTTGGATATTTCGAGTTCGATATTATTTTAAGTTCTGGTTATTATTATTATTATATTTTGGTTGGATCGGTATCCCTGGTTTGGGATTTATTTTGCAGGAAAAATCGGCACGTTTCCCAGTTTTGGGTTATCCCGAAAATAGAGGGAATGTTGCCAAAATTTCTATTAAATTTTGATTAAATAATTTTTAAAATGAATTTCGGAAAAGAATACTATTTTTGGATTTAATTGGGCGACGACCGTATTGGTCAATGGGCCCTGGCTAACTGCAAACGAAACCGGTTTCGTCCGGACGTTGTGGCATTAGCTATTAAATGACGATTGGACCAGTTCTGAGACTCAATAATATTTATATTTTAATTAGAATTATTTATATTTAATTTTGTAGGCAGTTTACAGGACTAACGAATTTTCTCTTATTTTAATTCTTGGAAATGTAAAGGCATAAGCCTATTTATTTATTATGGGTGTGAGATTGTAATAACTTAGGTTTTAATTTTGTCTTTCTTTTATTTTCTGGATGATTATAGTCATAGGAACGTAGTATAAATGATAAATTATTTATTTTAAAAGAATATAATAATTAATGTTTTGTCACTTAAAAAAAAATTAAGTTATAAATTTAAATAGAAACTCATGTATTTTCTCATTAAAAGGAAAAGTATATTTTATCATAATGGATATATACCAAGTTTTATAAATAACTTGATAAATACAAGTTTTTCCCGAAAATCAAATATAAATTGAATGTTCTAAATATCAACGCACTAGTAAGCGCTTTTGTTGTATTAGTTAAAACAAGATTAAAACTTGACTAGAAAACAAATAGATATTGCAACTAGTGTGGCAGTTCTGAATAGTTTGGTTCTGAGACAGATTTCCGAATGTAGGGTTTCGAGGAAGTTTTTGACCATCAACCCCGAAGTACCAACTCTTCAGTTCGATCAATTTTAAGGCAAGTACATTAATGTTGATTACAATTATTTAATAATCACTTCACGGCAATTTTAAACCACTATTCAAACACGAACTCTTTTGGGAGTATTGACTGTACTGTTGGGGACTGGGGGAGTAGAGTAATGTTTATGACCACATCCAAACTAGTATAACAACTGTGTTAGCTTACCCCTCACACACACGGGGATAAGCCATATCGTATCAATAGGATACAACTGTACAACCCAAGCCGGTCATATACATTGCCTATTCACATCACAATACTGAAACTATTGTAAAACTTTTTATCTTTAAAACTGTTTAAAAGTGCATGATTTTATTGTTAAATTAATTGTCAAGATTAGCATAAATTGTACCTTGCTCCTTTCCTGACTGGATAACCGTAGGTTCTGCTGACGACCCGGAGCTGCTGATTAACAGTTATTATGATCCTGATCTGTACCCGGCGGTACTACCAGCTGATGATGATGTAGTGGCTTCTCCTTAGATTCTGTCTCTGAGAGTTTAGTTTGACCTTTGTTAATTTTCAGTTTATGGATCTTTTGTATCAGAACAATTTTAAGTTATGCATTAAATAAAAGTTGTGGCAATCTTAGTATTTGTTGTTGATTTACCTGCATATGGATTACAGCTTACTGCCGTCGTCTTATCAACGGTGCAGGCTGGGCATGATCCGATTCGACCTAAGTATTTGGGGACCGGGTCGTGACAAAAACTTGTTAGCCCCAATTATGGACATGGCCCACATTGAGCCTACTATCCGTCCGACACTTGTGTCCCATTTATTGGAATCCCCATGTGCTACTTATTTACTCATGATCATCAACGTCTAATTTTAATTCGATTTTTGCTCAATGTCTGATTTTGATCCAATCCGGCTCCACCGAGTCCAGTCCAGCTCCATGTTATTCTCCATCATGACACCCTCATATTTTCTTGCCCAAAAATATCCAGTACTCTTCTACCTATTTTTCTATATTTATTAGAAATTTTAGTTGAATTAAATCCATTAGAATTACCTATTTTTTTCCTATGTTCAATCCTAGCCATTGGATAACCTAATTAAATCATCACCATTCATTTCCCAAACACCCACAAACTCCTCACAGAAATGTGGCCGGCCCTAAGTTTTAGGCATGGCACTTTTCACTCTCTCCCTCTCACTACAATTATTACATCTCTCTTTCCCTCTCTTTAATTATATTATCATCTTCTCTCTCTCTCCCACTCTTTTATTACAACATACTAACAACAACAACAGCAACTACATCAACACCATGGCCGACCACCCTCTCCCTGGCCCAGCCTCGCCGCCGGCCACCCTCCAGGCCGACGGCCACCCGCACCACCTCTTCTCCACCTTCTTCCTCCTCCTCTCCATTGAATAACCTCCACCATCATCCCTTCCATAGTCATCACCACCACCTACCATTTCCGCCACCACCAGCCATCACGACCACCTCCACCTCGCCGAGGTGCACCGCGCAGCCCTCCGTCGCGCCTCGCCGGCCTGGCCTGGGAGCGCAGCCTCGCGCACAGCCACGCGCACCAGGGGCAACAGCAGCTGTACGCTTGCGTACAGGCGCGCACGCGCGCGCGCGGGCCGCCGTCGTGCGCTGTCGCGCCGCCGCGTGGGCCATCGTGGCTCGCCGTGGGTGCGCCCCACTCCAGCGAGTTCTTCCCTGATGGCCACCGTTCTTCGGGACGCACCGTCGAGGCGATTCGTCCGTTTTGCACGACGTCCCGTCGTGACGCGCGCGAAATCAAGTTTATTTTGGCGCTCCGTCGCAGCAACTTCGCGCGCATTTTCCCAAAAATTCGACCGTTGGATCGGCAATTTCTTCGCTCCGTCACAATTTCGGTATATCCACCTTCATCTCTGTCAATTTTCGTCCGTTAATTTTATCGTTTGGTACATCAAAACCGGCCACCAAGTTGATCGTTTAAATTGTATTAAATTTGGACAGTTTCGTGGGGCCAACTTCGTCAGCTTGTATCTCCTCCACCGTAGTTTCGTTTAGCATGCTACCAGTTCCGGTGCGAAGCTGGTATAACCCTCTTGCTACCCCTCTAGTTTCGTTTCATTGTGAGCCTGTTTGATTGGTTGAATTCGACGCCAAAGTTGGCCGTCCGAATTCGTAATTTTCAACTTGTAAAATTCTATTTTTGAACACGAGATTCCAGATTTCATTTTTGACACCACCATTAGACTTGTGGCGTCGTTTTGGCATATTTTCATATAAAATTTGTTAGATTTGGTGAACGTGGGCCCTGGCACGTTCTTAGGTGCAAAGTGGGTCCCACATTCTGGGTCAACGGGACTTTTTGACGCCGGCTCATCGGAATCCAATTTCGAATATACCGTTGAGTTCGTATCGTCATTCAGGACTCATTGACATATAATTTGCTAGATTTTGATGGACATTGGATCCGGCACGCATTTCGGTGCAAGTCGGATACCAATATCCGGGTCAATGGGTCATTTTGAGATCGGCTCATCGGAATCCAATTCCAGATATACCGTTGAGTTCGTATCATCATTCTGGACTCGTTGACTTGTAGTTTGCTGTGTTTTAAGAACATTGGCTCTGGCACGCATTTTCGTGCAAACCGGAATTCTAAGTTCTGGTCAACGGACCAAATTGAGATCGGGTCAATGGAATCCAATTCTGGAGATACCGTTGGGTTCATATCGTCATTCTGGTTTTGTGGACATATAATTTGCTATATTTTATAGAATTGTTTTCTTGCACGTTTTTCGGTGCAAAACGGCTCCGACACGGACACCGTTTTGACCCGAAATTACCTTTTTGCCCTTGTGTCCAAATTGGACTGATGGATAGGCTATCCTAGCTAATTTGACTATTCTGGACATGTTGGCGATGTTTATTTCTTCGTCCGACAATGTTTGTTGATAGTTTCTCTGAGTTTAACCTTTTTATAGTTAATTAATAATTAATTCTTATAATGTTCATATTTCGGGATTAGTACAACGAAACTGAGATCAGTCAATTCCAGTGATCTCACATCGCTGAAATTGACAAGATGGACACGTGAAACATTATAATAAGATTATTAACTTTATAGTTAATCATCTTATCTCGATTTGCGTGTTGTAAGTTTTGACGTACGAATAACGAAGTACACTTTATATCTTTAATAATTAGACTAGAATGGACCCTGTTTGACCAGAGTTGACCAGTTGACCCAAAGTCAACTGTAAGTCAACACTTGACCTAGTTTGACTAAATTATTGACCGGAGTTGACCTAGAGTTGTTTTGACTTAAAAGAATCTAGGATAATATAGATTGTTTATAGAGATTTATTTATTACAACTTGAACACCTTGTAACCTGTGTTGCTTTAAATAGGACTCTGTGGCTTCAGTTGGACCCATATACTTATCAGCTATTCAGGTTATCAGGCGAGTACATTCTCTGATCATTTTATATCTTGTTTAGGATTATATTTCCTGCTTTAGATTACTTTACATGATGCTGACACGTTGGAAACACGGATTAGTACTATATGGATCTTGTTGTGCGATGTTATCCCCTTAGCGGATACATCGGGTATTCGTGTTCGTGTACTTTATCGTGAGCATCGTGCACTCCTTGTATTCGTGACATTCGTGTACAAATCGTGTAAAATCGTGTATATTCATGTATTCACATGACCTCGTGTGCGACTATACTTCGTGTGCAATAACATATCATATCTAGATCCTTGTGTATTGATTGGGGCGGGGGAGTAGAAGTGGTTATGTAATCAATCCAGTAGATTACTCATGTACAACCTCTGTAGATTACTCGTGTACAACATCGTGCCGTTTACATAACCATCTTGTGCTCTGAATCACTAGTAACTGATAGTTCTCTATATATATTGTAGCTATTTACTTACAGTCTCTCTCTTTTACATCATGTTATTTCTTCAGATCCTGTATCTTACTCTCTAACATGTTTATATTTCCTAACCTGTTATGATATTGTTGAGATGTACTGTACTCGCTCCTGTCCTGACTGGACCTGTTGATAAATTTTATAGATAGCTTGGAGATTGCCTGCTAGCCTAGAGGAGACACATTAGAGGTTGTTTAGATAGTTATTTCAATTATCTGGAGTTGTATTTACTTTATGGATTACTGTATCTGAGTTTGGAGATTTTAGATATATTTTTGGATTTGTGTATCTTAGACACTTAGATTTCTCTCTGTTGTACCTCTTTTGGATTTCATGTTTTATCTATCCTTATCATGCTCTACCTTAGATGTGATTGAGTCTGTATCTGCTATGTTACCCCCATTCGGGGAGTATAAACTGTTAGCCTTATACTGTTAGATGCATGAGACCTAGGACAGCGTTCTACCGCCGATACTGCGGCGTAGGCTGGACGTACCCAGTTGTCGTGCCCTTATTCTAGAGTGCGGGTCGTGACATTTAAGTAACCCTGGGATGGATCATTGGAAAGCAGCCAAACAGGTCATGAGATACTTACAGAGAACAAAGGATTATATGCTCACTTATAGGAGATCGGATCAGCTGGAGATCATAGGGTATTCCGACTCCGATTTTGCTGGATGCCAAGACAGCAGGAGATCCACGTTAGGTTATGTTTATATGTTAGCTGGAGGAGCTATATCTTGGAAGAGTGTCAAACAAACACTCATAGCTTCGTCCACTATGGCAGCAGAGTTTATAGCATGTTTTGAGACATCTAATCATGGAATATGGTTGCAAAATTTTGTCACTGGGCTGCGCATTCTGGAGGGTGTTGAAAGACCACTTAAGTTATATTGTGACAATAAATCAGCAGTACTATATTCTAATAACAACAGGAGGTCGTATAAGTCAAAGCATATTGACATAAAGTTCTGAGTTGTGAAGGAGAGAATTCAGAATGGTAAAGTGTCCATAGAGCACATTGGGACAAACTCCATGTTAGCGGATCCGCTCACAAAAGGGTTACCACCCAAGGTCTTTCATGAGCACACTGCTCATATGGGTGTTATCTCATTTGATGATATGTCAGTTTAGTGGGAGTTTGTATTTTATGTATTTGGGTGCTATTTGGTTTTGGACACATTTATGTATTAAAGTATTTTGAATATTTATCTGATCAGATATATGAAAATTCAGTTCATTCTGTTTTCATTATGTTAAAGTATTGATCTCATTAAAGTTAAGGAGGACCAGTTGGAAATAGACATGTATTGATCACATTGCGTGTAATTTCCATGCTACGCATCCATGATTGATCTATGTCGTTTAGCTATATTGGTATATGTGACCATTGATGGTTTAGTTACGCTATATGTGACGAAGGCCGCTTTGATCCTATGTTGATATGGTTAATGGACGAGATTGTCCGGATATACCCTAAGGATTAAGATAGCAATTTATGAGCTCACTAAGGTTAACACAATTATAAGGTTACATATGTGGCCCAGTGGGAGATTGTTGGAATTATTCAATAATTATGGGGCCACGCATGTAAAATTAATTGTGTTTGGGCTATCTAAATAATTAAGCCAAATTAAAGTGGTCTATTTGGAAATTGGCTTAAGGGTATAATTGTCATGTAATTAATGTGTAGATACCGGAGATAATTCTAATTTGATGAGGGGCCAAATTAGAAATATCAACACATATATAAATATGTGTATTCATTAGGGTTATGGTCCCCAACTCATACGGCCACAAAGAGAGGGTTTCTCTATTCTCTTCTGTATCCCTATCAACAAAGAGAGGAACAAAGATTTAATCTTTGTTATTAAGGGCCGTAGCGGGTTGGAAGATCAAACCCCATAAAGAGATGTGTGCTTCAACATCCATCAAGTCTAGCAATGGATTCAGGTACGCTTCCGCAAACAATTTAATCTATGATCTTCATCTCATGAATCGACAGGGTACAATGATTTCTAACAATAATAACCCAATTTGAAACACGACATGTTGTATTTACATCTTCTGCGCAAAATATTTCGAAAAACTATATTGATTTTGTATTACTCTTGTTATATCACTTAATGTTATGTTATTCCGCTCCACAACACCATTATGTTGGAGAGTTCTAGGACAAGAAAATTCATGCAAAAAAGCTATTTTTATTGCAAAATTCAGTAAAGCTAACATTTTTAAATTTGCCTCCATGATCACTCTTGATACAATTATCATAAAGTCTTTCTCGTTTTGAACTTTTCTGGCAAAAGCATATGAATTTTGAAAAAGCTTCACTTTTATTAGTAAGAAAAATTACCCAAGTAAAGCAAATTTTCTCTTGTCAACTATTACAATGCACATATTTTACCGCCATGACTGGTGACACTACCTGGACCAAACAAATCCTTAGGTAAAAACATAAGAGATCTAGAGTACTTACATCATTGATGAATTTGAAAATGATTTGGTTTGCTTATTCTTTTCACAATCAGTACAAGCTATATCTTTCTTGAAGGTAATCTAGGTAGGCCTCTTACCAGATTTTTTGTAGAAAGTCTTACTATTGTGTCCACACTTGCGTGTCCTAGTCGCATATGCCATAGCCGGCTTTTATTTTTTTGGCATAAAGACACCTTCCTACACTATTAGTATATATATTCTGAAAGATAGTACACATAAGTATTATCTTCTCTAATTACTTCATAAATAACATTTCTAGTTGCATTGTCATAAATAGTGCACTAATTCTTAACAAAATATATTCCATAACTATTATCAGTTAAATTACTAATACTAAGCAGGTTATGTTTCAAATTAGTAACTAAACAAATATCTTTCATAACAGGTAAGGGAGAGATACCAATATCACCTATTCCAATGATATATCCTTTCAACTTGTTGTCGAAGGAGATATATCATTATTTCTTCATCGATAACATTGCAAAAAGAGTTGAGTTACCTGTCATATGTTGTGAGCACCCGCTATCGAGAATTCACTTGCTTCTAACATGAGATGGATAATACACCTAAAACACAAATGTAACCTTTGGTACCTATTTTATGGAGGGTCCATATTGTTATCCTTTGGAACCCATCTGTATAATTTCATATCCACTTATTTCTAATTCTACATTTGAGATGTGTCCATGTAATCCATAGTAATGAAATTTAGCATGTATACTAGTGTTAGGGATCACATTTGGGATATGAGTGCGTGAATTGTTATATGGATCTCTATAAAAGAAAGCATGTTTATAAGAGACTTTGTTCTACTTTCCTTCTTTTCAAAGGGTTTTTTGTTAATGCCTTTGAAGTGATTCATGTATCTTGTATTAGAAAGGATTTGAGGTTGTATTACATGTTTTCCCAATCTAACTTCCAACTTCTTAAACTCAGCCAGAAGATTGTCGTTTTTTGCTGTCATTGCCTCTAATATTTGAGTTGCAATGAAATAATTTTTTTTTTCTAAATCATATGCTTCTTTAAGTTCCACATATCCTAAATAAATTTTTTATGCTTTCAAGAGCATCATGTATAGGGGGCATACGGTTCCAAGACTCGCAATTCCGTTCCGACTTGAACCGTAAAATGTCCAAACAAGCCGGTTTCTAAAATTTAGAATTTAAACGGGGTGGGCCGGACGGGTCGTGTGACACTAACGGGACGGGGCAGGTCCTATTTTCAAAATAAACGGGACCCCGGACCGACCCATTTCTAGGCATATATATATATATATATATATATATATATATATATATATATATATATATATATATATATATATATATATATATATATATATATATATACCAATTTTAGAATTTTTTGCTATTATAGTTTATAGATAATAGAACAAGTTATTGTTTATTAAACAAATTCTAGAAATTTGGGAAGACATAAGACTTGGTTTGCTCTTATAGATAATAGAACATATGTAAATGTTTACTATTCTAGAATTGTTTTAAACTATTTTTGACCCGTTTGGACCCGCATGTCGGCCCGGTTTGGACCCGTTTTGAACGGGTTGAACCCGTTCTGGTTCCAATATTTTTTGGACCCGTCTCGCCCCGCCCCGCCAATTAACGGATTCGATCCGGGTCCATAAAATTTGGGCTCGGCCCGACCTGTGCCCACCCCTAATCGTGTACATAGGCTCAATTTGAGAGAAAAGATATTAGCTGTGTCGCTAGTGGTAGGTGTGTCTCTAATTTCATTTAGCAGCAAAGAAAGAGTTCCATTTTCTTGTTTATGCAAATGAACCTCTTTCTAGCATGCTTATATTTATCTCTAAGCTTTTTGTTATCTTCAAAAAGATCATTGAAAGCATTTGAGAGTTCGTCATATGAAAAGTCTTCGTAAAGGGGATTTTCTAATACCTATTTACCCTTTGCCATGAGAAAAACATTTGTGGCTGTCTTCTTCATAATCATTTGCCTCACTCTAACACCAAATGCTTGTATTTGCGATCTGGCATAACGAGAATCCTTTTTGTTGGGTTGTTCATTTCAATTTATCCGTTTTGTTACAGTGCAATCCTTCTTCATATGACTTTGTAGTTGTAAAAAATTGGTTCTTCATTATGCAAGTCTTTCCTCTTTCGATTTAATTTATTAAATTTCAAAAAAAAAAAAAATGAGAGCCAAATTTTCGTTGTTCGAGACTTCATCTTCGAAATCGGCTTAAAGGTTCTCTTTTGGTGTTCTTTGAACACTATAGATTTTTTCCTTTGGAGCTGATTCTTCAAAGTCTTTGGGGTCAAGATCGTGCATCATCAACTTACCCGTCAGTGTCTCAAGAGACATAATTATAGGATCATTTCCTTCAATGATTGTCGTTGCCTTATGATTTCGGTTCTTGGTGAGTCCCCAAAGCCCTTTACGAAATTTTTCATAATCCGAGTATTCTTTACCAAGTGATTGCAAAGTATTAGTTATTATTGCCGGGGCACAATTTTCGATGGAAAACTGAGAAAATGAAACAATTTTAAAGACAACGTTTTAATACAACACTTCAAAGCAGGTGCACAATAGAGATCCTGAGAGAATTCTGGATTACGAGAATCTAAAAATATTTCGTAATTAGTAGCAAACGATAGTAGCACTTCTAAACAGAAGGTATGAATCGAATTGCTAACAGCAACAGCGATGATAGGCAAAAGATGGAAGATGGCCTGCTGGGGTGAATGATCACCGTTGCTCAAAGATTTATTTGCCCCACACGAACAACTTTCAGGAACCAGCAAGTTCGTCGGAGAACTTTGGAACACTCCTGCTCTTCTGACTCCTCGGATCGTACACGGACTCCTGTGCAAAAGTAATGCTGGTGCAAAGCTTCTCTTCTCTCTTACATCCTCTGTTTACTTGAGTTAAAAAACACTTGTAAACTTTCTGTATACACTTCTATCTATGTCCTGTGGAGAGAAGAGACCTTATATAGGCCTAAGTGGCACATGCCCGGTTTCCACAATGTTTGGGATATGGTAAAAACTACTACGAACGTGCAGTAACCGCACAGATCATGCACAGGCACGATCTATAGCAAGTTGTGCCACTTGCACACCCCGCGTTCCTTGCACACCGTACGCAGAATGCGCACTGAGCCACTTGTGCCACATGCGCATCCTGTGCGCCCTACGTACCCTGTGCCACCCGCGTAACTGGGTGCACACCTGTATGCGCAACTGGGTGCGCCACTGGACGCGCCTCTGTGCGTGCAACTAGGCGCACATCTGGCCGCGCAACCTGGACGCACACCTGGCCACGCAACCTGGCCCGCACCCCTGGTCGTGCCACCTGGCCTGCACAACCAGAGCTGCACAACTTGGCCGCGCAACCTGGCAGCTCAACCGGTTGCGCAAATGGCTCGCGCAACGAGCGCAACTTAAGAGCACTATGTGCCTAGCGACGATGCTGACGTGCTAAGTGCAAAGTGCACCAACAAAATGCCATATTACGTCTCATGAGCCCATGAGCCCGAGTCCGTGTCCGAGTCCGAGTTGTTAAGCTCCTACGGGGCTTAGCCCCATGGAAATAAATTTTCCAAGAGCAAAAAGCATGAATACTTTCAATTTTTGATTTAGCGTTTTTTCCATTAGAAAAATAATCCCACATGGCACACCCATGTGCACCTCCACACCACATGTGCTTCTCTAAAAGTGCATAACTAATATATAGAGATACAACTCCTTTGGTCTAGCCGATGTGGGACTAAAGTTCCAATCTAAAAAGGCCAAAATCCAACAATCCCCCACATATCTCTATATATGGGTTTAAGTGTTCCCCACAGTAACTGTCCATCATGCATTAGGAGAGATGTCGCTGACGACTGGAATCTTTCTGCATGGGTCAAACAACAGACTATAATACAAGAATGGACTAAGCCTTGAATTCTGCACCATAGCTGAAATTCTTTCCACTCACATAATATAGTTACACGTGCTTCTGGCTTGCACATTAAAGGCCCTGTGCCAGCCTGGTTTTAGTGTATAATTTTGGGCGTCTACAAGTTTACCATCAAGAGACGGCCTAAGATCTCTGTCCATACACTATAGGTGAGTTCATTATTAAAGAGACCTGGCATGAAGTGCTTTGCGCTTCCCTTGCGGTGCTACACCGCTATGACATGGCCTAAAGTCGAGGCCTTACCCCGTACCAGGAACCTCATCGTAGTGTCATACTACTGTAGCATGAGGTCACCGCCTCTTTGTAGTGCCATACTAGCCAGCATGAAGCCTTAGGCTCCCTTGTGGTGTTATGCCGCAACGACATGGCTTGCAAGGCCGAGGCTTTATTCATAACTGGGTACCTCATCGTGGTGTCATGCCACTGTAACATGAGGAACTCCTCTTCTTTGTAGTGCTGACTACTCCCCTCTTTATTTCAACATACAATATTTGGCTACCTGCCTATTTGCGGTGCTACGTCGCTGTGATTTGGCTCATACAGCCGAGGCATTATCCCTTTCGGAAACCTCATGGTGGAGTCACCCCACAATAGTATGGAGTTTCACTCCTTGTAGTGCTGCGCTACCGTGCTTTCTGTAAAGCACACCACGCATTCACTCTGCCTGAGAAATTAAGGCGTTTAAGCCAACCTTCCCACAGGATCCGTTTTTCGTAGAAAACAACAGTAGACAACAGTGGTTGTAGGTCCGTAACCTCTCCATGCCTAATAGAACATGTACCCACCGTTCCTGATATTCTTCCGATTAATGGTCCTCCCTTGAACCAAAAGCTAGATGCCTAGTAGATTTCTCTTTGAACTAATAGCATAAAACTTTATGGTAGGATTACAATAATACAATATCAGAATGCCTTCAAGCCTATTTTACAAGCTGTGTCATCGACCAGCTGGCGCTTGAGGCCCTTGGTGAACGGATCCGCCAGGTTCTCCTGACTCCGAACATCAATCACTGTAATAACACCCCTCTTGATGAGATCGTGTACTGTCCTGTGCTTCAACTGCACAGTCCTCTTCTTCCCGTTGAAGAGGTCATTTGATGCTACCGTCGCAGTCGTCTGATTGTCGCAGTATATCGGTATCGTCGGTATTTGCACTCCAACCACTGAAAGATCATATATGTTCTCCTGAAGCCATTCTGCTTCTTCGGCTGCGGTATCAAGTGCAAAGAACTCAGATTTCATGGATGACCGCGAGAGCATAGTTTGCTTCTTCGATTTCCACGATATAGCACCTCCACCCATTGTGAAAATTTATCCACATGTGGACCTCTCGCTCTCCACTTCTGAGCACCAGCTGGCATCACTAAAGCCTTCCACTACCGGCGAATCTCCGCTGTAGTGGAGTGCATATGTCTGAGTCTTCTTGAGATATCTCATAACCCGTTTCACAGCTTTTCAGTACTTAATGCCTGGGTTGCTCGTGAAACGACTCAGCCATTCCCACGACGAAAGCTATGTCAGGCCTTGTGGCAGTAGTAGCATACATCAAACTCTCGATTACGCTTGCATACTCCAGCTGCTTGACGCTTTCCCCTAAATTAGGCTTCAGCTTCAGATCACACCTGTACGGAGTATCAATCTCTGGAAGATCCTGATACCAGTAACGAGTTATCATCTTTTCAACATAATGAGACTGTGACGGTGCTAGTCCAGTGTCTGTCTGGATGATCTTGATCCCTAAGATCACATCAGCTTTCCCCAAGTCCTTCATACTGAACTTGCTCGAGATGAACTTCTTTGTCTCCGTGACACAGCCCATATTCGTACCTAAGATCAGCATGTCGTCCACGTACAGACAAACAATCACACCTCTTCCATCAGCGAACTTCGTGTAAACACACTTGTCCGTCTCGCTGACCATGTAGCCATTTAACCTTATAATCTTGTCAAATTTCTCAAGTCACATCTAGGGAGTTTATTTAAGACCGTACAAGGATTTTACCAACTTGCAGACTTTGTCTTCAAGACCCTTGACGACAAATCCCTCTGGCTGTTGCATGTAAATCTCTTCGGTCAGCTCGCCATTTAGGAAAGGCCTTTTCACATCCATCTGATGTATCACCATCCTATGTATCGATGTGAGAGCAATCAATATTCTGATGGTGGTCATCCGGGCTACTGGAGCATACGTATCAAAGTAGTCAATCCTTTCTTCTGAGAAAATCCCTTGGCTACCAATCTAGCCTTAAACTTGTCAATAGTTCCGTCTGCTTTCATATTCTTCTTGAAGATTCATTTGCATCCGATGGATTTTGCCCCTTCAAGAAGATCAACCAACACCCAAGTATTGTTTGAGGTGATAGAATCAATTTCATTGTCAATCGCCTCCTTCCAGAAAACCGCATCTCTGGTCTTCATCGCCTCATCATAGGTAAGCAGATTTGCTTCCACATAATAGGTGACAAAGTCATTTCCGAAGTCCTTCAGCCTCCGCACATGCTTCGCTGACGGCTCAACGAGTTCTGATTCAACCGTTGTTTCAACAATAACATCTTCTTGGACTACTTCTTCATTGAAAACTTTAGTATCTTGCACACCCTCATTGTTCTCCAGTATATCCGTAAGAACTATATTCTTGTGCCTTGCAAATTTTTTTTAAAATATTTTGCATCGCGAGATTCAATGATATGATTTGACTCAATATGAAAAAATCTCCGAGCATCACTCTTCTCGGTATACCCCAATAAGATCGTCTTTGTAGTCCTTGTCCCAAGCTTCTGAATCTTCAGATCTGAAAGCTTGATATATGCCAGACACCACCACACTCGAATGACATTCAAGTCAGGTCTGACCTTGAACCAGAGTTTATGATAAGTAATGTCTGAAGTTGCATGAGGCACTCCATTTAGAATAAAAATGGTCGTCAATGCAGCTTCTCCCCAGTAGCACTTAGGAAGACCCGCAGTCAACAACATTGAGTTAATCATTTCTGTTAACATTCTATTCTTCCTCTCTGCTACTCCGTTTGATTGAGAAAAGTATGGAGCGGTAGTCTCACTGATAATTCCATGTTCTTTGCAGAACGATACGAATTCATGAGACCTGTACTCTCTACCTCGATCACTTCTTATTCTTTTGAGTTATTGTCCAGTCTGTCGCTCAGCTTCGGCTCTAAACTCCTTGAACTTCTCGAATGCTTCGTCTTTAGCCTTCATCAAGTAGACGAATGCATACTTTGAGAAGTCATCGATGAAGGTTATGAAATATTTCATCCCAGCCTTTGTAGAGAACTGTTTGAAGTCACAGATATCAGAGTGTACCAACTCCAGAAGATCTGTACTTCGATAAATCCGAGGAAAGGGTTTCCTTGTGATCTTCGTTTGAGCACATACTTCACATTTCTCTACCTTACCCTCATACTTGGAGATAAGTCCTAGACTAGACATTCTATCTATTCATTTACAATAAATATGTCCTAGTCTATTATGCCACAACTCAAGAGTATAAGCAGAACGAGTGATTGCATTAATTACATTGGACTGATTTACAAGCTAAATTTTGAACATTTCTTCGGTATAAAAAGCTTTTCCGAAATATATTTCCTTTATAGACATCACCATCTGGCCAGCATTGATGTCCATCCTGAGGCCTGCGTTGTAGAGTAGGCCTTCTGAGATCAGGTTCTTGGCGATAGCAGGTACGTGCTTCACGTCTTGAAGCATCAAAGACTTGCCAGAAGTCAGCTTCAACACCACCGTCCCGATCCCGAGCACTTCAGCTTGTGCTTGGTTCACCACCACAACCACTTCAGAAGTAGGTGTGTAGGTGGTAAACCACTCCTTGCTGGAACAGATATGGCAAGTGACGTCAGTGTCTACCCACCAGTTAGAATCAGCCCCCACGGTAGTAAACTGTGCAATCATAGCAACAAGATTATTGATCATTGAAACCTTACCAGGCTCACCTTGCTATGATTGCTTGCCTTGGATTTGCATTCACTCTTGAAGTGGCCCTTCTTGCCACACTTGAAGCAAGCCAAATGAGACTTTGGCTTCTTTTGCTTGAAGGAAGTCCCCTTGACTTTCAGATTGTCAGGGTCTTCTTATTGTGGAAAGCCGTCTGCTTTTCCCTTGGTTCCATGGTATGAACCATATTGGCGTTAGCCAATTACTTGGACAGTACGTCTACTTTCAGTTTAGCCCGCATCTGGTCCTCAATATACACTTCCTGTAGGAGATCTTCGATAGAAATCTCCAACTTCTTCCTATGCATGTTTGTATAGAACTTGCTCCACCCAACAGGGAGCTTAGAGATAATCCCTCCAACAACAAACCTGTCGGGGAGGGGCATTGTCTCGTCTTCCAACTTCTGTCGCAGCTTCAGGAATTCCTTCACCTGTGGCAGCATGGACTTCTCGTCCTCAAAGAGCCATTTGTGATATTTTTCAACCATAAATATCTTACTCCTGTTTTTTTCTTCTTCATACAGTTTCTTTAGAGACTTCCATATGTCTCTGGCAATAGGCTTCTTACTGCAGGATTCTGCTAGGGAATCCTCCATAGCATTCAGGATAAGAAGCCTGCAAATGCTATTCTCCCTTTTCCACTTGGCCTGAAGTTTAGTAGCCGCACTGATTGCGGCAGCAGACCCATTATCTGGAACAGTAGGTTCCTCTTCAAGAAGCACGTGATCAACATCTCTGAGTTGAAGAGTGAGATAAATCTTCCTCTTCCAGACTTGGTAATGCTCTCCATCAAACTTTTCTAACTTACAAAAGTCAGTATTGAGGAGTGAAGCATTAAAATTTTCCATCATAGCAATAAAGCTTTGAGATTGTTATTTTCTGGGCACAATTTTCGATAGAAAACTGAGAAAATAAAACAATTGTAAAGACAACGTTTTAATACAATACTTCAAAGAAGGTGCACAACAGAGATCCTAAGAGGATTCTGGATTACGAGAATCTAAAAAGATTTCGTAATTAGTAGCAAATGACAGTAGCACTTCTAAACAGAAGGTACGAATCAAATTGCTAACAACAGCAGCGATGACAGACGAAAGATGGAAGATGGCCTGCTGGGGTGAATGATCACCATTGCTCAAAGCTTTATTCGCCCCACACGAACAGCTTTCAGGAACCAGCAAGTTCGTCGAAGAACTTTGGAAAACTCCTGCTCTTCAGACTCCTCGAATCGTACATGGACTCCTGTGCAAAAGCAACGCTGATGCAAAGCTTCTCTTCTCTCTTACAGCCTCTGTTTACTTGAGTTAAAAACACTTGTAAACTTTCTGTGTACCCTTCTATCTATGTCATGTGGAGAGAAGAGACCTTATATAGGCCTGAGGGGCAACTGCCCAGTTTCCACAATGTTCGGGACTTGGTAAAAACTACTCCGAACGTGCAGTAACCGCACAGGTCATGCACATGCACGATCTGTAGCAAGTTGCGCCACTCGTCCCGCGTGCAGAACGCTCTACGCACCCTGTGCCACCCGCGCAACTGGGCGCACACCTGGACGCGCCACCTGGCCTGCGCAAGCTGGCCGCTTAACCGGCTCGTGCAACGAGCGCAACTTACTATGCGCCTAGCGACGATGCTGATGTGCTAAGTGCAAAGTGTGCCAACAAAATGCCACATTACGCCTCATGAGCCCGAGTCCGTGTCCGAGTCCGAGTTGCAGGACTTAGCTCCCATGGAAATAAATTTTTCAAGAGCAAAAAGCATGACTGTTTTCAATTGTTGATTTAGCCTTTTTTCCATTAGAAAAATAATCCCACATGGCACACCCATTTGCACCTCCACACCACATGTGCATCTCTAAAAGTGCATAGCTAATATATAGAGATACAACTCCTTTGGCCTAGCCGATGTGGGACTAAAGTTCCAATCTAAAAAAGCCAAAACCCAACATTAATAATATCAAGAAAATGAGTAAACATATTGAGTAATAGTCTACTCAGACTTCATTTTGAAGGTATCATATTCTTGAGTAAGACTACTAATTTTGGATTACTTCACGTGTGAAGTTTTTTCATAAGTAACCTCAGGAAGTTTCAAAATAATGTGAGGTCATACCAGTTGAAATTCGTTTGAATTCATTCATGTCTAGTTCACAATATAAAGCATTCATAGCCTCGACATCTAGGCTAGCTTGTTTCCTTCCATTATCAATGTATTTATCATGTGGCATATCAATAAGCCTGTGTGCAGTGATAATTTTTTTTTTTGGCTTTTTGTAGCCATTAATAACAAATGACCATAGTTCAAATTCTAGTGACCTAAGGTAGATGTTCATACTACTCTTCCCGTAGGTAGCTGCTACTCGTCTTCTTCGCTTTCTCTCTTCTATTTTCTCTCTTGTGCTGCTGTGCATCCCCCAATCCCTATAAAATACAACAAGCATACTGTTGGCCAACGGTTGTTAGCGTTTAAAAAATACAACTTTATACTTGAATTCCCCCATACGGTCGGAGGAATGTTTCTTATTTTGTTTCTAATTTTTTTGTTTTCAACAATTTTTTTAAATTTTTGTTGCTCTATAATAAATTTTTAGTTTTTCAAAATGGCGAGCACAAGCAGCAAAATAATTTGTAGGTTAAACTGTGTGTTATACTTTCATGTGAGATATAGGTACTTCAAGTTTGACCCCTCCTTAAATTCGCTTGACAATTTCTCTGTGGACATTTCATGTCATCAATGTTTTTGAAGACATCGAGTGTTATGGAAGTGGAAACCTCCTACTTATTAGTGGGAGAGATGAGTATATTGTTGGTTTCCTTTTAATGTTTATGTTTATTTTTATTTTCTTCCGCATGTGTCCTTTTTTTTTTTTGAGAGTTTTTGAGCTGATCGTTTATGAAGTGTTTAAAAATTTCATACTTAGTAATTTTTTTGAGGTACTGATTTTGGTCGGCTCAATTTTTTTCCAAATTCAGCTAGTGTAATTTCGAATGTCTTTATAAACAACCCAAAATGATAGGTTTTGAAGGATTTTATTATTTTATTCTATTTACATACTCACAAAAAAATAATTATAACTACTAATTATCATTGCAAAATAAAAAACTACTAATTATAAATATCCTATCATATTTTCTCTTTCTCATCTTTGTCTCTCTTCTACTTTCTCCAAAGGATGACTACTTCCTCCGGTAATTTTTAAAATCTTATTTTCAGTAGTCTCTCCTATCTTCATATTGACGATCGTTCTTGTAATGACTATCTTCACCCAAACGACAATTCTTATAAATCCTTAATCTAGATTGCTGATTTCATGACAAACTCATCTAGATTGTTGTAAATAATGAGTTTGTCATGAGACTGTCGGTCGGGTTGTCTTTACATGGTTTGGACTTGGAGTTGTTAGAAATTTTATTGTGCCATGTCGATTCATGAGATGAAGAACATAAATTAAATTAATTGCGGAAGCGTACCTGAATCCATTGCTTGACTTGATGGATGTTGAAGCGATCGTCTCTTTATTGAGTTCGATCTTCCAACTTGCTACGACCCTTAATGACAAAGGTGAATCCGAATCCTTTGTCCCTCTCTTTCTGTTGATGGGGATGCAGAAGAGAAAAAGAGAACCTTCTCTTTGGTGATCGTATAAGTTGAGGACCATAACCCTAATGAATACACATATTTATATATGTGTTGATATTTCTAATTTGACCCCTCACCAAATTAGAATTATCTCCGGTATCTACACATTAATTCCATGACTATTATACTCTTAAGCCAATTTTCAAATAGACCACTTTAATTTGGCTTAATTATTTAGATATCCCAAACACAATTAATTTTACATGTGTGGCCCCTTAATTATTGAATAATTCCAACAATCTTCCACTGGGCCACATATGTAACCTTATAATTGTGTTAACCTTAGTTAGCTCATAAATTGCTATCTTAATTCTTAGGGTATATCCGGACAATCTCGTCCATTAACCATATCAACATAGGATCAAAGCGGCATTCATCACATATAGCATAACTAAACCATCAATGGTCACATATACCAATATAGCTAAACGACATAGATCAATCATGGATGCGTAGCATGGAAATTACACGCAATGTGATCAATACATGTCTATTTCCAAGTGGTCCTCCTTAACTTTAATGAGATCAATACTTTAACATAATGAAAACAGAATGAACTGAATTTCCATATATCTGATCAGATAAATATCCAAAATACTTTAATACATAAATGTGTGCAAAACCAAATAGCACCTAAATTCATAAAATACAAATTCCCACTATATTGCCATATTCTTAGTTAACACCCATATGAGCAGTATGCTCATGAAAGACCCTGGGTGATAATGCTTTTGTGAGCGAATCCGCTAACATGGAGTTTGTCCTAATGTACTATATGGACACTATAACCATTCTGAATTCTTTCCTTCACAACTAGAAACTTTATGTCAATATCTTTGACTTATACAAGTTTCTGTTGCTATTGGAATACAGTACTGCTGATTTATTGTCACACCATAATTTCATGTGGTCTTTCAACACCATACTGTAGGCGCAGCCTTGTGACAATTTTGCAACCATATTTCCTGAATAGATACCCACAACATGTTATAAACCTTGCTTTCATGGTGGAAGAAATTATGAGTGTATGTTTGACATTCACCCAAATATACCTCCATTAGTCAGCATAACCTGATGTGGATCTTCCTGCTGTGTTGGCATCCAATAAAATCGGAGTCGAAATACCTTATGATCTCCAGAATTATCCGATCTCCTACAAAGAGCATATAATTTCATGTTCTCTATTAATTACTTAAGTAGTTTGACTGCTATCCAATGATCCATCCATATTTGCTTAAATATCTGCCTAACATCCTAATATGTACGCAATATCCTGACGCGTACATACTTGAGCATACATTAGACTCCCTACAACTCATTATGAAGGAAAAATCTATTGTATTTTCTTAATTTTAAGGCTAATCTTAGGGCACTTGATTGAAACCGAATTTGTCTCATTTAACGAGGTGTCACCTGGTTTGCATTGAATACTTTAATCAATATACAAAACCAGAAAATTATTCCTACTCCCACTGAACTTGTGATACACACAATCTTCAACAGTGTTCATCTCAAAACCAAACAAGATAATTACTTGAAGTACCTTTGACGAGAAGCTTGCTTGAGTTCATAAATAGATTTTGTCAATTTGTAAACCATATTCTTTGGATCTTTTGACACAAAGTTTTCTGGTTGTACCATATAAACTGTTTCATCAATATTACCATCGAAAAATATCGTTTTAACATCCATTTAATGTAATTCAAGATCAAAATGTGCAGCATGTGCTATGATTGTTTTAAAGGAGTTTTTCAAAGATACCGAAGAGAAAAAAATCTTTAAAATTAATTCCAAAATTTTGAGTAAAGTCACTAGTTACAAGACATACTTTATATCTCTCCACATGACCCTTTGAATCCTTCTTGGTTCTAAATGTCCATTTGCAACCAATGGATTTCATACCTTTTGGTAATGAGACAAATTCTTAAACTTTATTGTCTTGCATGAACTTATACTCCTTATTTATTGTATCAATCCACTTTGAGAACTTGAACTTTTCATGGCCTGACGGAAGTTGATTAGATCATCTTCCAGTATCCACAGTCTTCCTCACGTTCCTAGAGAAATATGACAATATTATTCGAAATTATATTTTTCCTTTCTCTGGTGGACCATCTTAATATTACCGGTTCTTGAGGTTGTTGAGTTTGTTCCTTAGGAATAATTACCTTACCTTGAATGGGGTGCCGCTACGTTCGTTGTTAAGGTATCTCAACAATAACTTATAGAGGTAATTCGACATTGTCTTATTGAGACTCTGAATTCACTTCTTGATCATGACAGGTATATAATCCTGTACATCGTCAAAAGTGATAGTAGGAATCGTAATTGATTCCTTCTCAAATACAATGATCCTGACTTTATTTCTCCCCCAAACTCAACATCCTCAAAAACTATTTCACTTCTCGTCTCAAAAATTTCTTTTGTGTGGAATCGTATAATTATTAACCCCTTGATTTGTCAACATAGCCAATAAAGTAGCTGCTTACAGTTGAACTTTGCTCTGTATTTCCTTTACACATTAATATAGACATTAAAGTCTATAAAGTCAATAAAATCCAAATCTCATCAGACACAAGTCGTTCAACTCTATTTCTAGAGATGTGACCTAATCGCTTATGTCATAATGAGGCTAAAAATATTTATTGTTAATTTTGTGTTTAGTACCACATGACTCCACTTGCAAGGTTTCATTTAAGCTGCAATAGTTTCAACTGAATATAGGCGATCATAAATCTTAAAGGAACCGTTACCAATAATATTTGGATTTAAAGATAGACTAAACTTATTATTTCCAAATGAACAATGATAACCAGATTTGTCCATTAAGGAAACTGAAACTGAATTTCGTCTAAAAGACGGTACAATAAAAGTGTCTATTAAATCCAAATAATAATCGGTTCCTAAAAATAACATAAAATGTCCTATTGCTTTCACTTCTACCGAATTGTCGTCACCCACATAGATGTATCTTTCACCATCAATTGACTTTCGGTAACTCAGGCAACCTTGCCTAGAACATTAATGTGGGTAGTCCCACTAGAATCAACTACCATGAGTTTCTTGGTACTAAATCTAAATTAACCTAAGAACATATCAAATTTAGAAATGTACTTTTCTTTATACGCCATGCGTGGTACTTTGTACATTTCTTCCTTATGTGTCATGTCTTATCACAAAAGAACAACCCTTAGTTTTATATTGTTGTTTCTTTTGATCTGGACCCTTAGCAGCTACTGTATTCATTTCTTTTTTCCCTTAAAGTTTATCACATTAAACATGAAAATTAAAATCTTATTGGCAGATATTTTAACAACATTAACTGTAAAGAGAACAAAGCAACCAAAAACAAACATGCTCTAACAAATAACCAAAGCGTAAAATATAGTCAAACAAATTCAAATAATGGTGAACCCCATCTCAAGATACCTAGTGCATCATTAATATCAAGTCTTTGGACAGTGATATTAACTGCAAGTGGTACTCTTGGTATAGTGATCAAATGTTGACAATAAGTCATGTCAAATAGTAAGCCTATCTTTGGATCGGGTTATTATTCACATGTAAACCGTATAATTGTCACACATTTATCACCACAAGTATGTGTGCAATTCGGGCAAGTATTAACCTTCCTTTGGGCCGGCTAATACCCGCATGAATATGCACACACAAACATCCGACATCCCTCGTAGACTATCTATGCAAGAGAGGTCACTTTGGCGACATCTTGTTTCAATGAGTCTACTTAGAATATTGGACAACTATTGCTAGTCATAAAAGGCACAAAAAAAAATTTGAATGTTGACTAAATTTTACAAAACTGAATCATGTCCAAAACTTTATATACATGCATATTCATAAGATTATTACTCAAATAAAGTAATCAAAAGCATAATCATGAATTTCAATTTGGCAAAATTGGATATTATCACTATAACAAAATTCATGAAATAATCTACGGAGGATATGCATTCAAAGATAATATCAAATAATGCATAAGGATTACTTTAAATAGAATAATCTATAGAAGGTCAAATATATGCATTAACAGATTATATCAAATAATCTATAAGGATTATTTTAAATAAAATAATCTACCGAAGACAAAATCCTAATTTTAATTTGAAAAAAAATCATATATCTTAAAGATATCTCCTTTAATCATATGCATGTGAATTTGTTTTTGCATGAATTTATCGAAAACTATATTTCTGAATCCAAATCAATAACAATATGTGAAACCCGCAATTTCGGAATTTACGGGACTTTTCGGATTTGATTGCACTTTGACAATTATTTGGATTTTGTTGCTAGATTATTATTATTATTATTATTATTATTATTATTATTATTATTATTATTATTATTATTATTATTATTTAGCTAGTTTAGAAAAATTATAAGTAATTTAAATCTCTGGATTTTGATTGTGACCCGTCCCGAACCCGTCTCGATCCGTTTCCGAAACCGAACACAAACTCGATTTTCGGAATATATCTTTAAACCTTTAGTTTATTATTTATATATATATATATATATATATATATATATATATATATATATATATAATTCCAAAAGAAAGAATTCTTTTCCTTTTGTTCTCAGAACATTCTCTCTCCCTCATTCGTTTGTCAACCGACCCCTCTCCCTTCCCCTTCCCGAACGTCCGAGCCCCCTCGGCTCCCGTAACCGCCGGCCAACCCTTCACTTCCAGTAACCCCCATCCTCTTTTCCTATATAAACCCCATCCTCCATCCTCCATCTTCCATCATCATTCATCTTCCCAAACCCTTATTTTCCAAACCCCAGCCCAGCCGCTGTCCCCGCGCGCCCCGTGCACAGCTCATCGTTCGTTCCAGAGCCCCGATCCGCTGTCCGTGGTTCTGTGGCCCGATTCCACTGTCCAGCTCTTTCCATTTCCGTTCCCGAGATTATCCCGCGGCTCCCCGACCAACGGATATTGGGTAATTTCTGTTAATCAGAGTAATTCGTCCCTCCCGTGCGTCGATGATGATACGGTCCCCGATCCCGTTACGGGATTCGGTTTAAACGATTGCGATTTCAGAATTTTTTCCGAAGACCATTCGGTAGTAGTTCTGGGTTGACGTTTCGTGCTGTGGATATTATTTTTCGGGTTGATATTATTTTCGAGTTTAATATTATTTGTGGATTGGATAATTGGAGTCCCTGGTTTGGGACAGTTATTGTGTGTTTGGCACATTTTCCCAGTATTGGGTTATCCCAAATACAGAGGAAATGCTGCCCAAATTTTCAGAAAAATATTTTAAAAGGATTTTATATGAAATTTCTAAATTCTAAACTGGTTTTTGTTGATTTGAATTCCGATTACTTTTTCGAGCGACGACCTTATTGGTCAATGGGCTCTTAGCAAAATGAAAACGAAACCGGCATTGTTCCGGACGTTGAGGCATTAGCTAGTATGCGACGTAATACTTTGGACCAAGTCTGAGACCTATTTTTATATTATATTTAATAATAATTTATTATTTAGAACTATTTACTGGCCAAATCATATTTTGGTGCAGGGCCTCGGCCTGCTGAATGGATCGCTTCCCGGCGTTCAGGGTTCACCAGTATATATTTATTTTATTCCATTAATTTATGTAAATAATTGTAAGGGCATAAGCCCAGCTCTTTATCTTTTTCTGTAGCTCTGTAATAGTGTAGAGTAGCTTTTAAATTCTGGTTTTGTTGGTTTGTCGATAAACGCGTAAAATATCAAAAAGACATTATTTTGGATATAGAAAATTAATATCATTTTTTCACATTAAATAACTAGAAAAATTACAAGTTTGTTATTTAAACAAATTCACGTTCTTCTCATTTAAAGAAAAATATTAGTTTTATATATAATATTACAAAATACTAAGTTTTGCCAAATAATCGGAAAATGCGATTTTCAATAAATGTTAAATTGATTTTTTCTTCGTAAATTAATAACTAGTAAATCACATCGATAAACGTGTTCTGGTAGAATTTGTAAATAACATAAAACTGGATTATGACCAATTCTAGAGATTGTAACTAGCACACTTAGATATGGTTTCTCATTGATGCTAAGTCAGGATTCTCAATGTAGGATTTCGAGGACGAGTCTGATCTTCTATCCCGGAACCGACTCTTCCAAATCCAGTCATAAACAAAGGCAAGTACGGTTATGTTATTTGGCAATTTAATTAGTAATTGTTATCTTGCATGCTTAAACCATATTGCTACACGGAACTCTCTCCTAGAGTTCAAATATTGATTGTGGAACTCTCTCCTAGAGTTCAAATATTGATTGTTATTAATTGTGGGGATATTGGGGGAGTAGTGTAGCATCTATGACCAATACCCCTCATATTGCATATTGATTGTGCGAGCTTACCCCTCTTACACACGGGGATAAGCCGTATCGTATCACTAGGATACTGTTGTACAACCCAAGCCGGTCATAGTCGTTACCTATTCAAATCACATTGTTTTCAATTGTTGAAAATTGCTGGAAAATATTGTTCAAGTATTTCAAATTGTTTAAAATTGTAAATTTCCATTATTATTTGAATTGTTAGATATTCATAATTGTACTTGCTCCCTCCTGACTGGAGACCCAACATTTTTAGGTGATTGTGACGACGAGGATCTGCTGTATTGTATCTCTACGGTCTAACTCTGGCCCCGCAGAACCTGGAACCCCAGAACCTTAGAGCTGGATTAGTACTTTACTTTATTTCTTTTGGAAACAGATGTAATAAATGAATGCTATTATTAATGTAATAAATGAATGCTGTTATTAATGTTGTTGTTTTCAGACTCATTTTCATTTAATAAAATGTTTTTCGTTAGATTCTGCATGTTGTGTTTCACTGCTTGATACAGCTTACTGCCGCCGTCTCACAACGATGCAGGCTGGGCATGATCCGATTCGACCCAACAATTTGGGATCGGATCGTGACACAATACCATAAAGAAAATGCTAAATCTGTTTTATACAATATAAAACAATAGATAATGGCAAAATATTATTCACCGTTATCATAAAGTTCAAACTTATTGTTACTACATGTTGCTTAAAGCTAATAAATCACATGACATGAATTTCCAATCATGTGGAGGGCCCATTTGTAAAAGTTGGCTAAAATAATGAATATGCAGGACTCGGCCAAATTAATTACGAGTGCTTTAAATTTTTTTTTGGCATTCTGTCTAGCCCCTTTATCGATGAATATACATGTTTTCTATAAGTTTAGTGGTCTCTGTAAAAATTTCCGCAGAAAATTATATCATATCCTTGGACGAAGATGTACTGTCATGTTAAATGATGAATTGGAAATTAAGAGGGCTTTAATGAAGAGAGTAGAGAGTACGTTGGTGCTGCATGAGAATCTGACACTTGATCATGAATATATAGTAATCGTGAACGGTCAAATATCAGTGCAAAACAACCACGTGGGATTTATGATTCATTTAAGACGTGCACAAATCACAATCAGGAAATAATCCAAAGAACTCCTCCACGCTACTTCATTGTGTGATTGAAGAGGGAGGCACCGATATATAGCCACGTCTGTGAAAACTGAATCCATATATAATCTAATACATGTCGGTGGATAACAGAAGCATCGCAATGGCGAACAACTAAAGATTGACCAAAATATATTACTTGGACCCATCGTTGTCATAAACCCTAAATTAAATTAGATCTTACGATCTAGGGTTCCTAAACAACAACAAAAATTAAATCTAAACCTTCAATCTCATAAATCAAACAAGGAGGCTCTGATACCACTTGTTAGAAATTTTATTGTGCCATGTCGATTCATGAGATGAAGAACATAAATTAAATTGATTGCAGAAGCGTACCTTAATCCATTGCTTGACTTGATGGATGTTGAAGCGATCGTCTCTTTATTGGGTTCGATCTTCCAACTTGCTACGACCCTTAATGACAAAGGTGAATCCGAATCCTTTGTCCCTCTCTTTCTGTTGATGGGGATGCAGAAGAGAAAAAGAGAACCTTCTCTTTGGTGGCCGTATAAGTTGGGGACCATAACCCTAATGAATACACATATTTATATATGTGTTGATATTTCTAATTTAGCCCCTCATCAAATTAGAATTATCTCCGGTATCTACACATTAATTCCATGACTATTATACCCTTAAGCCAATTTCCAAATAGACCACTTTAATTTGGCTTAATTATTTAGATAGCCCAAACACAATTAATTTTACATGTGTGGCCCCTTAATTATTGAATAATTCCAACAGGAGTTATTTGAAAATGCTCTAACATGGCAAACTCATGAAATCAGTAACATGACATATATTCTTATAAAAAAAACTTTCAGAAACTCTCCTTAATGAATTATCAACAATGAATTTGACTAGTTTAAAGTCGTTATTTAAAACCATCCAAAATCGGACCCCTCATAACTGGTCATAACCAGTACTGATCAAGAAACATTGACAACTGCTACCCAACAATTGTCAAGCAGACCCTTAAAAATATGATGAAAGACATCTGTGGGACTCTTGTTGTGGGACAACCCACAAGTATATACTGATCAACGCATTCCTGGTTTAGACAAATTAAATTAGGCAAAGGTATAAGTAAAAGTTTAAGGAGAGGACTATAAAGTAACAATTATTAATTAAGGAATAATTGAAGCCGACAAAGCGTGCACTCTTAACTAATTTCCTATAAGCAATTGGAGTTATTGATGCAGTTTGGAGGTGTAAAGCAATTGGAATTGTTTAGTTAGTCTGCTATAACTTATCATTGTAACTCATTCTTTTAAAGCTACATTACATGGTTTGAGCGCAAAACAAAACTTCCAAAATTTTTGGGTTTACCTAAATCTGGTCCGGGACAAAATTGGTATAGATGTTGATTTACAATCTTGTAATTATCAGTTAACTATTCTTGTAAATCTCACTTTAGTCCCAATTGCCTGAGCTAAAGAAGGATTTTGTGACTTGTTCCTACAAATATACCAGGCCTTCTCATGTTTTAGATATATTAAGGCTGTGTTTGATTGAGCTTTTTTTTCATGAAAAATATTTCTATCATAAAATTTTCACCAATTGTAGTGTTTGATAGCGTATATTTTTTATGAAATTATTTTCCAAAAATCTATCACTTTTTATATTTTCCTTCAAAATAATGAAAAATAAAACTTGCCAAGCCCACAAAAAAATATTAATTTCCATGAAAAATAACAAGAATCAAACATCCAAATTAATTCCGTGGAATTTTTTTCGTAAAATTTTTTCATAGTAAAATAATTCCGTGGAATCAATTTATTTTTCACCTTGTAATCAAATGCACCTTAACATTATTTAATCCTAAGTAAGTTCGTCAAGAGTTATTACCAATATATCCGTGCAAATGATTATAATATTATTATGGTGCAAAACTTATTTATACCAGGTATAAGAAACAAGGGCGCAGCAGGTGTCTAATGTCTCTTGCAAATTTAATCTACAGAAATAAAAGAATAGTCACTATAACAAAAATAGTTAACAGAGGACGGTTAAGGATGCTAATTGATAACATTTATTGTCTGTAAATTGTGGCCTAGTGGTAACGACGAGGTCTCCGATGCGGAAAATGTAGATGTGTCTTTTTCTTCGACTTGACAAATGTCAAGGAAGAATTCGAATATGTGCCTTCCGTACCGAATTTCTGTTACTACCAATACTAGACCACAACCCATGGACTACATTATCTTTATTTATAAAATATAACTTTTATGGATTAAATTGTCTTTATTTATAAATTTTTATTATAATTTTTATTTACTTCAGCAGTTCCTTTCCTTTTCTTTGGATAGGAAACCACTAGAAGCATTGCCAATCCTTCATCCTTCGCATCCATAGGTTTTCTTCCGGTCACTTCCAAGAGACGTGAGCCACTTATGTACATACATGTACATGTCAATCACCATATAGCCTATTAATTTCTCTTAATAAACATATATGCACTTATATAGTAATACATACATGTACATGTCAATCACCATATAGCCTATCAATTTATATATATATATATATATATATATATATATATATATATATATATATATATATATATAAAAGAGAGAGAGAGAGAGAGAGTACATATTAATTTGGCTGAGAGTACATATTAATTTGGCTTTTTTCTATCAATTGGCTTTTTCTATCAATTTGTCATTGTAACGATTATGTAAGTTAATTACAAGAAAAAAACAGTGGAAGTCATTGTCATATATATATATATATATATATATATATATATATATATATATATATATATATATATATATATATATATATATATAAGTTCCAAGCTCCTTCAGTTTATATTGTCTTATCCCAATAGTATAATGTGACATTTTCATTTGGATTTCCGCCCGAAGGCATCTGAGGAATCCTTATCCATCATACATGAGGTTTCTCTCAGAAATAAATGCATACATATCAGGTTTATTTCGAAACAAATGCAAGACTCGACAGTAGTTCATTATTCACAAACAATAATATGAAACATTCTAGCAGCCAGGGGCGGAACGAGAATTTTGTATTGTGGTGGGTTAGATTAGGTTGGAATGAACTGGCTATAGATAAAAATATTAACACAAAAAATATTAAAAAAAGCAAAAAAGAATTTCGAGTGCGGGCTGGAGCCCACTCCAGGTACAAGATGCTGGGAACGAAGCGCAAAGGTCGTTCTCCCAAACCAAAAGTCCTGCGAGAGAACCGAGCAAAAGCACACAAACCAAAAACGTCAAACACAATCGCAGACACAAAGATTTTTGACGTGAAAAACTCATGCGAGCAAAACAACGAGACGATCGGAGTCTAACCTTGAAGAACCTCCACTAATGGAATAAAGAGAATACACTCTCTACAAGCTCCTCCCGATCCAACATGGATCACCACAACTCACTTGAAAGAAAAAAATTGATTGCGGACTCCGAAGAACAAGAGATGTCGAAAAATTATTCGAAGCGATCTCTCTTTCACAATAGTCCTCAATCCTCTCTCTCCCTCTCTCTCTCTCTCTCTCTCTCTCAAATATTGTAAAACACTCTTGTTTTCTTTTTGAGATATTTTTCAACTTGCATACATCCACCTTTTATAAGCCCTTGGTAACCTATACATGAAAGGCTAATATATATAAAAAGTTCCAATATGCATCAATCATTTATTTAATAAAAATCCAATCATAATTGGCTTGCAATAATTGGAAGTCCAATTATATGGAAAGCCATTATATGAAATATCCAATCACAAATATATGATCAAAGTAAATATGGAAATCCAATCATATATTTGCTTACCATATATGTTTCAAAATAGGATCGATGCACTCCCCGAGCTTTTCCGACACACGGATGGCGCTTGCCGCACTTCGAGGTATTCTCCACATAGGTTGGGAACCCCACACACTCTAACAAATCTTTTCCTTCACTACAACAAAAAAGCCTATTAATAACGTTCGATAAGACGTATTGATGACGCCTGATATCTAAGCGTTATTAAAGTTCGAAATACCTTTTTTCTATGACGGTTTGGACTAAATCTGGACTTTTTATAACGTTTATAAAACAAAGCGTTATTAATATTTTAGAGCGGTGGCAAACCTGTAATATTTTGCAAACTTATTAATATTAAGCATTCGAAATAAGAGCTTCTCCTTCCATTTCCCCTCTCTTCTTCCTCTTCCTCCGCTCCCATGCTCAGAATTAGGGTTCGGTCCAGCGTCCAGGCCTAGGGTTAGGTTTAGGGTTTCTCCACCGATCCATCCGTCCGATGCCCTCCGCCATGGACTCCGGCGAGGCCTCTGGCGCCCTCTTCTCCGTCGACCCCCTCGAGCGCAACGTCGTCATGGACTCCGGCGGGGCCTCCGGCGCCCTCTTGGTTTGTAGCTTATATTGTATGTAATTGTCACTGTTCTGTGTGTTTTGTGTTTTTTTTGGGATTTGTCAACTGGGTTTAGTTATAATTAATTATTATGCATTTTTTTCCAGACATGGGCATATCGATAATAATTGGAAAATATCTCACCTTGGTTTGTAGTTTTTACATTATCTTTGATAATCTATGTTCTGCTTTTGGGTGTATTGAGAAATTTGGAAACTGGGTTTTGGTGGTGGTTGAATTTATCTATAGGAAGCACGGACACCCCAAAAATATGGGGCTATTTCATGTCTGACAAGTTCCAGACACTCCAAAATACACAAAAAACTGTAGGACACACCAAAAATAGTTGTCGTGTCCGTGTCGCGTGTCCTTGCACTGTCATGTCTCCGTGCCATATGAAATATTATGATGGTTTATGACATGGGTGTTGGTTAAAACTTAAAATTATAAAAGATCTCATCTTGGTTTGTAGTTTACATTGTCTATCATCACTGTTATTTTATTATTATTACTACTTTTGGGTGGTGGTGGTGGAGTGGTTTGGCAACTGGGTTTTGGTTATTATTGATTATTTTTGCATGTTTATGACATGAGTATTTAATGAAATTTGAATAGATCTCATCTTGGTTTGTAGTTTATGACACAGGGAAGAAAATTTCTCAATCCTGGCTTGTAGTTTGCATTGGATCTTGCTTTCGATAGATGTGTTCATTATTTATATGTTGATATTTAGTCTGTAACAATCCTTTGTATTTACTAGACTATAGCTTACGGGTCCCATTTTAACTGCATTTTGTCTGTATTTTTTTTTCAGGGCAAGAGGTTGATTAGGCAGACAGAACTTCTGCTTGATGTGAGTTAGATTTTCTTGGAAAAATGATTGTTGGATCTTTACATGTGGACACCTTAACGATATATCGTTGAATTTTAGGGGGAAGAAGTGCCAGAGTTGATCGGTAACACGGATAGGAATTCTGTTCTTGGGTATGATCCGGAATCGAAGGACTATAGCTCCTCTATAGCCATCGGTGATAAGATTGTGAGTAAATGATTGGTATAAATTTTTCTTCTACACCATGAATTGGTAGAAATCTTGATGTTCTAATGGGATTAAGTTCTGTGTTCAGTATGTTGTGGGAGGATCTGATGATGATGCTAACTCATCAATCAGTGTTAAGGTTTTTGACAAGTTAAATGGCAAATGGTGAGATTTTATGGTTGCCTCCATTTTACTCTATTTTATTTTCTTGTTTGGAATTTGAGAGCTGGATAAGTTATTGGGCATCAAATTTGCAGGTCGAATCCTACTGTACTAGGTACAAAGTCCACCCCATCTAAGGGTCACTCTGCTGTTCTTATAAATATGGAGCAGATTTTGATTATTAAAAGTGATTAATCCCTCGATGATTGCATCTGGTTTCTTGAGGTTGGTAACTCTGTTCACATCCGGTACTCTAAACTAAATGCATCATTTTTTTTCTGGTTCAACTTTTTGTGTTGATATGATGAAAAAAAGCTCCAAAGAAATTTCTTCTGAAACATGATCACTTAGTCTCATGGGTGTTAAAAATCCAGATTGTGTAGTTTGTGGATCTCCTCAAGAGTCCTCAAGTTAGTTGCTAATAACTGCCAGATCGTAAATGTTTACTATTACACATTATAGAAAGGTAATCAAGTTTGTTTTGACCTACGAAAATGCTTAGTTGGTGTCGCTTGCATATGGATTACTAGTTGTGTGTAGCCAAACTATTCTTCCCTACTAAATGTATCAAAATCTTTGACTAGCTATCAGCTACAGGTTGACAATGTTCCCCATAGCAGTAGTTCCTTGATATGAGTGTAGTTATTGCTTGTTTGCCATATGACACCTCCATTGTTCATAGTCCCTTCTCTGGTTAAATATGTAGGTGGACACCCAATTTGTTAAACAGCAGAGGCAGCTGGTTGGCATAGAGGTGGTGGCCTGGAGTAAGGGGATCACTGGTGATGCGCCAAAGCCAATTGTGATCAGCGGTCCTTCTGGCGTTGGTAAGGGCACACTAGGCAAAACTTATGAAGGAGTATCCCACAACCTTTGGGTTTTCTGTAAGCCACACAACTCGAGCTCCTAGAGAGAAGGAGGTTAATCAAGGAACAGGTCCAGAAGAGGCTGAGAAATGCAAAAGCTGAGCTTGATCAAGGAACATCTCCAGGTCTTTTCGATCATATCTTGGTGAATGGTGACCTTGAAACATGCTATGAGAATCTGAAGGTGCTTGTTATATTTCGTTCTAATTTTAATTAATCAAACGAACCAAATGTTGTCAATTGCACTTAATTCTTATGCTGGTGGCTAGTGTTTCCATTAGCCAACCATTACTATCTTAATTTTTTCTTCTTCTTTTTCATGTAAAAACTGCTTGCGTTAGAAGAGGGCACTGATGTTTCGTACCAACCAGGTTAGTTGTGCCCCAAGAACTTTATTTT
The DNA here is from genome assembly GCA_029216955.1 of Iris pallida. Classification (NCBI taxonomy): domain Eukaryota; kingdom Viridiplantae; phylum Streptophyta; class Magnoliopsida; order Asparagales; family Iridaceae; genus Iris; species Iris pallida. The sequence continues at coordinate 2,874,095 of JANAVB010025999.1, forward strand.
TTCATAGGTAGTTCTAGCAGCGCACAGAAAGTGATGGGAAGGGAAAAGGGCAAGGACGGGAGATAAAAGAGTTCTTGTCCTGACTCCTCTCTTTGACATCTCTCTTGAATCAGTCTTGACTACATTTCCTTCTTTGTCATCTCTCGGAACAAAATGCTACTATTTTCTAAATTTTTGGTGCTGAAGTTTTTTCGTGTTACACACCTGCAGATAATTTCAAAGTCCCTCTTTGCCACTCTGTAACTAAGAAAGATCACAAGGTCCTGATACACTGTGGAAATGATGGACTCGAAGCTGAAACTGCTAGAACGTAAGCAATTTCATTCTAGTTATGAAGTCATCTGGTAGTACAATGACTTCTTGTTAGGAGTCTTCTGATCCTTTCCTGTTTGCTTTAGGTTCATGCTTGATCTGTCCTTGCTTAAAGGCAGTGCTCCTGGCCGGACAAGAGGACTATACATATCGGCTAGTGGTCCGTTCACTGGAAATATGAACGGGATGGGACAAGTTTAGGCTCCCACGCATCGAGCTATTGAAGCAAGATGTCTGTACTTATAACTAACCTTATCGATTTTGGATTGACATAGGGCGAGACAACGTTACATTTTGAAGACCGAGGCGGTGGTTTATCAGGTTGGAATACAGTTTCAAAAGGCACATCCAGTGATTTCAAAATTAGGTTATTCCAGATTGTAAGGGACACAAAGGGATTTGGTCTATTACTTTGTATGGGACTGGTAATGGCTAGCTCTTCATATGTAGCCAACTCTCAGTAGTTTATACTTTTTATGCCTACCAAGGAACAATTTAGGTTTGTAAATATATATATGGCCAAGTTTTGATGATTATTGCTTATGTGGCCAAGTTTTGATGTGGACAATTTTGGTAGTTGTAAATATATATATGTATTTGGATATTCTATTTTGAGAATGTAATGAAGATGTTGATATGTACTCTATTTTGAGAAATGTAATAAAGATGGTGAAATATAATGTTAAGTTTTTGGAATGTAATATATAATGTGCAGTATAGAGCGTTATAAATATGCTAATTTGAATAGTATAAAGTGTTATAAATATGCTGCATTGAACCTATACATATTATCTATTCATAACGTTTCACAAAAGTCCTGAATTGTGCACTATATATTAAATATTCATAATGCTTTTATAGAAACTATTCATGACGGTTTTTTTTATAACGCTTTTAAAAAATATTTATAACACCCGTTTTCATAACGGTTGCTTTAAAAAAAAAGGCGTCATGGTTTGTCATTAATGACGCTTTTTAGTCGTCATTAAAAGGGTTTTTTGTTGTAGTGCTTCACAACTAGGTGGAGAAACTCGATATCCCGACGACCCGCCTGTAATACTTAAACTTCCTCCTTGGTAGAACCTTCATAAGCATGTCCGCTCCATTGTCATCAGTATGAACCTTCTCAAGCGTCGCGTCCTTTTTCTAAACCACATCCCGTATCCAATGATACCGAGTCTCAATGTGCTTGGACCGACTATGAAATGTCTGGTTCTTCACAAGGTGAATGACACTCTGGCTAACGCAAAGCAAAGTATACTGCTCTTGCTTTAGCCCCACTTCCTGTAGCAATTTTTTCATCCACAGTAACTCCTTACAAGCCTCCGTCGTCGCAATGTACTCTGCCTCTATCGTCGACAAGGCAACACACTTCTGCAACTGCGACTGCCACGATACTGCTCCACCAGCAAACATTATCACATAGCCCAAAGTCGATCGCCTCATGTCTACATCTCCAGCCATATCAGCGTCGGTATACCCAACCAGCTTCGGCTCGTCACCACCAAAAGAAAGTCTCCAATCAGCAGTGCCTTGAAGGTATCGTCGGATCTACTTGATCGCACTCTAATGTACCGTTCCAGGATTGGAAAGATACCTGCTAACTGTGCCATCTACGTGGACGATGTCTGGCCTCGTATACACCATAACATACATGAGGCTTCTCACAGCTGAAGCATATGAAACCCGCTCCATATCTTCCTTTTCATCCTCGGTAGATGGACACTGCTCCTCAATGAACTTAAAGTGAGCCGCAAGTGGATTACTCACTTTTTTCGATCCGTTCATCCCGAAACGCTGAAGTACCCGATGAAAGTACTTTTTTGGGACAAGTGTAGCAACATGGACTCACTCTCTCGGCTGATCTCCATTCTAAGAATAGTCTTCGCTGCGCGCCCAAATCCTTCATAGAGAAGGTCGCGGCTCTTCAACTCCGCCATCCTAGTGACATTCCGACCCACTAGTATCACATCATCAACATAGAGCAATAAAATGATAAAATCATAATCGGCAAAGTACCTGACGGATACACAGTGATCCGATGTCTTCCGTGCATAACCATGCTCCCCCATAAACGACTTAAACTTCCTGTACCACTATCTCGGAGCATGCTTCAGACCATACAAGCTCTTTCACAACCGGCAGACCAAGTGTGTAATGTCCCAAATTCGTGAATTCGTGATACGTATTTAGTATACGTATACGTGTTTTGGACCCATATTTTATTTATTCATGATTAATTATCTTAGTTTATTTTGCACTGACTTGGTTTTATTGGCATTGATAGTTTAATTGGTTTTAATGGTTTATTGGATTAGTGAAGCTTGGTTTATCTTGGCTTGGTTTATTCCTGGTTCGGGTTGGCTTAGTTCGGTTTGGGATTGCTTTTGGTTCATCATGGACCAAAGGGTGAACCCCCTACCTACCACCACCACCTCCATTTATTAACCCATTCTTCTTTCTCTCTCTTCATTACTCTTCTTCTTCTTTCATTTACTTCCTTACCTACCAGAGGGAGAGAGGGGTCTAGGCAAGTGCAACTTGCTTCATGAAGGAACTCCAATTTTATTGCTTCATTCTCTTTCTTGCAGCATTTTAACTTACTTTAGTACTTGACATTTCTACTTTCTATGGCTAGATTCTTGTAGATCTAAGTTTTTACTATTTTTGGATTTCTTGGGTTTTGATCTATTTAATCTAGTTTTTATCAAGTTTTGATGGTTCCATGTTGTAGAGCATTTTGTTCTGCCCCATTTTGACCTATGAAAGTTCGAATTTGGGCTCCGGATGATAGAGTTATGTAACTTGGAAGCTATGGCCTATGGTGTACTTCTTCTCGGAAATTTGGAAAAGAAGCACAGTCCCGAGCCGCATAGTAGCACTTGACCGCATGAACATTCATGCGGCAAGTCAGTTCCAACCGCATGTACTATTGCCTTGACTTGACCGCATGACAAGTTCATGCGGCAAGTATTCCTTCAGCCGCATGTAGTCCTTCTTACTTAACCGCATGACTGAGGCCCAATCCTTCCTGGCCGCATGGATTTCCAGCAACCCTGAGTCGCAGTCTCCCGCTGCCGCATGAAGACTCGAGTCCTCTCAGCCGCATGACTGACTGATCCCCGAGCCGCATGGACCCGTTTCTTCTCGGCCGCAGGAGGATCCATTCTTCCGCTGGCCGCATAGGATCCATTCCCCCGCCAGCCGCATAGGCTTGGTTTCCCGCCAGCCGTATGGACTCATATCTTCCCAGCCGCATGGGGTGCTCTGGCTGAGCCGCATATGCCCCTTCTTTACCACTGGCCGCATACGACTGATACCCTTCAGCCGCCTGAATCCATTCTCCTGAGCCGCATGAATTTATCCCCCGAGCCGCATGGACTTCCTGTGCCTTGTCTTGTTATATTATTGTTATTTTATTATATATTTTACGTCCATTTTATATTCTTACGCCTTTTGTCCTGAGTTTGATAAATCACGATTTGATTGACATGATCGAAATGACAGTTGTACATGACACGGTGTGACAAGTAAGCATGACATGACCTGATAGTGGCCCATTGCGGCGCACTCTTGACCAGTACACTTGGCATGATAACCTGACCTGATATATCTCGATAAGCTGTTGCGACGACTACCTGACATGACATGACCTGTATAATTAACCTGGACACCGTGGGCGATTGTGCTTGTACAAATAATCCAGTCCTGTCTTGTATCATGTCTAGGAGGGGACTCCTGAGTACCACGGTCGGGATTACCTACTGAAATGGACTAAGGTTAATGACTAGTATAATTCACTAGACATGAAGAGATGTTCCCCAGTTACAGGCGATCCCGTTATCCCGGTCGCAAATGTTTGGACTTGTAGCCTGCCGACGAGTAGGGCACATTTCTAGCCCACTGTTATGTGGGGCACCCACCATTGTCACTTAAATGATTGAACTCTATTGTCACTCTAATGTATTGTACTCTCTAAATTATCACTATAATGTTCGCCTGGATAACCTGGATAGCTGCAGGGCCTGTGACTACTTGGAGCATCTCATTGCATCTTGCTAGTAACTAGGATTGTGATAACCCTAGTTAGTTAATGTAGAAAGCCGTAGGCAATGATTGGCCGTGATTGCTTGGATGGAGTCTAGTCCAGTATAGTATTGTCTAGAAGTGATTGATTGAAAGATTGTACCAGAATGATTGAATGATTGTCACTCCAGATTGTTACTATAACGATTATACTCTACTATCACCCTAGCGTATTGTACTCCTCATTGTCACTTTTATCATTGTACTCTCTCCTTTTCACCTTAAGGATTGTCACCTTTAGCAGTAAATGATCAGAGACTAAGTTCTGTTCAGGCGAAGGGTTACAATCTCGGTCCTTGTTTGGTTTAAGGATTGTAACCTGGCTTCCGGAATAGTACCGTCGTTTTTTCTTCATATATTGTCCAGCTATATTTTATTTAGCATGATTCTCCAGTTCTTTTATGTCAATGATGCTTCTCTTAATTATTTTCTCTGATTGGGATAAGTGCATTGGTAGTGCGCAAACCTCAATCTGTGTTACTCATTGTTGTTTTCTTACATATTGAATGATAATAATTTGTTGGTTTTAGTTCTTAAGTGAAGCCTCCTTTGTTGTACTTGCTCTTTCTGGGGTCTGACCCAGCTGGTTTTGTATGGCCAGATACCGGAGCAGCATCAAAGGATCTTCCTGCTTTTCAGCCCGATGGTGGTCACCAGGCGTAACCAGGGCATCGAGTGAGTTTCTTTTGTTCTCCCACTGTAATATTATAAATTATTTTTTTGAGGCGTTTAGCCGACGAGCAAGTGTTAGCTCGATTGTACTTACTTACTGTCCGCCTACGGGCTGTAACATGATTGACAAGCCCCGGGGGTTGATCATGTATGACTGAACTCTTGCTAGTCCTCACATTTTGTAACGACTAGCTTCATGATCATTCCGAATATATAATGTATGGGACGCCTTACTATTGTGTATTTGGTGGTCTGACATCTTGTAACTATTATTAGTTGGTTGAGATTGAGACAATAGGCTATTTTATGACCTTAAGAGACTGATGGATTGTAGTGAAACCCTCACATATCTAGACAGCCGTGACCGTATAGCGGTGTGGATTCCATTCTGTTATACGTAGCTGGCTATGTCTGTCCCCGCTCTTCAGTATTCTGGTTCTAGGGCGTGACAAAGTGTGACTTGCCCTTCTCACAGAATTCCTCTGGCTGCTCCATGTACAACTCCTCTTTAATATCACCGTGGAGGAGTGTCGTCTTCACGTCTTGCTCAACCTCCAAGTCAAAACTGGCTGCCAATGCTAGCACCACCCGAATAGATGACTGTTTGACGACTGGCAAAAATATCTCATCATAATCTATGTCCTTCCGCTGACCGTAGCCTTTAACTACCAGCCTCGTTTTGTATTGAGGGCGAGACGCATCATATGTCTGCTTCACTCTGAACACCCATCAATTTCTCAAAGTCTTCTTGCCCTTTGGCAACCGCACCAGATCATAAGTAGAGTTGGCCTGTAAGGAACTCATCTCCTCCTATATAGCCTCCATCCACTCCTGTCTATGTTCATCGTTTATAGCCTCTGCGAAACTTTCAGGCTCTCCCTCATCAGTCAGTAGCACAAACTCACCCGGTGAGTATCTCGTAGATGGTCGACGCTCTCTATCGCATATCCTCAACCCAACCACCGGTGCGGGCTGTATATCAATAGTCTCTTCTTCTTCAGAAACTACCTCCCCGGCATGCTCATCCTCCTAAGGGTTAATTTGACCACCATCAGTAGGCTGATCATCAAGGTTGGAAGCAACTCCATGTACTGGCTCCCCCATAACAGGATCCTCTGCGATATCCTTTAGGAACTGCTCAAAGCAAAATGACTCTAACTTAGGCAATTCCTCAGCCTCAGAAGGTATCTCGAAATCCTGAGTGTTGGTCATGGTCTAATCCTCGACGAATACGACGTCCCTACTTCTGTAGAGATTTTTTCCCACGGGGTTGTAGAGTCTATAGCCAAACTCATTTCGACCGTAGCCGACAAAGACGCATCGCCTCATCTTCGACTCAAGTTTGGATCTCTCATCCTTCGGTACATGTACGAAGGCCTTACAACCAAACACTCACAGGTGATTGTATGACGGCACTTTGTCGTACCATACTTTATCAGGCACATCACCCTACAAAGGAGCATTGGATATAAATTAATAGTATGAGCAGCTATGTAAAGTGCTCCACCCCAATAGATGTCTGACAAGTTTGCTTCTGATAGCAAACACCATATCCTGTCTATCAGTGCCTTGTTCATGTGCTCCGCTACACCGTTGAGCTGTGGTGTCTTTGGGGGAGTATTCTGGTGTCGTATCCCTTGCTCTCTGCAATAAGCATCAAAGGGACAAATATACTCGCCGTCATTGTCGGACCGAACACATAGCAACTTCTTGCTCATCTCCCTTTCAACAGAGGCCTGAAACCCTTTGAAAGTGGGCATCACCTGATCCTTGGTCTTTAAGGCATAAATTCAAACCTTTCAGGAACAATCATCAATAAACGTCACAAAATAAGAAGCATCACCAATGGATTTTACCTTAATATGCCCGCAAACATCCGAGTGAATCAACTCGAGCAACGCCGGCTTCCTCGAACTTGGGTGACTTAATTTGGAAAGAAACCCTATTTTGCTTTTCTGCCAAACAGTGCGTGCATCTCTCCAATTTTATAGACTTTAGCCCTGGAATTACCTTCTTGTTCACCAAGTAGCTCATCCCCTTCTCGCTGATATGGGTGAGCCGTATGTGCCATAACTCACTAGACGCATCACTGACTCGGTTCACCTCCTGTGCACCTTGTGCGCTCTCCTCCATATAATAGAGTTCGAACTTCTTGCTTCCTCTGGCAATCACCATCGAACCTCTGGAAAGCTTCTATTGATCGTTTCCGAAGAGATTGAAGAAATCCTCGTCATCTAACCTTCCAACCGACACCAGGTTGAAATGGATATCAGGGACATGACGGATATCCTTGAGAACAAGAACTGCACCCATCTTTGTCCTTAAATGCACATCCCCAATGGCAACCACCTTCGACACATCTCTATTGCCTATCTTCAATACTCCATAGTCGTCTATCGTGTAAATGGAAAAAGTGCCATATTGTGAGATACGTGCATTGAAGCACCCGAGTCCACCAGCCAAGAATTATCATCGCAGGCGAGGTTTATGACAACCTCATCACCTATGACGATCACAACGCCTCCATATGACGAGGTCGTCGTTGTAGTGTTCTCACTTTGCTTTCCCTTGTTGCCCTTCTTCTCTCTATTCTAAGCAAAATAGTTTCGCTTAATGTGCCCCTTTTACACAATGGTAACACTCCGAGTCCTCGTACCGACCCTTGGACTTGCCCCTACTCTTGTCTCTGCCACCACCTGGATCCATGTTTTTGCTCCTTCCGTGGTTCTCTGAAACTAGCGCCTTTGAGTGGTGGGATGTAGATAAAGTACCCTGAGAACGTTTTCGTATCTGTTTATTCATCATCCCACTTTTGGCAAACTCCAGACTGACTACGCCTTCCGGAGCAGAAGAGATCACAGATACTCGTATAGTCTCCTACGAGTCTGGCAATGTACATAGCAACCAAAGTCTCTAACCTCGTCGTTGAACTTGACTCACATCGAGGATAGCTGGTCCACCACGTCCTGGAACTTACTCAAGTGATCCATAATGGATGCACCATCATTGTACCGCAGACCCGTCATTATCTAGATTAGGAATAGTTTGTTTACCCCGATCTTTTTTGTGTACAAAGATTCCACCTTCTTCCATCGCGTTTTCGCATGCTCAATATTGGCAACATGGTTGTACACGTTCTCGTCAACGAACTTTCGCATGTACCTACACACCTGTACATGCTCGAAGTTCCAATCCTCATCAGATTTGTCACTAGGCTTCTCTGGCGCAAATACGAAAGATACAGCTTCTTAGCGAATATCAAATCCTTTATCTTGCTTTGACAATAATGATAGTTGGTACCATTCAGGTTTACCATGCGCACCGGCTTCGCGTCCATCTCTACTTTCTGATTTGATAGCAACTTCTGACAACTCTCTGGAATCGAGCTATGATAGCACTCTGTTGGAAACGAAGCACTAAAATCGTTTCCCCAAACCAGAAATTCCTGCGAGAGAACCGAGCAAAAGCATACAAATCAAAAATGCCAAACACAATCGCAGACACAAAGATTTTTGACGTGAAAAACCCTTGCAAAAAAAATCACAGGACGATCGGAGTCCAACCCTGAAGAACCTCCACTAATAGAATAAAGAGAATACACCCTCTACAAGCTCCTCCTGATCTTACAACTCACTTAAAAGAAGAAAAAAAATGATAGCGGACTCCGAAGAACAAGAGATGTCAAAAAATTATTCGAAGCGATCTCCTTCACAATAGTCCTCAATCCTCTCTTTCTCTCAAATATTGTAAAGCACTATTGTTTTCTTTTTGAGATATTTTTTAACTTGCATGCATCAACCTTTTATAAGCCCTTATTAATCTATACATGGAAGGCCAATATATATAGAAAGTTCAAATATGCATCAATCATATATTTAATGGATATTCAATCATAATTGGCTTGCCATAATTGGAAGTCCAATTATATGGAAAGCCATTGTATGAAAGATCCAATCATAAATATATAATGAAAGTAAATATGGAAATCTAATCATATATATGTGCTTACCATATACAAAAATTTTTATATGGGGTAAAAAAGTTTATCTAAATTCTAAAAAAGGAGAAGTTTGGGATATTTGTAAATAGGATAATGAAACGTCAACTGATTTGACATGTTAGGATATATGGAGAGAGAGAGAGAGAGAGGGGAGCCAACTGAGTTGGCGCCCGCCCCTCTCCCGTCCTCTCTCGTACTCCCTCCTCTCTTCTCTCTCTCTCATTAGATAATTTGTTATTATCTACTCACATTATTTATTTGTTGGTAATATATATATATATATATATATATATATATATATATATATATATCTATATATATATATATATATATATATATATATATATATATATATATATATATACACCAGATAAAAATCATCAAGTGGTCACCGGGCTTTAGTACCCGTGAAGACTCAGCGTTGGTCTCCGCCTGGGTAACCCTGCCCAATTTACCCCTCATTTGCTTTGTCCCGGCGGCACTGAGACGTATCGCTAATTCGTTCGGAACGTACGTGGCTACGGCTCCAGAGACGAGCAACCTCACCAAAGCTCACTACGCCAAAATCTGTGTGAAACTGGACCTCAACTCCGAACCTCCCAATTTTATTACTATAGAGCTCGGCAACCAGACCCACACCCAACAAATCCTATATGATAACCATATCTTATTCTGTAACCACTGCCATCTGAGAGGCCACCTCCCAAAACACTGCAATCGCCTCCACCCAGAACTCAAAAAGAAAACAACCAAGAAAGACAACATGCAAGCGGAGGGGAGAACACCCATGCCACCGCTTCTACCATTTCCGAACTCGCACACTAGATTCGAATCCAATGACGGCAAATCGGGCAAAGGCAAGTCCCCCAGCAATGCCTTAGTCTCCTTCAACACCCAACCTCTCACCCTATCCAACCAATTCGACTTGCTTGACTCTGGAGATACGGCAGCCACGACGGAGGCATCATTTCCCCAACCCGATCGTGTACCAACCGAGATAGCGCCCAATCCCCCTAACTCGGAGGAGGTACAGGCGATCACCGTTACCGGCGATGCAGATCAATACCGCACCATCGAAGACCAAGTTGAAGAAGTTCTTGCTATACTCGGGCCTGAACAAGCCCGGAGAGGCCTACAGGTTCTAGCTGCTGGTTTCCCCCTCCAGCAAACTCTTCTACAAATTGAGAGTACCACCGATTCCCTAGTGATTCCCCCCGAGGAGCCCACACTGGACTCAGCCGGGGAACTGGTAGACCCCCCTGCGGACCCTAACGACCAATCAACTGGCACCCCGCCTACCCCGAATAAGTCAGCAGCGTCAACCTCACGGGAGGACAACATCAGGAATGGCACGGTCGAAACCACAACCATCCAAACCAGATCCGCCGCCAAGCGAAACAAAAAACACTCCCACACCATCAATAATGCTTAACATCCTTTCTTGGAATGTCCGAGGTCTGATGAACAAACCCATAATGAGGAGAATCTTCCGCCTCCGGAAATCCTACAAGATCGATATCCTCATTATTTTCGAACCCAAAATCCCCCCCAAAAGATTAAAATCTATTCAGCTGCAACTCGGCCTCCTCACGGCTATAGCAGGCAAAAACGACATCTGGATCCTAAGCACGGAAGACGCCAATATCGGGGTCATCCAGGACTCCAGGCAGGCTCTTTCCTGCTGGTTGGAATATCCCATGCTCCCAGAGCGAGCCATCCTCTCTGCGGTCTACGACAGCTGAGATATTGCTGAGCGGAAGCTCCTCTGGAATAATCTTCTTGACATCCATCTCCACCACATCAACCATCCTTGGCTTTGCATTGGGGACTTTAATGCGGTCACTTGCAGAGAAGAAAAAAATTGGAGGCAGGCCCCCTCATAATGCGGCCATGCAAGACTTCAACAATTTCATATTCAATGCCCATCTCGCCTCCCTCCAGTTTTCCGGCAACGCTTTCACCTGGTGCAACATGCAAGAAGGGGATCATCGTCAATACCCCCGACTGGACAGGGCCCTCACGAATGCCAGCTGGCACGGAATGGGGATTAATACCCACCTATCCCATCTCAATTCCTCTGAATCCGACCATGCTCCGCTGCTGGTCGAAATTAAAAGCAGCACCAATCCATCCAAAAAGAACTTCCAATTCCTCGACTTCTGGACAGAACACCCCCAATTTTTGGGCATCGTTGCGGAAGCTTGGAACCGTGAGGAATCTCCCAATCCACTCGTGCGGGTGAGCAACAAGCTTAAAGCAACTAGGATAGTCCTGTCCAGTTGGAGCAATCTGGCCTACGGTAACATTTTTCTAGCCGTTAAAGTAGCTGAGGACGATGTCACTCGTGCCGAATCCTCATTCGTTGTGGATCAAACTCCGACGGCCAGGAAAGCCCTGAACCTCACCAAGGCCATGCTCAAATTCAGAATAAAAGTGGAGACTGATTTCTGAAAACAGAAAGCTAGGTTGAAATGGGACATGGAAGGGGACAAAAACTCAAAACATTTCCATGCTTGTGTCAACGGCCGTAGACAGAAGCTCGCGGTTCACCACACTATGGACGAGAACGGGAACATCCTTAAAGACCATAAGGACATCCAAGCGTCCGCCACGGATTTCTACTCCAAATTATTCTCCAAAGAGACGGTTCATAAAGATAGATCCTTCCTAGACCAAATTCCCATTCTCATCAGTGACACCGACAACGCCCAGTTGGAGCGCATACCGATGGATCAGGAAGTGAAGGACGCTGTGTGGGCCCTGAACGAACACAGTGCACCGAGGCCGGACGGCTTTTCGGGGGCCTTCTTTCGCAAATGTCGGGATATTATCAAGCAGGACATCACCGAAGCGGCTATTGCTTTCTTCGAAGGAGCCACTTATCCCAAGGCCATCTCTAGCGCCAAGATTATCCTGATCCCGAAAAAAGAAAACCCGGAGTCCTTCAGAGACTTTCAACCCATAAGTCTCTGCACCTTCACCAACAAGATCATCTCCAAGATCATCGCTACCAGAATGGCAGGTATTCTTCCCAAAATCATTTTCGAGGAGCAAAGCGGCTTTGTTCGGGGGAGGAACATCCAGGGTAACATTATGCTGGCCCAAGAGTTAATCACCTGCATGAAGTTTTTAGCTAGAGGGGGCAACATCGCCGTCAAAATCGACATGGAGAAAGCGTACGACAGACTGGATTGGCAATTTATAATCAGGGTCTTCAGGGCTTTCGGATTCTCGAAAAATTAGACCAACACCGTGTGGAGATCCATTAGCAACTCGTGGTTCTCCACAGTTATTAACGGTCAAACATGAGGGTTCTTCAAATCCAGCCGAGGAGTTAGACAAGGCGACCCTCTGTCTTCCACTATCTTCATCATAGCGACAGAAGCTCTGAGTAGCAACCTTAACAACATGGTCAACATTCCAAACTTCCAGCACTATCACACATCCAGTGGATGTCCTATCATCACCCACCTAGCGTTTGCCGACGATTTACTCATCTTCTCGGCTGGTGACGTTGGAGCGATGGATGTTGTCCTCAACACTCTGCAGAGGTACTCTAGATGTTCCGGCCAGAAGATCAATCCTTCCAAGAGCGTGATCTATGCCCACCACACCATCAAAAGAGAGCATGCCATCAGTCTATCCAGTTTAACTTCTTTCTCTGTGGATCATCCTCCGTTCAACTACCTCGGTTGTCCCCTTGGGTACGGGAGATCCAACAGTGGCTTATTCCAGAACTTGATCACTAGAATCAGGAACAAACTCGAGGGGTGGCATAACGCCATGTTATCCCCAGGCGGCAAGATCATCCTCATCAAACACGTTCTCACGTCCATACCTATATATTCGCTGGCCGCATGTTTCCTGTCTAAGAAGGTTCTTTCTCTGATCGAGCAGATCTTTTGTAATTTCTTTTAGGGGCACAGCAACGGTCAAGACAAGCATCACTGGGCGAGTTGGGACTCCATGGCCCGTCCCACTAAAGATGGAGGTCTCGAATTTACCAAACTCACTCACATCGTAAATGCTTTCTCGATAAAATTATGGTGGAATCTACACATGAGCAAGAACTTATGGACTAGGTTTATGAAGGCCAGATACTTCAAGCACATCCACCCTTCAACAGCCTCAGCCAATAGCAGATCCTCTACAGCTTGGCGTCGTATTCTTGTCGGTCGCGACCTCGCCGAGCCCGTGATGGGACTCCACCTGGGGGATGGCGACTCGGATCCCTTCATGGAGAGATGGCTTGGGGATAGTCTGATCCCGAGCCTACGTCGACCCCCAGAGTCAGTAGAATCAGAGATCTGTGGTGCTACAACTCCAACCACTGGAACTGGGATAAGATTCGCGAATGGTCCGGTGACGGAACAGTTGTCAGCATCCGATGCCTCGGTTTGAGCCTCAGTAGCGAAGCCGATGTGCTGTGGTGGACGCTCGAGGCCTCCGGAATATTCTCGGTAAAGTCGGCGAGATCTGTAGTCCAGGAGATCGGCCAGCCGCACCATCCCTTAGACCACTATTGGCATACCTGCATCCCCTTGAAATGGTCCTTCCTCATGTGGAGAGTCATTAAAAAGAAAGTGCCCACTGATGAGATCCTCAACAACATTGGGATCAGCTTGGCTTCTGCCTGTACGTGCTGCCCCGACCGTCAGTTGGAGACCATAGACCACATCTTCTTTCAGGAGAACCTTCCAGGCTCATCTGGAGGACCCTTAATCAGTGCTACAACATTGTTCCGGGGGGTGGATGCTTCCACGATCTGGCAGCCTCATGGGCTGCGGCTTCTCACGGCCACCAGATCGTCACAGCGGCCGAAACTTGGGCGATTTGGAAAAATCGCAACAAAGCGAGATATGAGGGTCACCAATACTCAGCCAATCAGCTTATCCGAAAAATCTTCCGCCAATGCCGCAAACGGAGCACCCTTTGCTCCCACAGTCCGACATCCTTTTGGGCTTCGATCCACCCGTAGGTCTTGCTGTTGTCTTTTCCTCTCCTCATCCTTTTTGCTGTATACTTGTTTCGGCTTGTTTTGGCCTTGTATACGTGGTCGGACTTCGGTATTTTGAGCCTTGATTAATTAAATAAGGGGGTTTCTCAATATATATATATATATATATATATATATATATATATATATATATATATATATATATATATATATATATATATATATATATATATGTGGAAGCGGATCAAAAGCCCCCTTAGAAAACCCTCTAAAAAACTCCTCACTCTCAGCCGTCCATTTAATGTTAATATTAATGTTAATGTTAATGTTAATATTAATGTTAATATTAATGTTAAATACTAAAATTAACGTTAAACTTAACATTAAAATGAACATTAACATTAACATTAACATTAACATTAACATTAACATTAACATTAACATTAATATTAACATTAACATTAACATTAATATAAAAATAAAAATAAAAATTAATATTAACATTAAAATTAATATTAACATTAACATTAATATTAACATTAAATGGACGGCTGAGAGTGAGGGAGTTTTTAGGGGGTTTTCTAAGGGGGACTTTTGATCCGCTCCCTATATATATATATATATATATATATATATATATATATATATATATATATATTAAGAAAATAAATAGCTAAATATATGGATAATACCAACAAATTCAAATAAATAATGTTCTTAAAAATATATTTGGTATTTTATTTTAGATGATAACAAATATGGTACTATCTACTTGTTAATTTTTTTTTTTGTTACCATTATATTTATAGGGTAAAAAAATCAAAGTTACCATTATATTTATAAATAAATAGGGAAAATTTATGAAATGCCCAAAAATTGTAAAAGTTTTATTAAAAATCCACCGCAAAATAACATTTCATCGCGTGCCCAGAATTAGCGAAAAATATATCTGAATGACCTTTTTACCCTTCTAATTTATTGAAAACACCACCGAACCCTACTCTTCGAAAAAAATATTTCGATACTTCCTCTTCTTCCATACGTCGCTCAGTTTCGAATCTAGGTTTTCTCCTCCAAAATCTTCAAACCTTACTTCAAAAACTCGTCGAAAAATTTCGAAAAGACGGACAAACGGTAAAACTGTTAAAACAGAGATCCAAACATCATTTTTTTGTGATTCTAAAATTTCGAAGGGCCGACTAACGAAGAAGTGGTTAATCTCCGGCTCCTCGAAAATACGCTTCTTTTGCGACAAACCGGACCTCGTTTCGACCTCCAGTCAAAAGTTATGGCCCTTCAAAGTTCCAAATGGACATAAAATGCAAGAGAATGATCATTCTTCGTGGTAATATCACGGAGAATGGCCATTCTCCCTGCTAAAACCACGAAGAATGGCTATTCTTCGTGCTAAAACCAAGGAGAATGGCCATTCTCCGTGCTAAAACCACGAAGAATGACCATTCTCCGTGCTAAAACCACGGAGAATGGCCATTCTTCTTGTTAAATTGACAAAGAATAGATATTCTCCGTGTTAGAATGACGGAGAATGGCCATTCTCTATCAATTTAACAAAAAAAATAGCCATTCTTCGTGGGTTTAGCACGTAGAATGACCATTCTCCATGCTAAAACCACGGAGAATGGCCATTCTCCTTGTTAAATTAACAAAGAATAGCCATTCTCCGTGTTAAAATGACGGAGAAAGGCCGTTCTTCGTCAATTTAACATGGAGAATGACCATTCTCCGTCATTTTAACACGGAGAATTGCCATTCTCCTTGTTAGAATGACGGAGAATGATGGTCATTCTCCATCAATTTAACAAGGAGAATGACCATTCTCCTTGTTAAATTGACAAAGAATAGCCATTCTCCGTGTTAAAATGACGGAAAATGGCAATTCTCCATCAATTTAACAAGGAGAATGATCATTCTCCGTCATTTTAACACGGAGAATTAATGACCATTCTCCGTGTTAAAATGACAGAAATGGCCATTCTTAGTCATTTTATCACGGAGTCATTCTCTGTCATTTTAACACGAAAAATGGTCATTCTTCATGATTTTAACACGGAGAATGACCATTCTCCGTCATTTTAACACGGGAAATGGCCATTTTCCATCATTTTGACATGGATAAGGCCATTCTCCGTGGTTTTAGCACGTAGAATGGTCATTCTCCGTGATTTTAACACGGAGAATGATGGAGAACAGTCGACAGAAATCTAGAACCTAATTTTTTGTTTTTTTTGTGGAAAATTTTTTGTCAGGAACAAAAATTCAAGAGTTTTCGTTCTTCTTCAAAACGATGCTAACTCTAATGGAAAAGAAGAAGAAGATTTTTTCTCCATAATTAACCTAATCGTCGAAAAACGTCAAATCTCTCCACGATGATGATGATGATTATGATGATGATGAGCGACGATCGGAGTTCGACTGAAGAAAAGCACAGTGAACTACGAACGATCTTTGCGATCTCTGCTGAAGATGAGAGCAATGGAATTCAGATCTCTCGTGAAGAAGAAAACGATGAAAATCGTAATCCAAATATGAGTTTGTGCGAAGGGTAGTTATGTCACTTCCCATTCCCAGAATACGTATTTTTAAAATACATGTACTGTTTAAATGTAAATATTTTATATTTATCATGTATTGCTCTGTATTTAAATCCCTTTAATTTCATGTTAATTAATTTTCTGCAATTTCATTTCTGCACTTTACTGTCTGCTTTCATACTCTGCTTTAGCTTTGCTATGGGTTCGGCTCAGATTGGTTTAATTATGTTGGTTCATCATGAACCGAAATAAACCCCCACCTACCACCACTCCTTCATTTAAAACCTATCCCCTTTCTCTCTCTTCATTACTTCACTATTACTCTTCTTCTTCCTTATAACTCTCCCACCAACCTAGGAGAGCAAGGCAAGTGCCAACTTACTTCTTGATGGATCCCCATTATTATTGTTTCATCATCTTCCTTATTTGATTCTAAGTCTCTTTAGTGCTTGGCATTTTCAATTTCTATGGCTAAATTCTTCTAGATCTAAGTTATAGTATTTTCGGATTTCTGGGGTTTTGATCTATTTAACATTGTTATTTCCAAGTTTTGATGGTTCCATGTTGTAGAGAATTTTGTTCTACCCCATTTTGACCTATGGAAGTCCAAATTTGGACTTACAGTTAAGGTTTTATGGAGCTTGGAAGGGGTCCATGACCATCCTTCTCAGGTTTTCCTGAGAAGATGGGTCTCTCATTTCTCAGCCGCATGGATTATTTATTTTTCGATCTCATTTCTCAGCCGCATGGATTATTTATTTTCCAATCTCATTTCACAGCCGCATGAGAATCTCATTTCTCAGCCGCATGGATTAATTATTTCCCAATCTCATTTCTCAGCCGCATGGATTATTTATTTCCCAATCTCATTTCACAACCGTATGAGAATCTCATTTCTCAGCCGCATGGATTATTTATTTCCCAATCTCATTTCACAGCCGTATGAGAATCTCATTTCTCAGCCGCATGGATTAATTATTTCCCAATCTCATTTCTCAGCCGCATGGATTATTTATTTTCCAATCTCATTTCACAGCCGCATAAGAATCTCATTTCTCAGCCGCATGGATTATTTATTTCCCAATCTTATTTCACAGCCGCATGAGAATCTCATTTCTCAGCCGCATGGATTATTTATTTCCCAATCTCATTTCACAGCCGCATGAGATTCTCATTTCTCAGCCGCATGGATTAATTATTTTCCAATCTCATTTCTCAGCCGCATGGATTATTTATTTCCCAATCTCATTTCACAGCCGCATGAGAATCTCATTTCTCAGCCGCATGGATTAATTATTTCCCAATCTCATTTCTCAGCCGCATGGATTATTTATTTCCAATCTCATTTCACAGCCGCATGAGAATCTCATTTCTCAGCCGCATGGATTAATTATTTCCCAATTATTTCCCACAGCCGCATGGATTAATTATTTCCTAATTATTTCCCACAGCCGCATGGATTATTTATTTTCCGATCATTATTTATCCCCCAATTTTATTTCCCGAATTTGGCATTAATTAACATTGATTGTTATCTTGATTTATTATTAATCATGCGTTCCTAGATGGAACTAAGAGACTGGATAGTCGTCTTATTAAATTAAATGGAATAAGACATGTTCATATTTGCAATCGATTGGCCAATTCCGAATATTGACATATAGATACATGCAGGCTACAATTATTTATTTTCTTACAAAAACCAGCATGTGTACTTTATGGTCAAGGCATGATTACTCCGTGGTTAGATTTGATTGTTGCATCACGCTATGTAAGACCTACAACATAGCCGCACGGGTATCGTTGTAGAGTTGCGCATATCGTACCCCGTACAAAAGTACTCATTTGAATGACCATGATCCACGGTATGGGATTTTGCTTAACGTAGAGACTATTAAGTTAAATAAAATAATGATGGCATGGAGAGAATGGATTCTCGAGTTCTTATATGGCAGCCCCCTTGGAACGAGTAGTACCCGACGGGCCGGCTGGTTCCCACAGATACTGTAAATCTGCCACATGGGCAGAAAACATTATCTGCTTTTATTATTATTGTATATTGTATATCGACGGGCGTCCTGCTAGGACTCGTCTAATTCAAGCATGGCGCACATGATTGACTGGATAGACTAGCCTTGCTCGCACATGGTAAGAACTGAGGAATCCCTAATTGCATAATTCCATGATAACTTGGGACTCACATTAGCAAGCCGTAGTAGTTGATTGGCCGTTCAAGATGATTTGTTTGTGTACTGTACTACTCTGTTACCTAACTGGGATGATCAGAATGTCAGGACATGACGGGCCAACTTCTGTCCTTGTTTGGTTGGGAGGTTGGTTCGAAGTGTCGTGATGTGATGTGAATCCTAGTGGAAAGCAGAGATCTATTATCATTATATTCTTTTACTTACTGGTTTAGTCCTTCATATCGTCCTTCCTTGTGGTACTTGCTATTAGAGATCTAACCTCTCTGGTTTTGCATGGCCAGATTTAGAGTCGGTCCCCGAGGATCCAGCTTACTTCTACCTCCAAGATGGTCAATACTAGAGGAATGATCACAGGAGGACTCGAGTGGGTCCCTTACTTCACCGCTCGTTTTGTTATTTACCTTATACTTAGCCGTTTGGCACCGACATGTTAGTCGGATTGTCTTGTACTTACTTTTGCATACTTATAATTAAGTCAGACTGCAGCTGATAACAATTGTGCACACTTTACTATACCATCTGGCTATGTTTTGTTAAGCCAGATCTCAAGAACATTTTGACTGAGCGTTTGGGACGCCTTACTGCTTCATCTTACATGTTCTTTATTACTGTTTCTTATTTGAATGATTGAGACAATAGATGTGAAGTGACCAAAGAAAGACTTTTATGTAGTATGCACCCCCTCGTCTGGTTAGACAGTATTGATCGTATTATACGGTATTTATCTACCCGTAATACGTAGCTGGCTGAGTCATTCCCTCGCTCTCCAGTATTCTGGTTCTGGGGCGTGACAAGGTTTTAGTGGTGGCCCATGCAGGTCTTATTTCAGACTTGTGGGGTGTTTTGATTTATAGGATGTCTCAATCACACGTGTTCTTCCTTGATCTCATGATTCGTTATTCTCAACCCTTGCTTGACATTCCGATATCCTTTGACCTCATTGATCCTTCATGTCCGGTTGTTTGATTGTTCTCTTGTCCCTTTTCTTAGGGGCACTTCGTCCGTATCGGTCAGAGCTAGGCAGCAACAACAAGAGCAATATGGACAACCTGACCAGGTTGGTCAGCAACAAAGGCCAGTCTCACCTCAGGAGGCTACTCAGGAAGAAGTGATAGTGGAAGCAGCAGCTGGATTGCAGTATCCAGATGTTCCACCACCACCAACAGTTCCACCTACCCAAGTGGACACACTAGCCCTTCTGGAGATCATGAGAGGAATGATGGCTACTCAGCAACATCAGATGTTGGTCCAGCAACACATGCACACTCAGCTACAAGAGCAGAATGTGCTACTCAACCAAGGATTGCAGACAACATTGGAAAGAGGGGCAAGGCCGGATTCAGGAGCATCAGCCAGGTTTTGTAAGTACAACTCCCGCCGTTTCGAGGGCACGGAGGATGCCATCTCAGCAGATGCATGGCTTAAGGATATTGAGGCTATTCTGACAGCAGCTAAGGTACCGGCAGAAGAACGTGTGGATCTAGTGAAGCTGTTACTTCAGGATCTCGCACGTGATTGGTGGGAATCAGAGGAAGTGGGCATCAGACGTCCTGTGGCTTGGGACGATTTCACTGCAAGATTCAAGACCAAGTACTATGGAGTTGTGGCGCAGTTTGAGCTACAACAGAAATTTATCAACCTCAGGCAGGCCGGTAAGACTGTAGATGCTTATGCAGCAGAGTTCTGCAGATTGAGTAGATTCGCCCCAGAGATGGTAGCAACAGAGCGCCAGAGGGCCATGAGGTTTCAGCAAGGGTTTCATCTTGAGCTCTTGCAATTAATAGAGGGGCACAATTACCAGACTTTTGACGAAATATTAATTGCAACTCGAAGGCATGAGATCACTATTCAGAGGCTTGCAGTAAGGACTGGGGGTCAGAAGAGATCCCACAGTCAGATGGAAGGAGGGGGGAGCAGCGCCCCGAACAACGGCACCATCCACTGGCATTCGTATCCACGATGTGGCGATACGAGGACCAGCACCACTACCCAGGCAGCAGCAACAGCAACAGAGGAAGAACCAGCAACCCCCGGCGGGCTGTACTTATTGTGGAAAGATGGGGCACACTAGAGATGTGTGTCGGACATTGAATGGACTGTGTCTGATATGTGGAAATCCAGACCATCGGATTACCATATGTCCCATGAATTCGAGGTCAGGAGGACCAGAGCAACAGTTTCTTGCTCTGCCAGCACCAGAGGCAGGCCAGTATCGAGGACCAGCAGTGGCAGTAAGGCCGTTGGCACAGCGTCCATTAGTACCGCAGGCTCAGATGTTTCGACAGCAGGGACCGCCGATGCAGCAACACCAGCATAGACCACCCCAGCATCATCAAGGAAGGGGCCAGCAACAACATCAGGCTAGGCCGCAGCATGGGAATCAGCAAGGAAGTCGAGGGCAAGCATTCACTCTGTCCTTGGAGGAGGCATTGGCATCGGGGGATGTTGTGGCAGGTAACATTCTCGTCGCCTCATATCCCGCAGTAGCATTGTTTGATTCGGGAGCATCCCATTCATTTATATCTGCACGATTTGCGACACGGCTAGGAATGGAGTTCGAGGCATTGCCAGGGAGGTTGAATATACTCACTGGTAATGGGCTCGTAGGAGTTAGTAGAGTTATTCTAGCGTGTAGCATTGTAGTTTGCGGGCATTCCTTACCCGCCCGGTTGATAGAATTTCCTGTTGGAAATTTCGACGTTATCTTAGGTATGGACTGGCTAAAAGACAGTCATGCGACAATAGATTATCGTAGAGGGAGTGTATCTTTTGATATTCCAGGCATGAAGCGGTTCACCTTAGTCAGATCAGAGGCAACTCAACAAGAGCAGGGAGTAGTGACGGCAATGGAAGAAGTTCAAGTCCCGATGGTAGTTGAAGAGTTTCTAGACGTATTTCCTGAAGAACTTCCAGGTCTACCACCGGTTAGAGATATTAAGTTCAGTATAGAATTGGCACCTGAAACTAAACCGATATCAGATCGAGTTTATAGAATGGCGGATTCCGAGCAGGCCAAGGTATATCAGCACATAGAGGAACTGAAGGAAAAAAAGTTCATCCAAGCTAGCATGTCACCATGGACAGCACCAGTGGTACTTGTGGGGAAGAAGGATGGGTCATCCAGATTGTGCATCGATTACAGGAAGCTTAACGCAGCAACAGTGAAGAACAAGTACCCACTACCCAGGATCGACGACTTATTTGATCAGTTGAACAAAGCTAGAGTTTTCTCCAAGATAGATCTTCGTTCAGGGTATCATCAAGTGAGGGTTCGGAAGGAGGACATTCCCAAGATAGCATTCAGGTCGAAGTATGGGCATTATGAATTCTTAGTAATGCCGTTTGGTTTGACCAATGCTCCAGCAATCTTTATGGATTTAATGAATCGCATCTTTATGCCGTACTTGGATCAATTTGTCGTTGTGTTTTTCGACGACATTCTTGTATATTTAACTAGTGAAGAGGAGCATGAAGATCACCTCCGGAAAGTATTGCAGGTTCTGAGAGAGAACCAGTTGTACGCCAAGCTCAGCAAGTGCGAGTTCTGGGCGGATCGCATTTCATTTTTGGGTCACATCATATCAGGAGCTGGAGTAGCAGTGGATCCCAAGAAGGTAGAAGCAGTAGAGAGTTGGCCAGTACCCAAGACCGTAGCTGATGTACGGAGTTTCTTGGGATTGGCAGGATATTACAGAAGGTTTGTATCAGACTTTGCAAGGCTTTCAGCACCTATGACCCGCTTGACACGGAAGGATGTACCATTCGTCTGGTCGGCAGAATGTCAGGCATCATTCGAGACTTTGAAGCATAAGTTGATATCAGCACCTATTCTTACATTGCCGGTTGGATCCGAAGGTTTTACAGTATATTGCGATGCGTCAGGTAAAGGACTAGGATGTGTCCTTATGCAACATAGGAAGGTGATAGCATATGCATCTAGGCAGCTTCGGGACCACGAGAAAAATTACCCAACTCATGATTTGGAGTTAGCGGCAGTAGTGTTTGCTCTGAAGTTATGGAGGCATTACTTATATGGTGACCGAGTGGAGATGTACACAGATCATAAAAGTCTAAAGTACATCTTTACCCAGAAGGAACTAAACATGAGGCAGAGAAGATGGTTGGAGTTGATTAAGGATTATGACATGGAGCTTCAGTATCATCCAGGCAAGGCGAATGTAGTAGCAGACGCTCTCAGCAGAAGAGGTGGCGCATTTATGTTAACAACACAGAGGCATATCGTAGAAGACCTTCAGGAGATGGGCATCGAGGTTATACTTCCTAGTGATATAGGAGTTCTGGCGAGTCTACAAGTTCAATCCGACTTGGTAGACAGGATCAAGGCAGCTCAGGCACAAGACCCAAGGATTCAGAAGCTTAGGGTAGAATGTGAGTCAGGACTCAGGAAGGAGATGCAGATTCATGAGGATGGTACACTTAGGTTTGGGTCACGTCTATGTGTGCCTAGTGGAGATATCAGACAGGAGGTTATGACAGAAGCTCACAGTTCTCAGTATTCTGTACACCCTGGAGGGACCAAGATGTACCAAGATATCAAGCAGCACTTCTGGTGGAACGGGATGAAGAGGGAGATAGCTAGATTTGTTTCCCGTTGCTTGGTATGTCAGCAAGTGAAGGCAGAACAGCAGAGGCCAGCTGGGTTATTGCAACCGCTTTCTATCCCGGAATGGAAGTGGGAACACATCACAATGGACTTTGTGACCGGTTTACCGAGATCACCAAGTGGTAAAGATGCTATTTGGGTGATAGTGGACCGACTTACAAAGGTAGCACACTTTCTTCCTTTCAGAGTAGGGCAATCTACAGAAAAGTTGGCAGAGTTGTATATGCAGCAGATAGTCAGGCAGCATGGAGTCCCCGTCAGTATTGTGTCAGACAGAGATATCCGTTTTACATCACATTTTTGGAAGAGCTTACATCATAGTCTGGGTACCAAGTTAAGGTTTAGCACGGCCTACCATCTGCAGACGGATGGGCAATCAGAAAGAACGATTCAGACTTTAGAAGATATGTTGCGAGCTTGCACTCTAGATTTTGGAGGGTCTTGGGAGAGTCACCTGCACTTGGTCGAATTCTCATACAATAATAGTTATCAAGCCAGTATCCAGATGGCGCCATTTGAAGCACTATATGGTAAGAAGTGCAGGTCACCGCTTGCATGGGATAATATCGGAGAGAGGAAGATGTTGGGCCCAGAAATGATTGTTCAGACGGTTGAAGTGATTAAGGGAATTAGAGAGCGACTTCGAGTTGCGCAGGATCGGCATCGTCATTGGACGGACCAGCATCGTAGGCCGCTAGAATTTTCTGTTGGGGACCACGTATTCTTGCGGATCTCACCTACTCGTGGGGTCATTAGGTTTGGTGTTCGCGAGAAATTGAGTCCGCGGTACGTGGGCCCATTTGTTATCCTTGAGAGGATAGGCGATGTTGCTTATCGTTTATCCCTTCCACCTTCGTTACGAGAGGTGCATGACGTGTTTCATGTATCTCAATTGCGAAGGTATGTATCGGACCCAAGCCATGTCCTTGATCATTCTGAGCTGGTTGTTGGTACCAACCTGTCTTACGAGGAACAGCCTGTGTCTATTTTGGACCGAAGAGAGAAGATACTCAGGAACCGAATAATTAGTCTTGTCCGGGTTGCTTGGGGTCATCACTCTTTAGGGGAGTCAACATGGGAACGTGAGGATGATATCCGATCACGGTATCCGTACCTGTTTGACTCACAAGGTATATTTCTTCCTGTATAACTTGATTGTCTTAACTCCTCATGCTTGTCACATTATGAGTAGAATTGCGTGGTGTTGTCGATAGTTAAAACATAGATATGTTACTTGCTATTGGCATTGTAGAATGATTGCTTACTTAAATTGCTTGTACCTGGATTAGTTCAGCTCTGATGTTTCTATCCTGCTTGGATTTGAAATTCTGAGGACGAAATTTTTTCTAAGAAGGGTAGAGATGTCACTTCCCATTCCCAGAATACGTATTTTTAAAATGCATGTACTGTTTAAATGTAAATATTTTATATTTATCATGTATTGCTCTGTATTTAAATCCCTTTAATTTCATGTTAATTAATTTTCTGTAATTTTATTTCTGCACTTTACTGTCTGCTTTCATACTCTGCTTTAGCTTTGCTATGGGTTCGGCTCAGATTGGTTTAATTATGTTGGTTCATCATGAACCGAAATAAACCCCCACCTACCACCACTCCTTCATTTAAAACCCATCCCCTTTCTCTCTCTTCATTACTTCACTATTACTCTTCTTCTTTCTCATAACTCTCCCACCAACCTAGGAGAGCAAGGCAAGTGCCAACTTGCTTCTTGATGGATCCCCATTATTATTGTTTCATCATCTTCCTTATTTGATTCTAAGTCTCTTTAGTGCTTGGCATTTTCAATTTCTATGGCTAAATTCTTCTAGATCTAAGTTATAGTATTTTCGGATTTCTGGGGTTTTGATCTATTTAACATTGTTATTTCCAAGTTTTGATGGTTCCATGTTGTAGAGAATTTTGTTCTACCCCATTTTGACCTATGGAAGTCCAAATTTGGACTTATAGTTAAGGTTTTATGGAGCTTGGAAGGGGTCCATGACCATCCTTCTCAGGTTTTCCTGAGAAGATGGGTCTCTCATTTCTCAGCCGCATGGATTATTTATTTTTCGATCTCATTTCTCAGCCGCATGGATTATTTATTTCCCAATCTCATTTCACAGCCGCATGAGAATCTCATTTCTCAGCCGCATGGATTAATTATTTCCCAATCTCATTTCTCAGCCCGCATGGATTATTTATTTCCCAATCTCATTTCACAGCCGCATGAGAATCTTATTTTTCAGCCGCATGGATTATTTATTTCCCAATCTCATTTTACAGCCGCATGAGAATCTCATTTCTCAGCCGCATGGATTAATTATTTCCCAATCTCATTTCTCAGCCGCATGGATTATTTATTTCCCAATCTCATTTCACAGCCGCATGAGAATCTCATTTCTCAGTCGCATGGATTATTTATTTCCCAATCTTATTTCACAGCCGCATGGATTATTTATTTCCCAATCTCATTTCACAGCCGCATGAGAATCTCATTTCTCAGCCGCATGGATTAATTATTTCCCAATCTCATTTCTCAGCCGCATGGATTATTTATTTCTCAATCTCATTTCACAGCCGCATGAGAATCTCATTTCTCAGCCGCATGGATTAATTATTTTCCAATCTCATTTCTCAGCCGCATGGATTATTTATTTTCCAATCTCATTTCACAGCCGTATGAGAATCTCATTTCTCAGCCGCATGGATTAATTATTTCTCAATCTCATTTCTCAGCCGCATGGATTAATTATTTCCCAATCATTTCCCACAGCCGCATGGATTAATTATTTCCCAATTATTTTTCACAGCCGCATGGATTATTTATTTTTCGATCATTATTTATCTCCCAATTTTATTTCCCGAATTTGGCATTAATTAACATTGATTGTTATCTTGATTTATTATTGATCATGCGTTCCTAGATGGAACTAAGAGACTGGCTAGTCGTCTTATTGAATTAAATGGAATAAGACACGTTCATATTTGCAATCGATTGGCCAATCTCGAATATTGACATATAGATACATGCAAGCTACAATTATTTATTTTCTTACAAAAACCAGCATGTGTACTTTATGGTCAAGGCATGATTACACCGTGGTTAGATTTGATTGTTGCATCACGCTATGTAAGACCTACAACATAGCCGCACGGGTATCGTTGTAGAGTTGCGCATATCGTACCCCGTACAAAAGTACTCATTTGAATGACCATGATCCACGGCATGGGATTTCACTTAACGTAGAGACTATTAAGTTAAATAAAATAATGATGGCATGGAGAGAATAGATTTTCGAGTTCTTACATGGCAGCCCCCTTGGGACGAGTAGTACCCGACGGGCCGGCTGGTTCCCACAGATACTGTAAATCTGCCACACGGGCAGGGAACAGTATCTGCTTTTATTATTATTTTATATTGTATATCGACGGGCGTCCTGCTAGGACTCGTCTAATTCAAGCATGGCGCACATGATTGACTGGATAGACTAGCCTTGCTCGCACATGGTAAGAACTGAGGAATCCCTAATTGTATAATTCCAGGATAACTTGGGACTCACATTAGCAAGCCGTAGTAGTTGATTGGCCGTTCAAGATGATTTGTTTGTGTACTGCACTACTCTGTTACCTAACTGGGATGATCAGAATGTCAGGATATGACGGGCCAACTTCTGTCCTTGTTTGGTTGGGAGGTTGGTTCGAAGTGTCGTGATGTGATGTGAATCCTAGTAGAAAGCAGAGATCTATTATCATTATATTCTTTTACTTACTGGTTTAGTCCTTCATATCGTCCTTCCTTGTGGTACTTGCTATTAGAGGTCTAACCTCTCTGGTTTTGCATGGCCAGATTTAGAGCCGGTCCCCGAGGATCCAGCTTACTTCCACCTCAAAGATGGTCAATACTAGAGGAATGATCGCAGGAGGACTCGAGTGGGTCCCTTACTTTACCGCTCATTTTGTTATTTACCTTATACTTAGCCGTTTGGCACCGACATGTTAGTCGGATTGTCTTGTACTTACTTTTGCATACTTGTAATTAAGTCAGACTGCAGCTGATAACAATTGTGCACACTTTACTATACCATCTGGCTATGTTTTGTAAAGCCAGATCTCAAGAACATTTTGACTGAGCGTTTGGGACGCCTTACTGCTTCATCTTACATGTTCTTTATTACTGTTTCTTATTTGAATGATTGAGACAATAGATGTGAAGTGACCATAGAAAGACTTTTATGTAGTATGCACCCCCTCGTCTGGTTAGACAGCATTGATCGTATTATACGGTATTCATCTACCCGTAATACGTAGCTGGCTGAGTCATTCCCCCGCTCTCCAGTATTCTGGTTCTGGGGCGTGACAAGTTATGGTATTATAAAGATGACAATTTTGTAAATACAGAGCATCTAAAGGGAATCTTAGAATATTTAACGTAGAAATATTAATTTTGGGTATTTCATAAAACCCATCCTGCGGGTGGAATTTTCATACAAACCAACTTCGAAATTGGGTTTCTCAGCAATTTCCAAAAAAAATAACTATATTTGTTTGTTACCATTATATTTTGTTATCTATTATATAATGGTAACAAAAAAGTCAACAAATAGATAATACCATATTTGTTATCTAAAATATAATACCAAAATTTTTTCTTATGAACATTAGTTATTTGAATTTGTTGGTATTATCCATATTCAGTATATAGAAAGTTGATACTTGAGATAATGCTATCTCATTTTTATCCACTCTTGTCAAAATTTATATTATTTACCAAATAAAATTATCTATGTTATTATCTATATTATTTAAATCAAATTGTTTTTATGTTGATAACAAATATGATATTATCTATTCACAATATATACTTTATATATATATATATATATATATATATATATATATATATATATATATATATATATAGTTATTTATTTAATTATTTTATTTTAAATCAAATAATTATTGTGAGTAGATAATAACAAATTATCTAACAAAAGAGAGAGAGAGAGAGAGTACGGAAGAGAGGACGGGAGAGGGGCGGGCGCGTGGTAGGTGGGGCGCCAACTCAGTTGGCTCCTCCTCTCTCTCTCTCTCTCTCTCTCTCTCTCTCTCCATTTCTATCCTAGCACGTCAAGATAGTTGACGTTCCATCATCCCATTTACAAATATTCCAAATTTCTTCCTCTTTTTAGAATTTAGATAAACTTGTTTACCCTATATGAAAATATTGTACCATATATATTCCAAAATAGGATCGATGCACTATTCGAACTTCTCCAACACACGGATGACGCTCATCGCACTTCGGAATATTCTTCAGATAGGTCGAAAACCCCACCGACTCCAACACAAGGTTGCTCCGCTCCTGCAGCTAGCAACCCACGTCGCTAGAATTACCATAGCCTGAAGTGCATTATAGCGAGCCACCGAGAAAATAGATACAATATTAATACAATATAATTAACATATAAAGCACAGTGAGTTTTTGGTCCGACCCATGTGCTTTGGTTCAACGATGATGAAAGGACTAAATTGTTCCTCTCTCTATAAGGGAGGAGGAGGTCCCATGTTGGGTGCGGAGCAACCGATTGTTCCAACGGCACCTCCGCCTCCAGCTCCTCTTGTACCGCCCCTCCCTCCGTCGCCTCCGCTCCATCCTCGTCCACACCGTCGTCGCCGGCCTCTTTCGCAACCCCTTCGTCGCAAGCAGCCTCCTCCACCGCGCCGTCGATGCCGACCCTTCCTTCGCCGCCACCTTCTTCTCCGTCATGACCAACCCCAACCCCTTCTCCTTCAACACCGTCATCTCGCCATCTCCGCCGACCCACTCTCCATCTATTTCCAAATGCTCCGTCGCCGCCACCACCAGGTCGCTCCATGCACACGTCCTCCTCCTTGGATTCCGGCCCGACCCCTTCGTGCAGACCGTCCTGCTCACTGCTTACTCCTGACGCGGCTCCGCCGACCACGTCCTGCGGGTGTTCGACGGAATGCCGCATAGGGATGTCGTCTCCTGGACCGCCGCCGTCTCGGGCCTCGCCGCCCTTAGATGTCCCGCGACGGCCCTGCGCTTCTTCGCCTCCATGAGGTCCCACGCCGCCCCAAACACCGCCACCGTGGTCTTTGCCGTGTCCGCCTCCATCGGGCTCGGGTCCCTGGCGCTGGCCCGGTGCCTGCATGCCTACGTCGAGAAGGCCGGGTTCGGAGGCCGCGTCTCCGTCCGGAACTCCCTGGCGCTGGCCCGGTGCCTGCACGCCTACGTCGAGATGGCCGGGTTCGGAGGCCGCGTCTCCGTCCGGAACTCCCTGGTGCTGGTCCGGTGCCTGCACGCCTACGTCGAGAAGGCCGGGTTCGTATCCGTGTCATTATGGCACGAATTATCCACTAGTATAATTAATACGGTACAATACAGTTTATGCTTGGATATCGATGTCATGCAATAGGCCGGCCAGTCATAACAGTATATTATCATAATAAGATACCTAAGTATCCAGAAGATTTATAATAATACCAGAAATGTGAATGCGCTCCTTCACATGGCATATAATCTTTGTCCCTAAGCATCCATAGATTTTCTACCCGTCATTTCCAAGAGACGTGCGCCACTTACATAATACATACATGTACATATCAATCACCATGTTATATATATATATATATATATATATATATATATATATATATATATAGAGAGAGAGAGAGAGAGAGAGGGAGTGAATCAAAAGTTTTTCTTAAAAAATCACCTAAAAACTCCCTCACTCTCAGCCATCCATTTAATGTTAATATTAATGTTAATGTTAATATTAATGCTAATATTAATGTTAATATTAATGTTAATATTAATTTTTATTTTTTATTTTTATTTTAATGTTAATTTTAATATTAATTTAATATTAATTTTTATCAACTTCCTATCAATGCCAGAGGTATCTTTGAAGAAGCGAAGGTGTCCAAGGAGAAACTTGATATTCTCAGGGCTGGCTTTCCTGATATTACTGCAACCATTATCAAGGATATTGCTTAGACTCTGCCACAACCTAACAGTTGGAAGATTAACTATGATGGAGCTTACTTGGATGGGAAAATGTCAGCGGGAGCTTTACTGCGTGATCACAAAAATTTCAAGATAGCCTTCTCAAAAACTGAAGATGGAGGAACCCCATTGGAAGCGGAAGCATTAGGCATTCGTCTTGCTCTTGACATTTGTAGAAAAGAACAACTACAAAATGTCATAATAGAAGGAGATTGTAAGCCGCTGATCGACTCGATCAATGTCTTTAACTCAATCCCTCTCTGGAGAGTTCGTCACACTATTGAGGATGCAAGGATACTGTCATCATCTGTTTCCAATTGGACATTCTCTTATGTCCAAAGGAATGCAAACCAATGTGCACATCATTTAGCTTCTAATGCGTTATTGTTTAACAGTTCACATTTCATACTTGTTTATGATGTTCTTCCTGATTGTATTAAAACTCATGTTCTTCATGACATGAGAACTGATCCTTTATGATTAATGAAATGTTATTACAGTTCAAAAAAAGTTAATGTTAATTTTAGTATTTAATGTTAATATTAACATTAATATTAACATTAACATTAACATTAATATTAACATTAAATGGACGGCTGAGAGAGAAAATTTTTAGAAAATTTTCTAAGAGGAGCTTTTGATCCGCTTCTATATATATATATATATATATATATATATATATATATATATATATATATATATATATGCGCGGTGAAGCAAAGGTACTTTATTAATGTGATAATTTAGGCATACAACACCCACCCATACATTATAAGGAAGCATTCAGACCTCCAACTCTTGCCATACTGCATATGTCTTCCTCCCTCTCTTCACCTAGGCTACGCTTCCTCCATTATCTTTAGATAACTATTGGTGTTGTTTAGTAGCCCTGAATAGAAGTTGCCTCTTCCTTCGAATATTCGTCTGTTGCACTCCCGCCACACGTGCCAAACTACTGACAGAAGCCGCAATCTCACCCGACGATATACAGTTGTCCTTGGCCTCGCATCCCTCTGATTTCCTCAACCACGCTCATCACAGCTTCATGTCTTCTGCTAGCTAGTCCCAACTCCCTTCTATAATGCTGCCAAGCATTGTCAGAGAACGGGCATTGGAAGAACAAATGGTCGCGCGTTTCTTCGCCTCCGCCACATTGAACACAGCTTCAATTTGGCCGCTGCGCCCTTAACCCACACTACCTCCGCCCAGTTCACTCTCGGGAACACCATTCGAAGCTTCTCATACGCCTGCCTCTGCAAGAACCTCCCCGATGGCGACCCATCCCAGGTCCAGTAGTCGCCTCCGTCTCCTCCCGCAAGTGCCACGCTACGGATTTCCTCCCCAAGCCATTGATCGATATATCTATCCGCTATTCTCCAAGCTCCGTCAACTATGAGAGTATTCAGTGAGGCATCCCGCCCTACTAGCTCGTATGTAGGCCAACCCAAACGATCAATGAAGCTATGCTTGTTGAGCCAAGGATCCTTCCAGAGATTAGTCGAGCAACCATTACGGACCATTACGGGCCACTCTGCTGATGCACAACTTCATTGCTGATCTCTGTGAAAGAATTTTCTTGAAGGTAACCAAAAAGTTATTGTTGCTTTCCACTACCCAGAAGTTTTCCGCACTGATGTATCTTGTCCGCATCCAATCATCCCACATGGATTTCCCTTCCAAGAAGCACCAAGCCAGTTTTAGGGTAGCTACTTCCCTCAGCGTCATGAGCGACCGTAATCTGATGCCTCCTTCCTCCTTCGTCTGACAGAGCTCTTCCCAAACGATAGCGTGTATTCCTCCTTTCCAGACGAAGTTAGCACAAAGGTGCTCAATTTTCATGCCTGTAACCAATATGCAGTGATTGCCCAGTTGATAGATCGCACCAGTTCTATACGGCCACCGAAGTAAAGGAGTTGTGATTGCCACCCTTCCAAGCGGCCTTGCACTTAGCTTACCAGTCCCATGCACTCCGAATTACTTGCATAATTAATTGACAGAGGAAGCCCAAGGTAACGAATTGGAAGTTGACCCTGCTCCATCCTGAGTAACTCCGACCAATAGGCTTGACGAGGACAGTGCCTGCTGAAGAATACATGGGACTTTTCTTTGTTCAGAGCCAGCCCCGAACCTTTCCTGAACTCCTCAAGGATCTGCAGGAAGGAGGATAAACCTCTCTCCGAGGGCTCCATAAGTACCAATATGTCATCTGCATAGATAAGATGAGAAAGCACAGGCGTAATACGGCGAAAAAGTGGAGTAATGCACTTCTTATGAACCTCCACATCCAGGTAAAGTTTTCTATAACTACGGTAAATAAGTAAGGGGAGATATGATCTCCCTAGCGAAGTCTCCTGCTACTGTCGAAGTACCCGAATGGCCGACCATTGATAAGAATTGAGAAGGAAGGCGTAGTTATGCATTCTTCAATCCGATCCACCCACCATCTGTCGAAACCCATACTATTTAGGATTTTGCATACAAATTTTCTGTTCACCGTGTCGTAAGCCTTCCTCAAGTCCAGCTTCATGTGACCTTTTCTCCCCCCAGCCTTATTAAAGTCGTGAATCAGCTCATGAGGAAGCAGGCAGTTGCCAGCAATTGAGCGTCCTTTGATGAACGTTGCTTGATTCGCCGATATGAGTCCCTGCATGATCTCCTGCATCCAGTTACACATTATATGAGTTATTATTTTGTAAACAAAACTGCAGCAGACAATCGGTCTAAAATCACCCAGTTCCGTAGCGCCTTCTTTTTTAAGGATGAGCACAAGAAACGTGTGGTTCAATTCTTGTATCAGCCGGCCCGTCGCAAAAAAAAATCATCCACCACTTGAAAAAGCATGTCTTTTATCTGATCCCAATGTTGCTTATAGAATGCTGCATTGAAGCCATCCGGTCCAGGGGACTTATTATGATCTGCGTTCTTGACAATCTGTTCGATTCCTTCCATCTTCGCTCTTGTCCAGAGTCCCGCGTTACCTTCTTCAGTGATAATTCGTTTACAGATAACATCAGGGAGCGCCTCCTCATGGTCAATCTAGTTATACAAGTTCGTGTAGTACGAGACTGCCGCGCCTTGAATGAGCTCAATTTGGGTGACGGCTGAGCCGTTGGCATCTACGAGCGAAGATAAGGAGTTCATGTACTGCCGAGCTTTAATGGTCGCATGGAAAAACTTCATACACCGGTCGCCGTCTTTGTACCAAGCGCACTTGGCTCTCTGTTTCAGGTGAACTTTCTCCTGGAATCTAAGCCTTCGAACCTCTTCTTGTAGACCCGCCCCTTGTGCCGCCAGATCGAAATCGAACGGTGAGACTTGAAGTCGATCTTGCACCTCCTGTAGGTGTTCTTCCTTTTCCTCTAGCGCTTGGGGTAGACGTAGCCAGTTCCACTCTCTAATCTCTTTCTTCACCTGTTTTATTTTGGGGGTTACCATTCACTTGCATCTGCATACCTCTTGCCACCGCTTCCGAATACCCATCTACCATTGCCCAAGCATTCGAATACCTGAATGGTCGTCGGCCTGAAGTGGTCGGGGATACCATCTGGATCAGTATAGGAGTATGATCGCTTGTTCCTCTGTGAAGTCCCTCCGCCCGGACATTGGGGGAACATATCTAGCTATTTGTTATTACCAAGCGCTCTGTCCAGTTGACAGATTACGCGATTATTAGTAGAGCTGTTGTTCCATGTCCAAACATGATCCGATCTCTCCAGACACACCAACCCCGATGCCAGTAAACAGTTTTGGAAATCAGCGAGGATAGTAGGGGGAGCCGGGCGACCACCTTTCTTCTCCGTCCCTGCTATCATAGCGGTAAAGTCTCTGCAGATAACAAATGGTTACTGATTCCCTACTTCTGTAGCGAGTTTGATAATATCCCCCCATAAATTTCCTTCAGTCACCGGTCGTTGTGACCGTACACCGCCCCCAATGACTACTGCTACTCCTCTTTTGTTGGTGAAATTGATCACTAGCAGTTGATCCCATATAACCCATATCCTCGCCACTCCACCACGACGCAGATTGTGCACTGACTCCCAATTACCAGGGGCCCGATTCTTGATCCTATCAAGAGATTTAATCTTACTCTCTATGATAGCAACTATAGAGCACTTGTAGCTCCGAATAAACTGTTGAATCTCCTTCCAACGCCCCACCGAGTTAGCCCTCCTAACATTCCATGTTAGAAACGTCATTGATGACTTGCATTCCCGTCCATCGTGTTAAGTAGACTCTCAGACGATTCGATCGAGTCTTTTCTGCACTTGAGCCACTATTCTTGCCAATCTCGCCGTCTTGTTTCGAAGCAGCTCTCTGCAGCATAATTCTCCACTTAGCGCTCTCTGAAGTAAGTGCTGATATTGAGAGGTTTTCCTCTACCGTAGTCACGCCGTGACCTGCTCCCCACTTGCTTCTCCGTAAACCCGAACTGTCTTCAAAACCCTGCCATCCATGGTTTCCTCCCTCTCGTTAGAACTGGCTGGTAGAGGATCCTCCATCATCTGATTATCTTCATCAAGTATGCCTCCTCTTTCGCTGCTTTCTTCCCTTATAACAAGTTGCCTAACAAGTTGCCTTTGGATGCCCTCGCCTCCACCTTTGTCTGGGACTTGCCTCGTCCCAAGCACCGATACCCCCTGTCCTCCTTGGCTCTCTTCCTCTCTCTGCCTATTTTCTTCTTGCACTCTTTCCATCTCTTCCCCTCCTATCAAGGACAGGTTGTTGTGGTCTCGATCTATCACATGAATCCCTCGTCTCCTTGCATTGGCATGTGGTCTGGCCCCTCCCCTAATTCGTCTTCTTCGTCTTGAC
This sequence comes from Iris pallida, assembly GCA_029216955.1. NCBI lineage: Eukaryota > Viridiplantae > Streptophyta > Magnoliopsida > Asparagales > Iridaceae > Iris > Iris pallida. The sequence goes on from JANAVB010025999.1 coordinate 2,909,350, forward strand.
ATTGTGATTTCACGTGTCCAAAGCATTTACACGTCACCCATGACGGTCGGACCCACTCATACTCGATACTCTGTCATATCGTCTCGCCATTAGGAAGCAAAAGTTCAATTTGCCTGGGCAATTCGTTCGCTACCTCTATCTCAACGAACACCCGAGCATATGATAGTCGTTTATGCCTGGCTGTAGGTAAATCTATTCTCAGCGGGTTACCCACCATACTTGCCATTTTCATGATCGCCGGCGTACTCCACAGGGATAGCCATGGCAACCTAATCCATATAGGAACTGACGTGAGCCGATCTTCTGAGCACAACTAACCTCCCATTGAACGTCCACGTGCCCCCCTCTAGTACCCGATCCAGGTCCACAACTAGGTCAAATTTGATGAAGTAAAATTCGTTCTCTCTCGAGAAAATTTCCATCTCCCCTTTAGGTCGCCACATCCTCAGAGCGTACGCCTTTAGTTGCCCATAATAGAGCTTGTTTCCCATTACATACAGGATTAAACTGTTCTTCCAATAATCCGTAGTTTCTTCAATGTCGTCGATCGTGATCTCCACTACCTTCCTTCCATCTATCGACCTTGGCTCAATGTATTACAGTTCAACCTCCCCTTGGATCGCCGCAGGTTTACATAGCTCTGCCCATGAAACCGGGGACGACATCATTCTTTGCGTATCTCTTCTTGTTTGGTTGATCTTACCAATCTCAGATGGTGCTACCGTGCTTATCCGTCCTCCCGTTTCACCTTGGTCGACTACTCGGCCTCGCCTTCCCCCTTCCGCCATAGGAGGGTTCGTAAATCGACGGATCGTTCCTTGCTGTCTGTTACATTGCCAGGAGAACCAGCTTGGGACTGGATGAGTATACTTAACTGTGCTCAACTGTGCCTTGGGGGTCACTCCAGTATCAAAGGGTATTTTAGTAATCATATCAGCAATTGTTAGTTAGCTACGTCAGAGCAATTGTTAGTTAGCCACGTCAGCTCCTGCTCGTGCTCTGCCCTCAGAATTCTGTTGCAACAGCTGGCCAGGACCTGCAAGTGGAGTAGAATAATGGCTATAAATATAGAGTATGTAAGAAGAAGAGAGCATGTGTAATGAATTTTCCTAATTCCCACCTTTAACAATTCTGAAGAACTTCTTCTTCTCAATCCAGTCTTTCTTTCTTTCTTTCGATTATCTCATCCAAATTCTATCAGTTCTTCTTGTATCAGTGTCAAAATGTCAAATATGATCAGGTCACCTCCGTTTCCAGGAGCCCCAGGAAGAGGACTCAACACTGTCTCATCGATGTGCCACGGGCCATCCCTTGCTGTCTCGCCGGCATGCTGCCACCTGCAGGCCTATCCCTACGCCCAACCGGACCAGATCGCCGATGTCGTTCAACAGTAGTCCGCCCCCCTCCTTCATCACGAGGAGACGTATCGCCTATGTCTTGGGATGCTTCCGCCGGAGAACTCGCAGCCCCAGGGAGAGGTTCCCCACTTGGAAACTCTAGCGCCACTCTCATGGTTTACATTATATATATATATATATATATATATATATATATATATATATATATATAGGAAGCGGATCAAAAGTCCCCCTTAGAAAACCCCCTAAAAACCTCCCTCACTCTAATCCGTAATTTAATGTTAATATTAACATTAAATACTAAAATTAACATTAAACTCAACATTAAAATTAATATTAACATTAACATTAATATTAACATTAACATTAACATTAACATTAACATTAATATAAAAAAAATTAAAATATTAACATTAATATTAACATTAATATTAATATTAACATTAATATTAACATTAATATTATGAATTAGAGTGAGGGAGGTTTTAGGGGGTTTTCTAAGGGGGGCTTTTGATCCGCTCCCATATATATATATATATATATATATATATATATATATATATATATATATATATATATATATATATATATATATATATATATATATATATATATATATATATATTTGGAACCAGGTAAATTATTTCTGGAATCGCTCCCACTGGGATTCGAACTCCTGACCACTCGGGGCAGATGCATCTCTCTTAACCACTAGGTTAGAGGTCATTTGCATATATATATATATATATATATATATATATATATATATATATGTATATATATATATATATATAAATATATATATATATATATATTTTACATATATATATATATATATATATATATATATATATATATATATATATATATATATATATATATATATATTAGGATGGGTGACCTCCTGGGAAGTCCTTGTGTTGCACCCCTTTTGCTTCCTATATATATATATATATATATATATATATATATATATATATATATATATATATATATATATATATATATATATATATATATAGCAAATGACCTCTAGCCTAGTGGTTAAGAGTGATGCATGCAGCCCAAGTGGTCGGGAGTTCGAGCCTCAGTGGAGGCGAGTTCGCCACAAGTACCCATTGCTTCAAAAAAAAAAAAAAAAAAAAAAAAAAAAAAAAAAAAAAAAAAAAAAAAATATATATATATATATATATATATATATATATATATATATATATATATATATGGATGAAGATAATTACTTTATTCCAACATTACCAATCTCAAGTACATCTCACAATCTTACTGTCCATTCTCTTTTGACCTCATTACAGAAACATCATATTCTATATTTTTTTAAATCCCTATATTTGAGGTACCCTGTCCTTCAAAAATCCTATTATTTCTCTTAATCCACACATGCCAACCCGAAGCTGCCAGTTGCATACGCACATTCTTGAACCAATCCATACCTCGCGTCTTGTTAGCAATAATTTGATCAACAATCCACTACCAGTCCCGCTCTCTTCCACCTCCCATCTGCATTTTCTCCTATCGTTTCGTCCATATCTTCCATGTCACCCAGCAGTAGAAGAACAGATGTTCCATCGTTTCTTCTGCTAGCTGACAAAGCACACACCCGAGGCCACCAACCTGAATTCCGAATCTGTTCAATCTGTCAAGCGTAAGAAGACGACTAAGACACAATTTGTACATGCAATATTGTATTTTACTGGCCACCCCTTTTGTCAATTTCTGCTAGTGCCATGGGAGGCATGATGTCTCTAGTGGCCTCTGTAACCGCGTGACGCACAAACTCCTACCCTTCTATGCTATCCCAGACCCAAGTGTCCTTTGCTAATGTCGGATCAATCACCACAGCCCGGTTCTCCTCATAGTGCCGTGTAAGCCCATGAAGCTCTAGCTGCCACCTTCCCTGTCGAAGAATAAAACTTACTCGCTCTGGTCAGTTTGTCAAGTCATAAGCCATCCAACCCTCCCAATCCACCAGGCTACGATGTACACACCACGGATCAAGTCAAAAGTCAGTAGTCTCTCCGTCCCTGAATGTGCGCGACATCAACTGTACGATAATTGGAATTTTTTTTAAACACCACCGAGTCATTATTGTTCATCCTCGGAGTCCAAAAATTTGTCCCTGTAAATATTTATTTGTCATCCATACCTTGCGTCTTGTTAGCAAAAATTTGATCAACAATCCGCTACCAGTCCCGCTCTCTTCCACCTCCCATATGTATTTCCTCCTGTTGTTTCGTCCATATCTCCCATTCACCGAGCAGTGGAAAAACATATGGTCCATTGTTTCTTCTGCTAGCTGACAAAGCACACACCCGAGGCCACCAACCTGAATTCTAAATCTGTTCAATCTGTCAAGAGTAAGAAGACGACCAAGTCACAATTTGTACATGCAATATTGCATTTTACTGGCAACAAAAGTCCACACAATTTCTGCTAGTGGCCTCTGCAACCGCGTGATGCACAAACTCCTACCCGCCTGTGCTATCCCAAACCTAAGTGTCCTTTGCTAAAGTCGGATCAATCACTACAGCCCGGACCTCCTCCTCATAGCGCAGTGTAACCCCATGAAGCTCTGGCCACCACCTTCCCTATCGAAGAATAAACTTACTCGCTCTAGTCAGTTTGTCAGGTCATAAGCCATCCAACCCTCCCGATCCACCAGGCTATGATGCGCACACCACGGATCAAGTCAAAAGTCAGTAGTCTCCCTGTCCCTGAATGTGCGCGATATCAACTGTACGATAATTGCAAATATTTTTAAACACAACCGAGTCACTATTGTTCATCCTCTGAGTCCAAAAATTTGTCCCTGTAAATATTTATTTGTTATCCATTGCGCCCATAAGGACCTCTTTGTGAGCATCTTCCATGTAAGCTTCAATCCGGCCATATCACGTAGCAAGCGCATAGGCGGAAGACCCACACCCCCTTCCATGCGAGGCCGACATAATGTGTCCCATCCAATACCCTATACACCTCCCCTCCAGATAAAGGCCGCACACATTCGTTCTATTCGATGCATAGTAGCAACCCGGTAGTAGAGTCGCCTGTAGCCAGAACATGGCGATGGCCAAAATGACAGCGCGAACTAACTCGATGCGACCACCAAAAGATAAATTCTGGACATGCCACCCTCGACCCTTCTCTGAACATACTCTACCAAACTCTGGCAGTCCATGTCCCTGGCATAATTAACCGATAAAGGTATTCCCAGATATTTAACAGGAATGTTACCTCTTTCTATTCCCATTATTGCTGCAAGCTCCTCTTTATCTGGACATTGAGCATTAAAGTATGCTTTACTCTTGTCCCTGTTTAGATATAATCCTATGTGCTGCCCAAAGACCTCCATAATCACTGCCAATTCCTCTAATCCCCTCCTTGTCGGCTTCAAAAAGACTGGCAGATCGTCAGCATAAATCACATGCGACACATGGGGTGTCACACGTGCATGTAGAGGAACAATCCTTCCATCATGAATAGCCGAATCCATGAGACAAGTGAATATATATATATATATATATATATATATATATATATATATATATATATATATATATATATATATATATATATATATATATATATATAATCAAGAGAGTAATACATGACGGCAAGACTACCAATCTTTGGTATGACCCGTGGCTTAATCACCAAAGCTTGGTGGATAGGCTAGGGTGGCCGACCTTCGAATTATGCGGAGCTGATGAGCCCCTTGCGATGCTGATACAAGACGGTAGTTGGAGATTAGAGAGGTGCACAGTTGGCCATTGGCTGGCGTTGGAAATTGCAACAATTCCCATCGACCTAGAAGAGCAGGCGGATAGTTGGAAGTGGGAGGGCGTGGCGAGTGATAACTACTCTACCAGTGCGATATATGAACTTATTCGAAGCCGGGGGCTGCGAGTTGAATGGCACAGATCATCTGGCCTAAAAGCGCAGCTATGAAGTGGAAGTTTTGCTTATATAAGGCTATTCGAGAACGATTACTCACTAGGGAAAGAATCAATCGGTTAGGAATTCACATTCCGAATATGGCATGCGTTCTATGCGGAGGAGGGGTGGAAACGAGGAATCATTTATTCTTCTTGTGTCCAGTTTCCAGTCAGATATGGAGCCAATACAGACACCAGATCGGATTCACGGAAGCCAATTCAGGGGAGCTTCCGGCTATCATGGAGGAGGTGAAGAACTTAAAAGCACTAGGGATTGAAATGTTTAATAGTGCGAGAATTAGACTTTTGGCTGCGGTTTGGTACATATGGAGGAAAAGAAATAGGAGAGTATTTGAGGGTTATGTGATGTCCATTGTCGGTATATTACCAATAATATAGAAGAGGACATTAGAACTATGGCCGGATAGCAGTCGGTCTGGTAGAAAGTAATTGTACACTGTATTATATATATATATATATATATATATATATATATATATATATATATATATATATATATACTATATATATATATATATATATATATATATATATATATAATACAGTGTACATGCCGGGCGCTTGTAGCTCAAGTGGCTAGGCGCACCGGCACTTGGGGCATCGGACGGAGTTCGAGCCCCCACGGGGGCGGCTTGGTGGTTCGCCCACGGCCCCCGGGCCAAGCGGTGGCTGGGTGTCTTTGACACGGCCGCTTGGTTTTAAAAAAAAAAAAAAAAAAAAAAAAATATATATATATATATATATATATATATATATATATATATATATATATATATATATATATATATATATATTGCAAATGATCTCTAGCCTAGTGGTTAAGTGAGATGCGTGCGACCCAAGTGGTCGGGAGTTCGAGCCCCACATATTTCAATTAGAATATCATAAGGTCAGCTGTTGTCTTTTCCAGGTGACTGACTATTCACGTGTGTGCACTTTCTTTTTACAATGTCAATGAATTTGAAATACGAATTTTATTTTATTTTAAAATTTTCTATTCAAAATAATTACCTTTGGAAAATGGTAAAGACAGAAAAATTATTATCATTGAAACATGAATAGTTGTAGAAGGAGGAGACTTTATAGCATGCAAACTTTATTGTTTTGACTCTCAAACATAAATGACATGCAAGTTAACATAATAATATCATGTTCATAAAATGCTCATGGGCGACAGGATAGCCTCCTCTGCGCTGTACGACAAAATCAGAATGACGCATGCCAAGATGCCTTACAGTGACATTATATGGAAGATGGGAAGCCCGCGAAAGATGCAACTCTGCCTCTACAAGCTAGTGCTTCGCAGGCTTATGACAAAAGATAGGTTACACTGCTTTGGTGTTCAAATAGCAGACAACAAGTGCTCGTTATGCCAAGTTGATCCCGAATCCATGGAGCATATGTTCTTCGTATGCCCATTCACCAAAGAAATCTGGGAGAGACAAATGGCCAAGATGGGTATGACAGCAGGTACGCTCGCTTTGAAGACTCGATACAGAAGATACAATATCAAAGAGGCAGAGGAGCAAGCTGGCACAGAGAAGCTAGTGTTAGACTGGCGTCTACAGTCTGACACATTTGGAAGGAGAGAAACAACAGAGTTTTCATGAGCACGAACACGGTACCCAAAGGGTGTTGGAGTGGGTGGGGTTCCCAACCTATGTGGAGAAGACCCCGGAGTGCGACGAGCGCCATTCGTGTGTCGAAGAAGCTCGGGAAGTAGGCAACTAGGAGTTGCTACTGCTGCTGCTGCTCCTAAGGGAGGTTCTGGACTGGGTCTGCCGAGTTCGGCCCGAACTCGGTTCCAGGCCGAGTTCTGGCCGAACTCGGTCTGGCTCTTCCAGAAGTTGGCCGTCCAGTGCTGTTTGCCCGACACAGAGTTCTGGCCGAACTCTGTGTCGTCGGGGCTGATGCGGGAATTTGGATGAGTTTTCATCATTGGATCTAATCCAACGGTCCAGGTTGGTTACGGGATTGGGGAGTTAAGTTGGGATTTCCCAACCCTAATTCATTACGCCATAACACAACGTAACACAACTTGGAGAGAGGAAGGAGGCAAGAGTGCCATTACAACTTCGGAGAAGAAGACGGAGGATTGAAGGTCGCTATTCGAAGAAGATCGTGTTCGGGTAATCTCTACTCGTCGTTCTCGCTCTTCGTAGCCTTGTAATCATTGTTCTTATCTCTGAGTGTTGTGGGGATCCGATTTGGATCGGGAGGAGTTTGTAGAGAGTGTAATTCTTCTATTCCATTAGTGGAGGCTTCTCAGGGTTAGACTCCGATCGTCCCGTGGTTTTTTCCCGCAAGGATTTTCCACGTCAAAAATTCTCTGTGTCTGCGTGGATTGTTTTGTGTGATTGTTTTTGGGTTCGTGCGTTGTATTGCTCGGTCTTCTCGCAGGTACTCTCCGGTTTGGGGAAAGATTTTCGTGCTTCTTTTCCAACAGAGTGGTATCAGAGCTAGGTTCTGGAATTCAGAAGGAGTATCAGTAGTTGACAGAGAAACCAGAGAGGAAAGATGGACGCGAAGCCGGTGCGCATGGTGAATCTTAATGGCACAAACTATTATTATTGGCGGAGCAAGATGAAGGATTTGCTGTTTGTCAAGAAGCTGCATCTACCCGTGTTTGCATCCGAGAAGCCCAGTGATAAATCCGAGGAGGACTGGACATTCGAGCATATACAAGTGTGTGGGTACATACGGCAGTTTGTGGACGAGAACGTGTACAACCACATTGCTAATATTGAGCACGCGAAGACGTTGTGGGATAAGCTGGAATCCTTGTATGCGAAGAAGACCGGGGTAAACAAATTGTTCCTGATCCGAACGATGATGGGTCTGCGATACAAGGATGGGGCGTCTATTTCGGATCACTTGAGTGAGTTCCAGGGCGTGGTTGACCAGCTATCTTCTATGGGAGTCAAGTTCGACGACGAAGTTCAGGGACTGTGGCTGTTGTGTACTTTGCCAGACTCGTAGGAGACCGTACGAGTATCTATGATCGTTTCTGCTCCAGAGAGCATGGTCAGTCTGGTGTTTGCCAAGAGCGGGGTATTGAATGAAGAGATGCGGAGACGATCTCAGGGCACTTCATCCACATCCCACCACTCAGAGGCACTTATTTCAGAGAGCCGCGGAAGGGGCAAAAGCAGGGGTCCAGGTGGTGGCAGAGACAAGAGCAGGGGGAAGTCCAAGGGTCGTTACAATGACTCAGAGTGTTACCATTGTGGTAAGAAGGGCCATATCAAGCGGAATTATTTCGCTTGGAAGAGAGAGAATAAGGGCGACAAGGGGAAGCAAGAAGAGAACACTACAGCGGCGGCCTCGACGCATGGAGGCGATGTGATCATCGTAGGTGATGAGGTCATTACTAACCTTGCCTGCGATGACAATTCTTGGCTGGTGGACTCAGGGGCTTCAGCACATGTATCTCACAACAGGGCACTATTTGCCACTTACACGACAGGCGACTGTGGCGTGTTGAAGATGGGCAACGAAGATGTATCGAAGGCGGTTGCCGTTGGAGATGTGCATTTGAGAACGAAGACGGGTGCGGTTCTTGTTCTCAAGGATGTTCGTCATGTCCCTGATATCCGTTTCAACCTGGTGTCGGTTGGAAGGTTGGATGACGAGGGATTCTTCAGTCTCTTCAGGAACAGTCAGTGGAAGCTTTCCAGAGGTTCGTTGGTGATTGCCAGAGGAAGCAAGAAGTCCGGTCTCTACTATATGGAGGGGAGCGCACAGGGGGCACATGAGGTGAACACAGTCAGTGATACGTCTACCGAGTTGTGGCACAGGCGGCTCGGCCATATCAGCGAGAAGGGAATGAGCTACTTGGTGAACAAGAAGATGATTCCAGGGCTCAAGTCTACAAAGTTGGAGAAGTGCACGCACTGTTTAGCTGGAAAGCAAAATAGGGTGTCTTTCCAAAGTCACCCAAGTTCGAGGAAGCCGGCGTTGCTCGAGTTGATTCACTCGGATGTCTGCGGTCCTATGAAGGTAAAATCTCTTGGTGGTGCTTCTTACTTTGTAACCTTTATTGATGACTATTCCAGGAAGGTTTGGGTCTATGCCTTAAAGACCAAGGATCAGGTGCTGCCTACTTTCAAGGAGTTTCAGGCCTCTGTTGAAAGGGAGACGGGCAAGAAGTTGTTGTGTGTTCGGTCCGACAATGGCGGCGAATACATCGGTCCCTTTGATGCGTATTGCAGAGAGCAGGAGATACGACACCAGAAGACTCCGCCAAAGACACCTCAGCTCAATGGTGTAGCGGAGCGCATGAACAGGACACTGATGGAGAGGGTGCGGTGTTTGCTGTCAGAAGCAAACTTGCCGGGCAGTTATTGGGGTGAGGCTCTTCTCACAGCTGCTTATGTTATTAATTTGTCTCCTAGTGCTCCTTTACAGGATGATGTGCCTGACAAAGTATGGTACGGCAAAGAGCCGTCATACAATTACCTGCGGGCGTTTGGTTGTAAGGCCTTCGTGCATGTTACGAAGGACGAGAGGACCAAACTTGAGCCGAAGACGAGGCGATGCGTCTTTGTCGGCTACGGTCGGGATGAGTTTGGCTATAGACTCTACGACCCAGTGGAAGGAAAGCTCTACAGAAGCAGGGACGTAGTGTTCGTCGAGGATCAGACCATGACCAACACTCAGGATTCCGAGACGCCTTCTGAGGCTGAGGAATTGCCTGAGTTAGAGTCATTTCGCTTTGAGCAGTTTCCAGAGGACATCGCAGAGGATCCAGTTATGGGGGAGCCAGTACATGGAGTTGCTCCCAACCTTGATCATTAGCCTGCTGATGGTGGTCAGGGTGTCCCTCAGGAGGATGAGCATGCCGGGGAGGCAGTTTCTGAAGGGGAGGAGGCTGTTGGTATACAGCCAGCACCAGTGGCTCCACTGAAAAGGAGCGACAAAGATCGTCGACCATCTACGAGATACTCACCGGATGAGTATGTGCTATTGACTGACGGGGGAGAGCCCGAAAGTTTTGCAGAGGCTATGGAAGACGAACACAGGCAGGAGTGGATGGAGGCTATGCAGAAGGAGATGAGTTTCTTGCACACCAATTCCACTTATGATCTGGTGCGGTTGCCAAAGGGCAAAAAGGCTTTGAAGAATCGATGGGTGTTCAGAGTGAAGCAGACGGAAGATGCTACTCGCCCTCGATACAAAGCGAGGCTGGTAGTCAAAGGCTACGGTCAGCGGAAAGGCGTGGATTATGATGAGATCTTTTCGCCTGTCGTCAAGCATTCGTCTATTCGGGTGGTGCTAGCATTAGCAGCCAGTCTCGACTTGGAGGTCGAGCAGATGGACTTGAAGATGACATTCCTCCACGGTGATCTTGAGGAAGAGTTGTACATGGAGCAGACAGAGGGATTCTGTGAGAAGGACAAGTCACATTTGGTCTGCCGGTTGAGAAAGAGCTTGTATGGTCTGAAGCAGGCTCCGAGGCAGAGGTACAGAAAGTTCGAGTCGTTTATGGGGGAGCATGGTTATGCACGGACGACGTCGGACCATTGTGCATTTGTGAGATATTTTGCCGATGATGATTTCATCATTTTGTTGCTCTATGTTGATGATATGCTATTAGTGGGTCGGAATGCCACTAGGATAGCGGAGCTGAAGCGCCAATTGGGCGCGGCCTTCTCTATGAAGGATTTGGGTGCAGCAAAGACTATTCTTGGAATGGAGGTCAGCCGAGAGAGAGAGTCCAAGCTGCTACACTTGTCCCAAACGAAGTACATTCACCGGGTACTTCAGCGTTTCGGGATGGATGGGTCGAAGAAAGTGAGTTCCCCTCTTGCGGCTCACTTTAAGCTCACTGAGGAGCAGTGTCCATCTACCGAGGACGAAAAGGAAGATATGGAGCGGGTTCCATATGCCTCAGCTGTGGGAAGCCTGATGTATGCCATAGTGTGTACGAGGCCAGATATTGCTCATGCAGTTGGTACGGTTAGCAGGTATCTTTCAAATCCTGGAAGGGTACATTGGAGTGCGGTCAAGTGGATTCTACGATATCTTCAGGGCACTGCTGGTTGGAGACTTTCCTTTGGTGGTGACGAGCCGAAGCTGGTTGGGTATACCGACGCTGATATGGCTGGAGATGTAGACACGAGGCGATCGACTTCAGGCTACGTGATGATGTTTGCGGGAGGAGCAGTGTCGTGGCAGTCGCGGTTGCAGAAGTGTGTTGCCTTGTCGATGACAGAGGCAGAGTACATTGCGACGACGGAGGCTTGCAAGAAGCTGTTGTGGATGAAGAAGCTGTTGCAGGAAATGGGACTGAAGCAAGAGCAGTATACTTTGCTTTGCGACAGTCAGAGTGCTATCCACCTTGTGAAGAATTAGACTTTTCATAGCCGGTCCAAGCACATCGAGACTCGGTATCATTGGATACGGGATGTGGTTGAGAAGAAGGACGCGGAGCTTGTGAAGGTTCATACAGATGACGACGGAGCTGATATGTTCACGAAGATTCTACCAAGAGGAAAGTTTGAGTACTGCAGGCAGATCGTCGGGATGACGACATCCTCCCCATAGTTGTGAAGGGGAAGATTTGTTGGAGTGGGTGGGGTTCCCAACCTATGTGGAGAAGACCCCGGAGTGCGACGAGCGCCATTCATGTGTCGAAGAAGCTCGGGAAGTAGGCAACTAGGAGTTGCTACTGCTGCTGCTGCTCCTAAGGGAGGTTCTGGACTGGGTCTGCCGAGTTCGGCCCGAACACGGTCCCAGGCCGAGTTCTGGCCGAACTCGGTCTGGCTCTTCCAGAAGTTGGCCGTCCAGTGCTGTTTGTCCGACACAGAGTTCTGGCCGAACTCTGTGTCGTCGGGGCTGATGCGGGAATTTGGATGAGTTTTCATCATTGGATCTAATCCAACGGTCCAGGTTGGTTACGGGATTGGGGAGTTAAGTTGGGATTTTTCAACCCTAATTTATTACGCCATAACGCAACGTAACACAACTTGGAGAGAGGAAGGAGGCAAGAGTGCCATTACAACTTCGGAGAAGAAGACGGAGGATTGAAGGTCGTTATTCGAAGGAGATCGTGTTCGGGTAATCTTTACTCGTCGTTCTCGCTCTTCGTAGCCTTGTAATCATTGTTCTTATCTCTGAGTGTTGTGGGGATCTGATTTGGATCGGGAGGAGTTTGTAGAGGGTGTAATTCTTCTATTCTATTAGTGGAGGCTTCTCAGGGTTGGACTCCGATCGTCCCGTGGTTTTTTCCCGCAAGGATTTTCCACGTCAAAAATTTTCTGTGTCTGCATGGATTGTTTTGTGTGATTGTTTTTGGGTTCGTGCGTTGTATTGCTCGGTCCTCTCGCAGGTACTCTCCGGTTTGGGAAAAGGTTTCCGCGCTTCTTTCCCAACAAAGGGATCTTACACAACATCGAGTAAGATGTAAAATATATAGGTTAGCCGAAAGGCAGATACGAGTTTGTAACACAATTCTATTTCATCAGTAAAGTACCAGATTTCAAATATATATATATATATATATATATATATAAATTAGTTGTCATTGTAACGATTTTGTAAGTTAATTACTAGAAAAGAACAGTGGAAGTCATTGTCATATATCTTTTACAAGTTCCAAGCTGCTTCAGTTTATATATTATATTGTCATATATCTATTATATGTAAGTTCAATGTCTCTCTCGTCCAAATCATTGTTAGACCCTTCTAGCTTATCATAGGCTCGGGATTACTTCTATTTCAGTATATCGAGAGAGAGAGAGAGAGAGAGAGGAGAGAGAGAGAGAGAGGAAAAAAAAATTATATAAAGCTACTTCAAATTAGTTTGAATCAGCTTTTGATAGTAGGTGAAGAACTATTGTCCCAAACTGCTTATTGTGGTCGCTTTTTGAAAAACATCATCAATCCGAAACCATACCTAAGACTAGATTTGGGATTGGTTGCATGTTCAATTCGTTTGTTTGTTTGTTTTTTTTTTCTTTTAAAACAAAATAGTCGGCACAACTATCTGATAGAAACAACTTACCAAAAGAAATTTGAAAAATTAGTACAATTTTGGAACAATTGTTGAAACGGAAAATTTATTTTGACCGTCTGCGAGGCTGGTCCGTGTGGCGGCCAGCCATTGGTCCCTCCTCTGCGGATCCACCTGTGGCCGGGGAGCCAATACCGACACGTCGCATGGCCGCGGACTAGCACAGGCCAGTCCCGCGGCGGGCCAAATAGCAGCTCCGTTGTTGAAAAGGGTATGAAAAACTTATTTCAAAAGTTGCTTCTATTAATGTCTCTTTGAGAAGAGGCAGCAATTCTAATTCAGTCCTAAGCGTGGTTTGTCAATAGTCACGTTACATTCCAGTCTCGATTTATACTTGAAAGTTCCAATGACTATCATTTCAACAAGATTTAATTTTTGTCTATTGTTATTTGAATTACGAAATCCTTCCTCAACGTTGATTTTTAAATCCTACCTACACTAAATATAGCTCATATTATATAGTATTAACATATTATATATGTATTAAATTAATTAAATATTTTAGAAAACAATTACTAAAACTTATAATTATTTAATAATGATTAATTAACTATGTATAAATATTGAATAAAAAATAAAATATAGGGTTTCTCGTAAAAGATCTATACATTTTGAATGGTTTTTCTTAAGTCCCAATACTGACACATAAAAATAAATTAACAATCTAGTAGAACACAAAAAGATATCAACAATAGTAGAAAAATCTCATAAGTTTCACAAAAGAATTTCCTTTTTTTTTTGAAATATAGATGATCATAATCTCTAGTTTGGTTTATTACTTGTGAATTCAAATGAGCAATAGCAATAAACAGACTGGATGAAGGCCCACAAAGCATCGTCGGGATAGTAACCAACTCTTACATCAAATAAGAATAAGGAGCGGAAAACTAGCATGTGACGATCAACGTCTCGATATCCAATTTTAGGCAGAAAAAGAAACATGATCAATCAATCAACATTCACGGTCTTCCATGTCATATGACATGCTATCATTAAGTAGCTAGGGACCTAGGGTTATCCCGATCTTCGTTATTGATGTTCCGGGAAGGCATGCATGCATTGTAGGTAGTCCATGCTATCTAGGTGCAAACATGAATACGTAATAGATAAGCATCACTGGATGATGTGCTGATAACAATAATATGATACAATAGTGCATCACTCAACAGTGAGCTGAAAAAGTATCCCTCACGATGGAGAGCTCCAAATCCACAAGAGTAGTCCGAGATAGCGGGACAGTATAAAACCCGAAAAACCTCCCTTCCTAATGAACTAGGTATGCTAATCTAGTTATTAGTTCCTAACATTTTCATTTGAGTTTTCGGCCATGGGCATCCGAGAAATCCACCATACATGATATTTTCCTCGGAGAAATGTAAGACTTAGGCATTAGTTTATCATTCACAAGCAATAGCATGAAACATGCTAGCAACACACATCGCTAGAATTATCATAACCTGGAGTGCGTTGCGACGAGCTATCGAGAGAAGCAATACGGTATCAATATAGGGCAATATGTACAATACAGGTTCATGCTAGACATAGTCAAGCAGGATATTCATAGCCAATCAGGATATTCATGCTTTGTGATAAGAAGGCCAATCATAACAGTACATTGTCATAATAAGATGAACTCGATGGAATTAGCAACCTTATGCAATGGATACCTACGTACGTTCATGATAACAAGGGAAATATGTGTGTGCTCCTGCACGTGACAGGACAATTAATCGTATAATTTTTTTTTTTTTTTTTTAATCGTATAATAGAAGAAACATATGTGCACGAGGGCACGAGTCCTAACAATCATTCACTGATAAGGAACCATGACAATATGATAAAACTATTGATAAATTTATTAGAAATCAAATAGTATTTATGTATCCGAGAATTATCTGTATTTCTAATGAAATTGGGATAAGTTGATACGAAAGATCATGTCATCCAAATCTTACCAAACTGGCCCCACACGTACCCAATAATGCCTTGATATTGTGCCAAGAATCAAGAAAATTGCCTCTCGGATTGGCTCAAATTTCGATTGTCAAAACTCAAATTTAATAGGGTATCATGGCAGTATTCTATATTGGTGGCATACCAGTGGTATATCACCAGTATATTACATGCTAAGAAATGAGCAGAACAACTCTCTAGCCCATGTAGTCTACGCCTTGACAATACACTATTGATATATAAGGGTATACTACTCGGACAGTAAATTGTCAACATAAAATGTATTGGCTAAAGCGAATAGCTCGTCAGTCGATCGATTCTTGCCCAAAACCAAAACCACCAAGTGCAATGTGCTCGATATTACTTGCAGAGATCGTGTACACAGATATATGGTGATCCATCACACATGGACGAGGTATCAACAATATCCAAAGAAATTTAATAAAATATAAAAATGATGAGAACTCGATCGATACTTTATCAATCGAGTTTTGTCTAGTGCTGCATCCAGATTTGGTATGAGACGTACTCATGACTTCTCAAACTATACACTTAAAGTTCTCTGAAAATAGAAAACCCACAATTTCTTCGAAGTCGAAAACATTTAGAGCAATGTGTACTTGCCTACGAGTGGGTGATGTGACCGATACGACTTATATTACGATGCATGCTTGTGATAGTACCTACCTTTAGGCCAGCTCAAAAACACGTCTCACTTCCTCAACACTCTTGAGCTTACGAGAAGTCATAGTGAAGAGAAATGAGTGAGAGAAGAGAGAGTGAGCTCTCAATCTTCGCTATAACACTAGAGAGAGAGTGAAAAATGAAATAGAGAAAATGAATGAGAGAGATTAAAGGATTATATATAACAGAATGAACCATAGTTGTTGGATCAAAATCCAATGACTCCACACATGCATGCAACTGCTCTATACTGAGCAAAACAGCACCCAACGGGGGATTACATTTTATCAACGATCATGCCCTAGTCCTCGGCGATATAACCCTTCACTTTTCTGATTTGTCTTATACCTATTATGTTAGATCTTATCTCTCTTGATATCTCATAAGTAGCTACCCTTGCTATGTCATGCACCAGTCTTTGGTATCTACATAGGTAGGTATCTACATAGGTATCTACATCTCATCCACATAGAGAATAAAAGAAATAAATTTGAATAAATGCTACCAAACAAACATGTCCATAATACAACTGATAGATGTATATAGGAACAAAGCCACTGCAGTCTTTGAATGAAAGTACTGTAAAGAAAAAGAAAAAAAAAAAGAATTGTACTAGCTAGATAATGGTACTCGAATCCCTTAGTAAAGTCCAACCAAAGCTCAAGGAAACTCTACAACGTAGACCTCCAAGTCCTCGGCTAGTCCAGCTGCTGAATTGGGTCCTCGATCATCCTCCTCCACCTAAGTCTAGAAGGAAAACAGGTCCTCAAAGAGACATAACAAGATACATAAATACAAGCCACTATAAAATACCATAAAATAACAACTTACCTCGAACAAAGACCTCAAAGAGACATAACAAGATACATAAATACACACAACTATAGAATACCATAAAATAACAAATTACCTCGAGCAAAGTCTATGACTTGACTAATCTACTAAGTAAATATTCACATGCATGGGTAGTCTAACTAAATAGGTAAACACACATAGCTTGCGACGAAGCTAGAAGTCATTTGTAGAATAAAACAAGCATAACACTCATCAGATGCATTTGTATGATAAAACATGCATAGCTCCCGTAGTTCCTCTGGATACTAATGGTTCACCAAGAAATGTTTAGTAGTACACACTCCTAGTGACTGTCATCATCACTCAATGCTAAGATTCAAGTCGGGTCCATGATCCGATCAAACTAGACTATACAAGTACCATTCCAAGGATAACACAATATGCAACGCAATGCCATAGTAATAAGAATTTTTTTTATAACGATGTCACACTACATAACCACAATCATTATACTGTCATATGGTATGATCATATCAGTGATGGTTCGAACATAGGGGCACATATCTTATATGAATGTATAGTATCTTGTCCTAAGAGATAACTCCGATGAGATTCAAACGTCTTCATAATCAAGGTTGCCATCTTGCTAGCTAGGGTTTGGATTGGCCAGTTCATTCCCTTCCATCAAATGCACCCATGTACGACTTGGACGCCCGAAATCGATTAACTAACAGTATCAATATCACAACGATAATAACATAAATGCTAGTAATATAAAATACTGTAGGCATGATATATTTACTTGATCCACGGTTGATAATGAGCCATTATGTTGAATACGAACATGTCAGACGCATAAGAAATCAACACCCGAACCAAAATGAGCAACCATTAAAGAGTTTGAAAGTCATGGCATAGAACGATATGGTCAAAAGTATTTGTGGCCAAAAACTAAACCGAATACTATTCTACAAATTAACTAAATACTTTAAGATTTATATGCCAAAGTTACTTGTCAGTCCTCGTTTCTCGATATTCGTGTTTATACGTGTATTTATTTCTGTATTATGTATTTCGTGTTTTATGTATCCAGTATCGATATGATATCCTACAGGTGTTGCTAGTGCTTTATCCATTAGTAGACCCATTTATCCTGTTATTAGTTTTTCCTGTGATAGTTTTGAGAGCCATGCGGGCTGGTCGTCCGTAGGAAATCGACAAGTCTAAATTGATTAACTGATTTATGCAACTAGTTTTAGATTTCTAGTTTTATGCAAGATAATTATTCATGAAACTACATTAAACCCTTAGATTATCCATTGACATTGCCATAGACTTATACTAGGTCACGTGGATAGATTGGCGTACCATTAAACTGTCCAAAATAAATTACCTAGCCAGATGGTATATCGCCGACATACCTTAGGTAAGTCGTCCGGGTGCAGTTCACCCAGTTAACAGAGCTGATTGGGAAACTCTATTGGCTATTGGTCCCTTGGTTTTTTTTTCCATGATTGTGGTTGGGTGGGGACTCTGATGGTGACATGTCATCAATCCAATGGACAACTCTCTCTTATCTCTCTATTAAACCCCCTTATTTCTTTTTTCTCTTTTCTTTCCTTCTCTGTTTCTTTTCTTCTTTCTTTTTATGCTGACCTAGGAAGCTAAATCCTGAGATCTAGTGTGTGGCTTCTGAATCCCTTGATGGATACATCTTGCCATCGTGTAACATTCCAGTCCCAAAATACGTAGGATTAGGAGATCATATACATGCCAGCTACATAGCGAAAGGACTCCAGTCCAGCTCGAGTACATATAAACTGTCTTGTTGTTCTAAATCAACCATATCTCAATATACTAAATATTGATAAAAATAACGAATCAAGTGCACTAAGGTTGATCAGACGTAATAAACTGATTCTAGAATAGATAAATGTATTATAGTGGATCCCAATAATATATGTATCATGAACAAGCTAGAAGAAAGATGAAGCTTGTAAAATACTAATTAAGCTATAATAACAGCGAGAATTAAATATAGGACAAAATATAAATAAGAAAGAATGATAAAAGACTAACTAAATATACCTGCAGTCTTGGGGTAGGAACCATCCTCCATCAACGTATTAACCTTGATAACTTCATCTAACACTTGGAGAGATCACTAGATCCTCAGGGGACTAGCAAGACACATAATATACAAGCCTACTTTGACAGTAAAAATATGCATGAAAAGACAGGAATAACAAGTACAAAAAAGAATAACATATAGAAGAACTCTATGTCATGAGAATATAATATTAATCATGGCTATAGGTACATGTGATAATAACCGCAGTACGGCGAGACACTAACAGTCCAATAACAGGTTCTCTACTGCAGCCCGACGAGGCACTAACAATAGAGTGGTATAGCCACAGCTAATAAAACACTCTCTCCTAAGGTACTAGAAAATCAAGTCTATCACGTCTAGTCATGTCCAAGTCAAATACAGGTTAAGACATATCAAGTAAACATAGCACATGACAACGCAACGGATCAGGATCTATACAAGAAAATAAAGATAACCAGAATAAAGAAAATACCACACGTGCACGTATAACGAGAAAATATCATTGATGACTAGAAAGTAGTAATAACAATGAGTCAGAGGAAGTATGTGATCAAGAAGATAGAAAAGTAACACCAATATAAGAAATATATGTAAATACTGTAAATTTCGACAAGGTTTACTTGCTTGGTGTAGAATCTTTCACATCCAAATAAGCAACTAGTCAAATTAGTGAGCCACGAAAGTTGAACTTTCACAAACGTCCCCGGATGCTGAAAGAGATATCACCAATGTTTTTGGCATAAGAAAAATATCTAATTAATTTGAATACCCATAAGTCTAATCCCAGACACAGGGGCAAAACGATAATTTTGGATCAAAACAGTGTCCGTCGTTGGACCCGCTTTGCACCAAAAAATGTGTCAGAACCTATGGTCTTTAAAGTCAACACATTATATATCTACGAGTTCTATTTTTTGATACGAATTCAACGGTATGTCCATATTTGGATTCGATGACCCGTGCACAAAATTGCTTGTTCATCCGGATCGTGGGCCTGCCAAAATAGTGTTCTGGTCGACCTTCTCAGAATCGGGTCAAACTTGGCTCACATGATCAGAAAAATGATACGAGTCTAGTGGCGCAAGTTCGTCACGATGTGACGAACGTGTACGAAGTAATTGGAAATTTTGCAAAGTAGTTGATGCGGCGTTCTTCGACCGATATGTCTCGAATTTGTCGTGCACACGCAACCAATTCGAGTTCCGTGAAAGCCAACACGTCTGCAATATCTATACACACCTTTCAATGCCTTTGGATTATGACGAAGTTGCCCTATTTTTTGGGACGGATCCCGTACCGGGAAAATTTCTATAAATTCTCTATTTTGAAAACTATTTTTTCGGTTTTGGAAATCCCATTTCTCAACGCACAGACGACGAAATCCAAATCTACAAAAAAAGGTTTTGAAGGTGTATAGGCTGTCTACAACTGTCTTCAAATAGATTTTTATGTTCGTCGATCCATCGTCCCAAAAATGACTTTCAAATAGGGTTCTAAAACAGTTTTGGTATTCATTTTTTGGTAAATTGTCTTAATCTTTCAAGATTTTTTACAAATTATTTAGGGAAAAGTAAATCGATCTATTTGAATAGGTTTTGAGAGGGTCAACTAGGCCTTGCTTGAAAATTTATAGAATGAAAATCGGCTGATCCTAGAAGGAGAAATTTAGGTCAAAACAGGGGTACCTCGAGGTGAATGTTGTTGCTGCTGTGGCATGCTGTCGTGCGTTCGATCGACCTCCGACGGTTTCCAGACGGTCGTGGACAGTGCCCGCATATCAGGGTCATTCACCTAGGGCTTCGGGGTGCTAGGGTTTAAGGTTTTGAGAGATTTCTCTCTCTTTTCCTCTCTGTTATATATAGTTGCTGTTATATACAAGGTTGGGTCTTGTGGGAATCTTCACCTCGTGAGATTTTCTAAATCTCACGAGATGAGGTTTTGATTTTCCTTTTTTTCCTATATATATATATATATATATATATATATATATATATATATATATATATATATATATATATATATATATATATATATATATATAATTTTTTTCAGCATGTGCGGGCTCAGTTAAATCGTGTATCTCTCCGCACACGATTTTTAGCCGGTCGTCATGTCGCTTCACACTCTTCGTGCAGATCTTGTCCGTACTGACTTTTTCATCATAGCCCCACAAGTATGCCTCGTGCACTTCGTGCGCTCTCGAGCCTCACGGGACGGCCGATGTCACGTCCCGGTCCCGTAGGACCGATCGTCCTTGCTAAGTCGTGATGCCGCGTGAGCCTAGATTATGCTCACGCAAGACGGGTTCCACAACGGCCGATTACAGGCTAAGCGACGAGGTCATCGTACAGAAGTCCCAAGCAGAAATATTGTTTAATACTAGCAAAAACTTGAAACAAAATACAAATCATGCAAATAGCTCTTTATTGATATTGAAACAAGATTACATAGGTGGACACGAGGCCAAGATTACAATCACTCAAGCTCACTCTTCTCATAATATAAGTCACTCTGCTCTCTCTTCTCTCAATACAATTTGATAAGCCAGCGGATGCTTCAAATAGGCGACGTCCATACATTATGTTCCGTATAAGTTCAGACTCCAAGTGGTCGTGCGCCTCGGAACGCCAAAGAACTCCGTGCCTCGACGCATCCAAGCGAGCTCCGTGCCAACGATCTTCTACCTGAGCCTGCACATGAAATACTGTGTGGGTGTCAGTGCTCAACTGTACTGGTGGAGTGAGCTCCTCGCCCATCCATACCAAACCAACACGTTCATTTACTTTTGTGTAACATAGTCCCCTTATGATTGTCTATCTACTATTGCCTTAGGATCAGTTTTAGGACATAGACTATCGGCCTATTTTTGTGTCTCTAGTCAATCCCCGTGCCTTGCACCATCATCTTACTTATACTTTGTCTCTAGACCCTTTTCGTGTCAACGACGTCAACTTATCAAGTCGTACTTGCCTTTCGGCCCATACTCAGATATGCAACTACATGATAGTACCCAATTTCTATATGACCGTGCTACAAGTCCATTGTACTAACATCATGGTCGTATCATGAGAGCTATTTGTGTGTCCATATTCAGGCCGTGCCTCACAACTCAGTGTGACTTAACCATATTGTCGCCTCGCGGCCCTTTTGCTTTAATCATCAACTGACTCGATCAAGATTTGTGAACTATGTGTCATTTAACCAACTTTGCCCTTCGACGCTTCCTGACTTAAACTCGAAATGACTCAAATCCAACTTATGCAACTCTATTCCAACAACTTAATACTCGATGCCACATCCCGTACCGAAGCATGTGTCTGCATTGTAGCCAAATCTTAGGTCCAAACATTGTGTTCTTATCGTACACACACTCAAATCGACTTATTGATACCGTGCACACTATACTCGACTCAATCCAAAGGCATTTATGTGGATTGTCGCTATATGTCGACTCATCTATATGAAGGGTTACTGGCATCACAAGCCATACCTGGACATAGCTAGGTATAGGATGGCCCAGCCAAAGCAAGTAGCGAGCCCCAATGACCGTCCACCGAATACCTGGTTGCCTACAACATTAGCTATACCTGTTCCTCCTAGGCCGGAATGATCCTGTGTCCCCAGGTTGTCATTCCGAGGAAACAATCGCCCTTGTCGACAAGTTGTCCAAATAACCATGCAAGACACGACTCTAACTAACGTCTTACACAGTCATTCTTCTTCTAGTGTTACCATCTCTTCAAGACCAAGTTTAAGACTTCTAGCATTTGAGACCGCCTCGACGACCCATGGTCGCGAGTATTCTTTCATGTTGCCCTATCATTTTTACTCAACTCAGGAACACCTTATTTGATAGCCCTTTTTCCAAACTCAAATGAATCAACCGTGGCTCGTGCAATAAAATACTAAGTCCGTGACATCATGCCTTAAGCCAACTTATGTTCTATACGACACTACCGCCCAACTCATACTCCATATGATGAGCTTTATGACCATAGGACTATGTGGTTATACCCAGCCGTAGAACTCGTAGGACCGTGCTTACTACGACTCCAATAGCCTAACATAACTTTGCCTAACTCAATCCTGCATCAACTTGACGAGCAAAGACTGTATCAAGCCTTGCATCGTGGGAACGTGCCATACACGCGTTCGACTTTGAACAACCAAGTTCTTTCGGTGCCTAGACTTATGCCACAAGCCGTGCGATACAGCTTAACTCGTGGGACGAACAAAGGCTATGCCAAACCCTAGACGCTGGAATCATGCATGCTTTATCAAATATTTATACGGGCGATGCCTATGACTTAGGCTAATTCATAGCTTTGTGGCAAAGACCAACTTTTCTTCTTCCAAGCCATAAGATGAAGGACCGAGTGTCATTTTGAAAGCCATCGTGCAACACTTCTAAGCCGACCGTGGGACCTTTTTCTATGTTCTAACTCAGTTGGACCCAAGTTGGGATTATTTCCTTAACTATGTGGATTCGTCTCTTTTATTATCAAGCCTACTTGTGCATTTGAAAACTTTTGTTTTATTAGTACGAAGGCCAAACTGAGGCAAGTTTACCGAAGCCACTCACCTGAACAAGGAGTCACCTCGACCGTGCGGGTCTTCGAGCAAGCCGTTGCATGGCTATATTCGAACGCCGTCGGCATTTCGATTCCTCTGATTGACAGAGCAGGACGGGGCACTACATCACACCACTCAGAAAAAGTTTCGTCCTTAAAACTAACTGAGTATTTACTCATCGACTCATCACTTTATCCAACATTCAATAACTTTCGCACACACTACTCCTATGTGTTTCTTCAATCCGAGCAACGATTGCACTACCCTCAATCTTTTCCTTGAAACCCTCTATACTCTTCCATTCCTTTAGTCTCACTTTGAATTCAATGCATCACTTAGTTGGATCGTGCACATATTTTAGGCATCCCCAAAATACATACATTTCAACCAAGCCTCGTGATAGAGAATTCTGCTATTTTTACTCGAGTCGGATCGTGCACATATTCGAGCGTCCCTGATATATATGCATTTCAGCCGAGGCTCATGAGTGGTATTCTCATACTCTTTGTAACTCCACCTTTCTAATATAGTATTTTTTTATTATGAATTGGAATTTTTTTTTTAAAGTTATTGTGCAAGCCTAATTATTATTTTCCTTTAGGTTTTTGGGTTTTAATTCTCCTATGGGTTGGGCCGACCCTGAAGCCCAAACCCAGATATCAATCCTATAAGAAAGGGATTATTCTCAGTTCACTGAGACTTTGTTTGTTCCTCCTTTCGAATTTCTGATGCTCTAACGGCCATGGCCAAGAGCCATGTGCTCTAACCGACTGCCAGGGTGGAGGGAAGGATTTTTCCCGCCAAGATTGGCCTCATGCTCACGCTACCTAGCCACCTATTTAAGTGGGTTGCCTTCCCTTAACTGAGCAACAAATTCCTCTTCTCCAATTTCATCTCCTTCGAGCTCGCTCTGGACAGCCATGGCGATGGTAGCTCTGAGGTTCGAGCCATCAATGGAGCCAATGATGTGCAACCTCAGTAAGAAATTCTGATCCCTTCATCTCTTGATCATTTCGAAATTTGAATTGGATCGAATCAATGGTTGGACTGATCGGTTTCAACTCAGGAGTTGTTGCTCGAACTCTGATCGTGAGTTGGAATGGATCGATTCCTGAACATTTGATCGATCGTTCTTTTGATCAATCATTCATGAATAGTTTCACAAATTCTGATCATGAGGTGTTCGATTGTTTGTCTCAATGATCTAAATCGGTCACGAACAGATCCTGATCGAGCATGTCGATTCCATCTTGAAGTTTCACTCACATTCTTCCAAATCTGTCCTTAATTCGACTCTGGTCAAGGAATCAAGATGAGGATCTCCTTTAAATTTAGAGTGCATAACTCTGCAAATTTTTCCTATCATAAATCATAGAGCTAATAATTTGTACATTGTGTGATCTAGAGTGGTTGTTCCAAGTGAACAGGGCATTTGATCTTCGATTTATGGCAGTATAGGAACTGAGTTGGTGAGTATCAATACTTTCCTAATTAATCAAAATGGGGTTGGGAAATTGTTGTTTATTGTGTTGTTTTGAATCAGGCCCTTGCTCACTGATTCAGTCTCTACATTGTGGAACACTTAGAGGTAAATTCCAACTTACCTCTCTAATTTTCCTTTTCGAATGCCTATACATCTCAGAATAGCAGAGATGGTTTTATGTGAACTTGGGAGTATCATCTGGGTATCTCTGTCTACTCTGTTCCAATCGAGTTGGTGACTGGAACTAAAAAAATTGAGTATCGGGATGTCAGGGTGCCATTCCCTATTATTCTAAATTTGTTTTGGGAATGTTAACTTGGGTTGGCATTGTATTAGAAAACCTGTGAACTTATTTGGACCTATATGTTTTGTGAGGCTCTTATTGATTCGAGTAGTGATGAGATTGGCACGTTGGCCTTGAACTTCATCTCAGTCAACTTGGAAGAAGTCTCAGTGAAACTGAGACTGGTTCCCAGTTGAGCCAAGGGTGGGTTTGAGGAATGTACAAGCCATATCATCATATTCGAATTTATTTTTTCTGAGCAATGAATTGATTTGAACTGGGAATAGGAGTCCAGCTGACCTGGAACTTTAATGTCCTGTTGGAATCATGGTTTGGTTTCACCTATTGCTTTGGGATGCCTTGTTGGGATCAATGCTAACTGGAAGTGTGAACTATTCATTACTTTGACTTGAGTTTCAGACTTTTTTCCCTGTGAACTTGGGGATTAATATACCAAGTTGTTCCCATTGTTTATTTAGTCCAAACAGGAATGAATGCACCAGCGCATATCATTGAACTGTGAGTATATCTTTCCATTGGGGACTTATGTATTTTCATGTTCTGATAGCTCTTACTTTTCTTTAGACCATCAGTAAATGAGGATATGAGTTTGGGAAGGATAACCCTGTCAGTCTAATGCTCGTATAAGCAAGCCAATTGAACAGTCAAGTATTTCCCATCTTGGCTTTAAAACTCTTTTGTTACCTGTGAGTGGGATATAGGTTGTTATAACCAGGTTTGGGACTGTTGAAGTCCTGATAACTGTTAATTTCATAAGTTGGTAGAAGGTCAGAGCAGGAACTACATTGGGTGCATAGAGGATGGATTCACATCTCAGTGAATGGAAGAAACCTGGAAATCCATATTGTATTTTTCCATTCAGTATTCCAGGTTCCTGATCAGCCTATCATTCAATTACCTTTTTGGTCTAACATATTACTGAAGGGAGGTATTAATCCTCAGGATTGGGCCTAACTGAGCATTACTCAGTTAACTGTTTTAAGTCCTGAACTTTTTGGACTGCCTGGGATTACATGTAATATCTGAGAACCTACTTGGAATTTCAGCATAACCTGAGATCACTTCTCATGATTTCAGTCCATATAGACTGCAGTAACCTGGGATCCTTGGACCTGGGCATAGCAGTTGGCTCTACATCTATAGCTCTATATTGTATAGCTCTATTTTGGCTTTCACCTAGGGACCCTGGCAGCAGGATGGAACAAATTGATTAGTATGTTTGGTTGGCTGATATTGAACTGGGAGTTAATTTGTTTTAGTATTTGGGGTTGGAGTCATGTGAAATATTGGGTTTTCAACATGATGATTCCTTCCTGGAATCTGATATCAATTCTCATATACACTTATGAACTGTGTTATAGAAGTGTGCACTGTCAAGTCCTGGGGGAAGGATGACTGTAGAAGAGTTATGGGTTTCAGTCCTAATTAGATTTATCCCTTGTGACCTTGGAAGAACCTGGACATTCCAGTTGTTCAGAAGTCTGGACATTAGTTCAGTTTATCATTGAAATCTGAGATGTTCTTCCTTTGATTTCAGTTCAATTGAGTTTCAGTATTTGGGATGGCCTTTCTTTGATTAATTCAAAGCTCTTTAACTGTTGACAGAAAATTGAAATCACTTGTTAGATTCATTGATTTCCTCTAGTTTAGAAAACCTGGGAACAATGCATAGGTTAGCTCATTCCTAGTGAACACTTATGAGATAAGTATATTTTTCCTCTAGACTAATAACTTGATTGTATTGAAATCTCTATCTCAATTATATAGCTACCCTCTTTTCTAAGAATAGTTTAATTAATGTTTTAAGTATAATTGTAGGAGTTGTATTTTGAGTATGATATTAAGGATCTTTTGTATTTAGACTTGGAGTAGTGGTTAAAGGATAGGTTGAGTAGAAGGTTTGAATAATATGTTTAAATCAGGATTAGAATCTTTTGATAAACCATTTAGAATTAGCAGTTATTAACCAACTTGTACACATCATTATTACATACAGGAGATCATCCAGCTCTTTTGCCTACTTGTACTTTCCCGGAGCAAAGGCAAGTACTTTTCTATGGTTTTGTACATTTACATTCCTGTACCCTTTCTTGTGACACGTCATGGCACGATATCATGTACTCATGTACTCCTGTACTCTTGTTCTTGTACTTATTAGTGTCGGGTGGGGAAATACACTAGCCATGTGACCAATCCCGGTTACTATATATTCCTGTACCTAGCTTAGGCCTCGCACTGTGCACGCGGGTCCTAAGTCGTACCATATTCATGTACTCCTGTGCATGCTCCTGTACTTACCCCAGCCGGTCACATGGACTAGATATATTTCGATATTGTGCACTTGTCATGTCTGGTACTTCAGGATTATAGTTTCATTCCTGTACTTTATATGTTCCTGTACTTTACATTCATGTACTATAGTTCCTGTACTTATTTTTCTGTACTATCCTGTACTTTCATGTTCATTCTTGTATTTCATTTTCCTGTACTCATGTACCCTGTTCATATCATGTTCATGTTTCATTACCTAGAACTGTACTTTGCTCTGCTCCTGATTGGATAAGTTGCAGGTATTCTTGCAGGATATCATTCTACCATATGGGCCAGAGCCCGGGATCTTAGCTGAGCAGGATGGTCATGACTTACCTTGAGGTTTCAGGTTTAGACTGTTAGCTTTACTTTTAGATATTGTCTTTAGGATTCATGTACATTTCATTCTTGATGACTCGTACATTTACATACATAGAATTGTGGATTATGGTGATCATTCTGGGATACGTTTTTAGATGCTGTGATTATATACTTTCATGTTTATCTGGTTAGTTTTCCCTAGTTTGGTACAGCTTACTTCGTCGTGTCTAACGACGAAGGCTGGGCGTGTCCGACTCGTGTCCGATTATTCGGGAGCGGGTCGTGACATGTTTTTAGTGGTGGCCCATGCAGGTCCATCCTAATGGTACCTAGGACTTAGCGTACTATTGGAGGACTTGATTACACTAGGGGAACTTGATCACAGCATAGGAAAATCGGAAAATAAGGGTATATCAGGTATATCAGGTGTATCAGGTATTTTAATATTCTATAAACACTTGTTGTATGTAGGTCTAGATTATTTTAACAGTTTTCTGTTTTACAGATAGTTCAAAAGCATGCGACACCAGAACTGTCAATTCACCTGCACTTGACGGTTCCGAGCTTCCACTACGTTTTATCGCTCTACTATCCCCATGGGTAGTACGTGGTTGATGAAGATGATTGAAGAGTTCCTTGATACCCAGAGAGAGCAAGCCGTCATTTTCCAAGCCAGACTTGTGCATGCACTTCTCGAGCCAGAAAAGACTTCTGCTTTCCAGACTCCCAGACCTTTGGACTTCTCCGACACCGAGCACGTATCTTGCATCGAGGAGCAGATCGAGAACCTGGAGTCGCAACTGAAGATCATTCAAGTCCCTGAGAACCCGACTCCTCTGAAGATTGAAGTCACCAACCGGAAGATCCAGCTCGTAGCACATACAACAAGATGGGAAGCTAAAGCCCAGGAGCGACATGAAGACTTATGACGAAGACAACAACTACCCTGGACCCGCAAAGCGTCACAACACTCAGTCAGCGTTTCTTCGGTCACACCACCAGTCGCATTATTAGGAGCAGATCTCAGCAGCCAGCACGCCAGCAGCCATATATTCCTGCCAGAGCCCTGCACTTCAGCCCCAGCGGAAGATCCAGATTCAGATCCAGCCGACGATCATTTACAATTTCTGCCACCTCTCAGGATGCCACTATAAAGAATGCCGCAAAAGACGGAGGCTATACTGTACTACGGATCGCCTGCCCACCAAGTCAAGGACTGCTGGAGAACGTTGATCACACTGCCCGAGAACAAGCGCAAGGAGCATCAGACTACAGTAAAAGGGAACCACCTTTTCAGAATCAGCAACCACATGGAGCACTACCGCAAGGACCGGCCTACGACAGGACAGTTGAAGAAGGTTGAAGAGATTCCAGTCCCGGAAGAACACTGAAGATAGACTGAAGACAGAAGATTTCTTTTGCATGGTTGGGAAACCATGTATCTTGATTAGTAATCCAGTCTCCCCTTAAATTCCTCCTAACACATTGATCATTTTTTTGAAACTTCTTGTTTCTATTTTGGAAAGCTTGATTGATGTTCGAAACTTATTTCAAGATATTGTTTCATATTCGACAAACTTGTTTCAGACCTACAATTCGATATTTGTTTGAAATCCATGACCTTGTTTCCTAGTGATGGCTCCTAATTATAAATTTTGTTCTTTTATCAAACTTCGTGTTAATTAAGATTTAATTCCTACTCGAGATTTATTTCGAAACCCTGTTCCTCATTCGAAGCATTATTTGTGCTTCGTCCTATTTAGGACATTGTTGAGGATACCTTTGAGGGTTTTGAAGATTTTGTTTCCTATTCGAGACTTGTTTCCTCATTCATGACTTTGATTTTCTAGTCGAGAGTTGTTGGTCCACTATTTTTGTTTCGATCTTGTCTCCTATCTAATAACTTGCCTCAGTTTATTCTTCGAGACTCTGTTATTCTTTCGGGATAACGTCCCACCTATGGAATCTTGTTACCATTCTAGATATCAGTTGAAATTCTGTTATAATTTGAAACTTCGTTCCCCGTCTGAAATTTTAAATCTCCCTGGTTGCCCTTTTGTATTCACTGATTGGATCCATTGTTGTCTCTTAGTACCTAATAAATCCTTGTATTCTAACAGTCAGGTAACTTTACCATCTTCATGACTTGGACTATTGAAACTCATTTTGAATTTCTTGAAACTCTTTTGAAATTCCTAGGGATAAAGTCGAGAGGCTATTCGATGACCTACTATGGCATGACAGTTGCGCGCTGCAGCCATTAGCTGGATTATGGAGACTGAGGGTTCACTGCAGCCAGTAGCGCACTGGCGAGGCAGGAACTCTAAGTCGAAGTGATTTCAGACACCCATAGGTTTTCGAGGATTGTCGAGACTTGTCATATTCTTCATATCTTGATCTCTTGGGTTGTTTCGTCAATGATTGTTGGAAAATGGATAAGGTTGATAGAGTATTTGGAGACATATTGTTATTTGAGTCACGGAGCCGAAAGTCCACTGCAGTCAGATACATACTGGCGGGGTAGGGATTCTAAGCAAAGTGATTTCAGATACCAATATGTTCTTGGATATTCTGGAGACTATAATCCCTTTTCATATGATTATTGGTTTTCGAGAATCACAAATCCTTGCATGTTCACCCTGATTTGATATTGTATCTCCTGATTATTTCGTACGTTCCTCAAATCAACCATTGCCAATTACCTTCTAGTATTGTATCGTTAGATCATTGATTTCCTCAAATTATACATTGCCAGGTTTCGATTCCATACTTAATTTGTGTCTTGTCTAAATTTTGATCTTAAATCATGTCTGACCATGATTTTCCTACCTTGTGCTAGCCACCTGTGTTAAACTATCAATTTTTGATCGTACTTAATATTTGTGTCTTCATGATGTTGCTCCTCTAAGTTGTAATTGAAATTTCTTCCACTTCGTGACTATTGATCCTCGATCCTTGTCAAAGCGTGATATCCCAAACTTCTTATGTGTACTTGGACTCAAGGCTCAGAGCGTCGTGGATCGACAGAAGTACTAGACGGACAACAACAGATGGTCACCGGAGTTCGTAGCTAGAAGCAGAGTGATTCCTGAAGAATCTCATCGACCAGAGGCACCATTCGTTTTGGCAGAGGCGGGAAGCTCAGTCTGAGATTCATCGGACCTTTCGACGTGACGGCCCGGATTGGCGAGGTGGCGTATCGACTGGCGCTTCCAGCTAGCTTGGAGGGAGTGCATGACGTCTTCCACGTATCTCAGCTTCGATGCTACATTCCAGACCCGAGCCATGTGGTGGACTATTCCGAGCTGGAGGTGGGCCCGAGATTGACTTACGCGGAGCAGCCAGTAGAGATCCTGGACCGGAGGGAGAAACACTGGCGGAACCAGACTATTTCTCTTGTCCGCGTCATGTGGAGACACCACTCTCCGGGAGAGTCCACATGGGAGCGCGAGGACGAGATGCGGGAGCGCTATCCCATTCTATTCGATTGATTGTACTCTATCTCTTTTGAAATTCTATTTTCAATAATAACTGGTGTTTGGATCTTTTGAGAGTTGCGGAGATTGTTTTGGTCATTAAATTTCGAGGACAAAATTTTCTGAGGGGGGAATATTTGTAACTCCACCTTTCTAATATAGTATTTTTTTATTATGAATTGGAATTTTTTTTTAAAGTTATTGTGCAAGCCTAATTATTATTTTCCTTTAGGTTTTTGGGTTTTAATTCTCCTATGGGTTGGGCCGACCCTGAAGCCCAAACCCAGATATCAATCCTATAAGAAAGGGATTATTCTCAGTTCACTGAGACTTTGTTTGTTCCTCCTTTCGAATTTCTGATGCTCTAACGGCCATGGCCAAGAGCCATGTGCTCTAACCGACTGCCAGGGTGGAGGGAAGGATTTTTCTCGCCAAGATTGGCCTCATGCTCACGCTACCTAGCCACCTATTTAAGTGGGTTGCCTTCCCTTAGCTGAGCAACAAATTCCTCTTCTCCAATTTCATCTCCTTCGAGCTCGCTCTGGACAGCCATGGCGATGGTAGCTCTGAGGTTCGAGCCATCAATGGAGCCAATGATGTGCAACCTCAGTAAGAAATTCTGATCCCTTCATCTCTTGATCATTTCGAAATTTGAATTGGATCGAATCAATGGTTGGACTGATCGGTTTCAACTCGGGAGTTGTTGCTCGAACTCTGATCGTGAGTTGGAATGGATCGATTCCTGAACATTTGATCGATCGTTCTTTTGATCAATCATTCATGAATAGTTTCACAAATTCTGATCATGAGGTGTTCGATTGTTTGTCTCAATGATCTAAATCGGTTACGAACAGATCCTGATCGAGCATGTCGATTCCATCTTGAAGTTTCACTCACATTCTTCCAAATCTGTCCTTAATTCGACTCTGGTCAAGGAATCAAGATGAGGATCTCCTTTAAATTTAGAGTGCATAACTCTGCAAATTTTTCCTATCATAAATCATAGAGCTAATAATTTGTACATTGTGTGATCTAGAGTGGTTGTTCCAAGTGAACAGGGCATTTGATCTTCGATTTATGGCAGTGTAGGAACTGAGTTGGTGAGTATCAATACTTTCCTAATTAATCTAAATGGGGTTGGGAAATTGTTGTTTATTGTGTTGTTTTGAATCAGGCCCTTGCTCACTGATTCAGTCTCTACATTGTGGAACACTTAGAGGTAAATTCCAACTTACCTCTCTAATTTTCCTTTTCGAATGCCTATACATCTCAGAATAGCAGAGATGGTTTTATGTGAACTTGGGAGTATCATCTGGGTATCTCTGTCTACTCTGTTCCAATCGAGTTGGTGACTGGAACTAAAAAAATTGAGTATCGGGATGTCAGGGTGCCATTCCCTATTATTCTAAATTTGTTTTGGGAATGTTAACTTGGGTTGGCATTGTATTAGAAAACCTGTGAACTTATTTCGACCTATATGTTTTGTGAGGCTCTTATTGATTCGAGTAGTGATGAGATTGGCACGTTGGCCTTGAACTTCATCTCAGTCAACTAGGAAGAAGTCTCAGTGAAACTGAGACTGGTTCCCAGTTGAGCCAAGGGTGGGTTTGAGGAATGTACAAGCCATATCATCATATTCGAATTTATTTTTTCTGAGCAATGAATTGATTTGAACTGGGAATAGGAGTCCAGCTGACCTAGAACTTTAATGTCCTGTTGGAATCATGGTTTGGTTTCACCTATTGCTTTGGGATGCCTTGTTGGGATCAATGCTAACTGGAAGTGTGAACTATTCATTACTTTGACTTGAGTTTCAGACTTTTTTCCCTGTGAACTTGGGGATTAATATACCAAGTTGTTCCCATTGTTTATTTAGTCCAAACAGGAATGAATGCACCAGCGCATATCATTGAACTGTGAGTATATCTTTCCATTGGGGACTTATGTATTTTCATGTTCTGATAGCTCTTACTTTTCTTTAGACCATCAGTAAATGAGGATATGAGTTTGGGAAGGATAACCCTGTCAGTCTAATGCTCGTATAAGCAAGCCAATTGAACAGTCAAGTATTTCCCATCTTGGCTTTAAAACTCTTTTGTTACCTGTGAGTGGGATATAGGTTGTTATAACCAGGTTTGGGACTGTTGAAGTCCTGATAACTGTTAATTTCATAAGTTGGTAGAAGGTCAGAGCAGGAACTACATTGGGTGCATAGAGGATGGATTCACATCTCAGTGAATGGAAGAAACCTGGAAATCCATATTGTATTTTTTCCATTCAGTATTCCAGGTTCCTGATCAGCCTATCATTCAATTACCTTTTTGGTCTAACATATTACTGAAGGGAGGTATTAATCCTCAGGATTGGGCCTAACTGAGCATTACTCAGTTAACTGTTTTAAGTCCTGAACTTTTTGGACTGCCTGGGATTACATGTAATATCTGAGAACCTACTTGGAATTTCAGCATAACCTGAGATCACTTCTCATGATTTCAGTCCATATAGACTGCAGTAACCTGGGATCCTTGGACCTGGGCATAGCAGTTGGCTCTACATCTATAGCTCTATATTGTATAGCTCTATTTTGGCTTTCACCTAGGGACCCTGGCAGCAGGATGGAACAAATTGATTAGTATGTTTGGTTGGCTGATATTGAACTGGGAGTTAATTTGTTTTAGTATTTGGGGTTGGAGTCATGTGAAATATTGGGTTTTCAACATGATGATTCCTTCCTGGAATCTGATATCAATTCTCATATACACTTATGAACTGTGTTATAGAAGTGTGCACTGTCAAGTCCTGGGGGAAGGATGACTGTAGAAGAGTTATGGGTTTCAGTCCTAATTAGATTTATCCCTTGTGACCTTGGAAGAACCTGGACATTCCAGTTGTTCAGAAGTCTGGACATTAGTTCAGTTTATCATTGAAATCTGAGATGTTCTTCCTTTGATTTCAGTTCAATTGAGTT
This sequence comes from Iris pallida, assembly GCA_029216955.1. Taxonomy (NCBI): domain Eukaryota; kingdom Viridiplantae; phylum Streptophyta; class Magnoliopsida; order Asparagales; family Iridaceae; genus Iris; species Iris pallida. The sequence continues at coordinate 2,943,675 of JANAVB010025999.1, forward strand.
TCAGTATTTGGGATGGCCTTTCTTTGATTAATTCAAAGCTCTTTAACTGTTGACAGAAAATTGAAATCACTTGTTAGATTCATTGATTTCCTCTAGTTTAGAAAACCTGGGAACAATGCATAGGTTAGCTCATTCCTAGTGAACACTTATGAGATAAGTATATTTTTCCTCTAGACTAATAACTTGATTGTATTGAAATCTCTATCTCAATTATATAGCTACCCTCTTTTCTAAGAATAGTTTAATTAATGTTTTAAGTATAATTGTAGGAGTTGTATTTTGAGTATGATATTAAGGATCTTTTGTATTTAGACTTGGAGTAGTGGTTAAAGGATAGGTTGAGTAGAAGGTTTGAATAATATGTTTAAATCAGGATTAGAATCTTTTGATAAACCATTTAGAATTAGCAGTTATTAACCAACTTGTACACATCATTATTACATACAGGAGATCATCCAGCTCTTTTGCCTACTTGTACTTTCCCGGAGCAAAGGCAAGTACTTTTCTATGGTTTTGTACATTTACATTCCTGTACCCTTTCTTGTGACACGTCATGGCACGATATCATGTACTCCTGTACTCTTGTTCTTGTACTTATTAGTGTCGGGTGGGGAAATACACTAGCCATGTGACCAATCCCAGTTACTATATATTCCTGTACCTAGCTTAGGCCTCGCACTGTGCACGCGGGTCCTAAGTCGTACCATATTTATGTACTCCTGTGCATGCTCCTGTACTTACCCCAGCCGGTCACATGGACTAGATGTATTTCGATATTGTGCACTTGTCATGTCTGGTACTTCAGAATTATAGTTTCATTCCTGTACTTTATATGTTCCTGTACTTTACATTCATGTACTATAGTTCCTGTACTTATTTTCCTGTACTATCCTGTACTTTCATGTTCATTCTTGTATTTCATTTTCCTGTACTCCTGTACCCTGTTCATATCATGTTCATGTTTCATTACCTAGAACTGTACTTTGCTCCGCTCCTGATTGGATAAGTTACAGGTATTCTTGCAGGATATCATTCTACCATATGGGCCAGAGCCCGGGATCTTAGCTGAGCAGGATGGTCATGACTTACCTTGAGGTTTCAGGTTTAGACTGTTAGCTTTACTTTTAGATATTGTCTTTAGGATTCATGTACATTTCATTCTTGATGACTCGTACATTTACATACATAGAATTGTGGATTATGGTGATCATTCTGGGATACGTTTTTAGATGCTGTGATTATATACTTTCATGTTTATCTGGTTAGTTTTCCCTAGTTTGGTACAGCTTACTTCGTCGTGTCTAACGACGAAGGCTGGGCGTGTCCGACTCGTGTCCGATTATTCGGGAGCGGGTCGTGACACTCTTGAATCATTCCATTCATCAACACCAACATCCAAACTAATCAATCCTCAAGATCACTCGTACCGATGCTAACGCTCGCAACATGGACGTCTTGCCTAACTGCTAGGCCATCTCTCCAGGCTAAAGTTAATTGTCAGTATTGAATCACAGTTCCCAAACAATAATATCAACACTAACCCATCCTAAGGTCAAACCAAAGTTGATAGTACGGGATTTTTTTTATCCAAGCTCGCATCACTCCGATTTCTAAACTTCGAACATAAATTGTTCCTATTCGCATTCGTAACGTTTAGTCCAGGGGTCCGAGTCATTTAGCAAAGCCTCCTATTTTAAGTTCTGCTCAACCAATTCTCTTGTATATCGCTATCGCATGCCCAAATTTATAATTCACATAGTCTATCTCTTCAAATATATTCGATATAATTTACCGATCCATTCCTACCAAGTCAAGCACGCTATGACACAATTTGTCGCTAACCATAATTCTCATTCCATATCTCCTAAGTCATTCTTTCATAATTCACGTATTCGAACATGAGGTCGTCTGACTTAACAATATGTCACGTCCCAATCTCACGCGAGTCCGATTATCCACGGTGGACATAAAATCACCATACAACGCTCCCGCGTGATAATCATCCTCATCGGGACGTAACTCTTATTTTGAGTCTAGACTAATTTGTTTTTGATGCACAGATTGGATCTACTTAATCCTCAAAATTACTTAATCATCAATTACCAATCCAAACAATCCTTGAATTTACCTTCGCATTAAACCACAAGTTGAAGCAATCCAAATTGCCATGCCTTGATTTTCTGAGTTCGATCATTCCCGCGATATGAATCACCATGTCAGCGCTCACGCGGAACAATCACCCCAAATTCGACGTGACGCATGTGTGGGGCTGGAGTTGCGCTCGTGCAAGACAAGATCGTCAACGTTGTGGTTATCAACGCAACCATCAAAACACGATTATTTTCATCCAACATTCATTTCAATCAAAATCCTAAGTATAGCATCCATCAGAATAATAACACTTGCACGATCATCATTCCTCAAATTAGAGTACCCATAAGTTATTGCATATCGATCTTTGATATGCCTCAATACCATCGATGATATGCGTAACCTGACGATCTTCATGTGCAACGAATTTTGAGTCGTACGACTAATGCTACTGTCCGAACTGGATAATCTCCTCAATATTCAAGATCAAGTTCGATCATTATCCTCGAACTATTTGTCACGCCCCAGTTCCAAATAATCGGATTGGGAACACGTGGCATGCCAGCTGTACAATCTAGCATAGCTAAACCCAATTTAATGGACTATGATTCGATTGTAGTACGCTGAAGTAACAACTAAATAACAATACAGGCAGGTAAATACTAATCTCATCTACAGGAAAAATCACAGAATAAAGCTGGAAGGAATAAAAATAACTCTGAATCAAACTACAATTCATGACTAGTAGAAAATAATCCACCAATAAATGTATGAATGAACTACTAAAAGAGTACAACTGAACCAGAAAAGAAATAGATAGCCACTAGCAGAAATCACCTAAGAACTCAAGAAACTCACGAGGCTCAACATTGAAGTCCTCGTCAGCAAAAGTCTCCAATCTCCGTAGTCCGTCGGTACCTGTGCTCATCCCAATCTGGAAAAGGTGCCAGGTCCTCAGAGGGACGTAACAAGTACACAAGAAATCGACATGCATGATAGTACAGGGCAGTATATAAATAACTAGAACAAAATGTAACATAACATCTCCCCAACCAAACAAGGACAGGATATATCATGCAACATACGACAGGTAAACTAACCATCTATGTGTAAAATGCACTCGAGACATCTCTAGTGGCACATGAGAGGGGGAGAAGAAGAAGAAACGGCCACCAAGCGTTCTACGGTTTGAGAAACGAGGGGCTACGAGCATCCAGCGTCCATTGAAAACAGAAATTCTCATACACCACTAGTAGACTCTCCCCACCCAATGTATATCCGTACCGTATACGCGGTACAAATAATATGCAAGACGTCATAGTATATATAAGTAGACATGTACCAACCACTAGACCAGACGCGAACTCACGTGCCAATGATCAGTCGACACACAAATCCATGCTCTCAACTCACTCATGTAGTGATCGTGTATGATACGGTGTCCGGCTAGAAGGTACCACATACCTTCACAATACACGGGATAAGTCCACTACTACTAGACGCGTGCACACAACTGAGAAGTAACTAGGTAACATAAACTAACTGCAAAAATATACAATCAATCAAGGTGTACTTGCCTGTGTCCAGCAACTGAGTATCTGGGTCCAAAGTAGAGTCCGAGTCCCGAGAAGCAAATAATCCTAAACAAAATTTATCTTTAATTAATTACTAATTAACCAAATTAAACCATATATTGAATTGCTAATTAATCAATAATTAATATCAAACCATCATTACTAGCTAATCAATACCAATAATTATGAATAATAATAATATACAATAATAAGTATGAAATACTTATTACTATAATTTTATATTCTGAAATTATTAATAAAATTAATATATATCTAATAATTAATTAATTACTTATAATTAATTAATTAATCATTTAAATAACACAAGCGTTCACAGTTTTCTAATAATACCAACAAAATTTGTAAGTATCCAGGAAAAATCATTTTTATTCTAATAAGCTAAATAATGACAGAAATAATAGATATATATATTATTTGCAAAGAAACCATAAATAGGATTTTCTTTATTTAATATAAAAATCTATCTAATAACTAGATTAGTGCTAATAATTATAAATACTAGTTAATAAATAGTAAAAAGATCTAAATTGGGTTATAAAATACTTTTCCATGATAAACCTACTGTAAATAATATTTTTAATATTATTTACCTAATTATAAGTAATTAAAAACATTTAACTACTACATATATAAAATTACTATTTTAGCTATTAAAATTAGAATTAAATATTAAAAATTCACTAATAAATTGTGAAAATTCATATTTCACAGAAAATAACATTTTTCCAACAGTGACTATATGAACATTACCATAATAATTTATATTTAATATAAATTAAAACTAGTAATGAACTAATTACATAATCAATAATATTTAACACTGATTTAATATAAAATAAATAACAAACATAATTATTTTATTCTGAAAATTTTACAGTAAATAGACATAATTATTATTTACAAGTTTTGTATAAAGCTCATTAATTAATTCTTAGTGAATTAATTAATAAAAATCCGAAACAGTGTAAATAAATAGTCATTTAGATTCAGTAATTCACAGTTTAAAATATAATTAAAATATCTAAACTATTTATTAAATCCTGAAAATTTAACAGTAAATAGATTACATAATTACCTACAAATTATGTATAGATCATAACAAGTAATTCCCGATGAATTAAATTCTAAAAATCAAAAACAGAATATATAATACTGTGGAAATTGCACAAAAACTGCAGTAATACATTCCCTTTAAATGTTTAATAAATACTAATAAATTGTGTAAAAATCTGTCATAATTAATATAGGATCTACACTAATGACTCTAATCATTAGGCTAATAATTTAGATACTTTTTACTATCAATTAATCATTAATTAATTGATTAACACAGCCATAATCACACAAATTAATTCATCAATGCAAATAACCTAATTGTTTCAACCTAATCACACGTGTAAGAGGACACGTGGGGGGTCGGGGCAGTACCTCGCCGAGGCAGGGCTCGACGGCGAACCCTCCGGTCGCGGTGGCGCCGGTGGTAGCGGTCGGTGGTGGCCGCCCGGTTCGCTGCAGTCGCGGCAGTCCCGATCTCGCGGCCTCGAGCTCCTCCGGAGGGTCGTCGGGATCCTTTGGCCGACGGGGGGGGGGGGTGACTAGGGGATGGCCGGCTATGCTCCAATGGTGGTGGCGACGGCTAAAATGAGTAAATCTGAGATTAGGGTTCGGTTTAGCCTACACAAGGAATAACTATATGTATATATACTAAGTTGAGGGTGATCCTTTATACAAGGAACCCTAACGGGTTTGGGGTTCGGTTTGGCCTATCGGGTTTGGGCCTAAGTTAGGGTTAAACTTAAGGAATGGTTTGGTTGCTAGGAATTTTAACACCACATCTATATAAGTATAGATATATATATAATCTAAAAATAAAACCAATTGAATGATAACACTATATATATATATATATATATATATATATATATATATATATAATTATTGATATAAATATAATCTAATAATAAATCTATATGAAACTTGGTTAGAGTTTATAAATAATTTAATAATTAATGTAACAACATTTATTTAACAAATAACAATATTTAGTAATCTTGCATCTATATATATATTTACAATATAAATTAAACCCTGATTAGAAATAATTATTTATTTATTTAAATAAATAGATTAACAAGCTATTCTTCAAATAATAATAATAATAATAATAATTTTAAAAATTCCCTGAAAATTCAGGGGGTTTACAATCTACCCAACTTATAAGAATTTCGTCCTCGAAATTTAAAATAATTCTAATACCGAAGAAATAATAAGAAAATCAATGATAAGTAAATATGTAAATTGTAACTTACTCAACAAGACAATTTACAACGATACTTGGGGGTTTATAGAGGGGTCAAAACTGGCATCATATCCTACAAGAATATGTTCTAGGTCCGGCATAGGTCATAGGATTTCCAAGTGATCAGGGAATAGATCGATATTGCATGGTCAAATCTAATAGGATAAGGAGAGGACACAAATAATCTATTCTAAGGGAAAGATTTGTCAAGCAAGTAGAGTTATTAAAATAGAGCACATAAAGGTGTGTTTATGTGGGCATAAATGTCATGTGTATGGTGCGATTTGTCTAGATCATAATGGTGCAATTATTGGAAGAAAAATCCTAATATTGTGCTTCAATTACCCAAGTCATGGTAAGGGATCAAATGATATGAACCAAGGAAAGGATAATAGGAAAACTTTTATTTGCTAAATGTCCGACTAAAATCAGTCTAAGATGGCTACTAGGGTGCTAAGGGTATTACTAAAATAAGATATCATACAAGGTATACTTAACTGACTTAGTAGAAAGATGGTTCTACTATAAATCATAGCTAATAAAGGGTTATAAAGAGAAATTCTATACTAAGACGCAGAATAAAGAAGAGTTCAAGGGGGATGGGGTCGATTACAAATTTGAAGGTCCAATGCGAATAAATGTTTCAAGAAAAAAAAAATTGTCAAACGGTCGCAAATGAGATCCTAGGACAAGTTTACTATATCTTCATCTGCATAAAATAATCATAGGGAAAGCGAATCAACATGCACTAGGTTGGCCAGACCATCATGCACCGATTCTGATTAGACAACATTTTAGTGGGTACACCCAATAATATATGTGTCAAGAACAAGCTTGAGAAAAGAAGAAGCTTGTAAAAACTAGGCTATAACAGCAGTATTAGTCAAGACGATAAAAATAAACGTACAGAAGAAAAGAAAGTACAAGATAGTTCAAGTCCAAAACACAAATAATGATTTGACCTTTCTAGTTGCCCTATGAATCTCTAACCTTAGTTGAGCTAGGGATAGGAACCCACAAAGTTATGTCTAGGTAATCTAAATACTTATACCAACATATAGTCAGTGTTATCCAACTATAATTTCTTAATGGTCCTGAGAAAAGTATGATGCTAGACTACAAGGTATACTACCCAACTTATAAGAATTGAACTAGTACCTCTAACTGTCTCTTTAGGGAAGCAAGTTTATCCTACCAAATTGTAGCAACAACATAGAATTTTCTAGAGAAGCAATAATAATCCTAACATGAGAGGAAAAAAAAATCCTTTGGTCTATTCAAAAGGATAAGACGTAATGATCTGCTTTCCATTATTGCTTAAGAAAACAAATTTTGGATCGATAGTACTAGAATTATGCAGCACGATAAATAGTAAATCAGGAAAGAAAATAAACTAATTAGATAATAAATAAAAAATCCTTATAGCATTTAGCTCGGCAACCGGGGCATGAGCTAAAGGTGAAGGAAAATTTTTATTACAGAAAATATCAACCAATATTGTCTACAGGTAAAGTAACAAACAACTAAATAGATATTCCTAATATTAATACTAATAATATAATACTAAAATATAGGAGAAGATATACTGGTTGACGGATTTGGGGTATGGTCAAGAAAAATTTATAGACATCTATAGCTCTAAACAATTAGGGAATCATGATACTAGTTTAGGGTCGAGAACAAGGATGATAAAATTTTAAGAAGAAGACATAGTCACATGGGTCTGACTTAACTATAACTGCATATAATCACTATCATGGCTATGAAAAATATGGCAACTAAGGTGTGACACTTCTATCTCATTAGAGTAACATCCTCTATGTTTATTTCATCATCAAGATAAAAAAAAATTAAATTCCTGTAAATAAAATTTCTTCATAAATTCCTTCAGTATAAAATCTTTAAATCAAAACAATCATCCACCAATTTCCTTAATCTCTTTAAGATCGTCGCATATAATCATAATTATAACTTTAAAATACCCAACCAATCCTTTTATCATCACACCAACTCTCTTTTATTTTTCCCCCTTTTTTTTCCTCAACTTTAATTCAGTTTACCTAATATAAAAGATTGTAACTCTCTTATGAAAATACTTAAATCAATCACCGAGATAAATATTATCATAATACTAAATTCTTCTTCTTTTTTTCCAAAAGAAACTTCAATAAAAATTTATCAATCTAAAAAAAGATTTAAATCTCAAATTTTTTTTTCAATCAAAATTTGTTCCATCAAACAAAATTCAATCACAAGAAAAAAATACCTCAAATTTCTAAATCGATCCTCGAAATAAACTTTATTATAGTACAAACATCCTTTCCTTTTCTCCTCAAAATTTTTAGATTAAAATTACCCAACTCCAAATTTTAAATCACTTTATGAAATGCATCAAATTTCTAAATTCTTCTTAAATAAACCCTTTTTTTCATCAAGGTCAAAATATTCAACCTTTAAAGAAATATAAATCTCATAGGCAACTCTTAACTATTTCTATTTACAATCATCTATCCTCAAATTTAAAAAAAAAATTATTCTTCTATTTTGGAAACCAACATAAATCATCAACCAATTTAAATCTCATGTAGCAATGTGAATATTTAAATTTTTAATCATCAAGTTGATTTTATATCCTCTCTAACCAATCATAGAAATTTTTTTTTTAAAAAAAAACTCAAATCAAAACTTTAAATCATCCTCTCAAATCGATCATCGAGTTTATTTTATTAATCAACTTCTAACAGTCTTTCCCATATGAGTATAAGTAATCTTTCTCACTATCATTCGAAATTGATATATCATTACTACTCAACTTTGAATTAACTAATCATTCATGCAAAATTATATCTTTCAAAAATATGGTGTTCATCAACCTGCAATATTTAGTACTTTCCCAGAATTCAATTATAGACTCAACCGCCTAATTAGCTGCCAAGGTAATCCATCTAGCCATATAGTTACTCAAGAGTGTATATAGTATAGCATCTTCCAAACCTCTATCAGTCATGACAAGCAAGGGGTACGGTAGATTAGATCGAGAAGGATATAATTGCAAGGAAGTCAAAGAGTCAGAAGATATAAATCAAAGAAGAGATCAAGTATTTCGAGGAGTTTGAAATGAGTCGAAATCAAACGAGATCAAAGGATAAAAATAATCAATTGTGGATGAGACACGATAGTCCTAATCCTATACGCAGGCTTGCTTGGTACGGTAAAGTAACCAAACAATATTTTCTCGACCTGCATGGGCCACCACTAAAAATATGTCACGCCCCAATTCCAAATAATCGGATTGGGAACACGTGGCATGCCAGCTGTACAATCTAGCATAGCTAAACCCAATTTAATGGACTATGATTCGATTGTAGTACGCTGAAGTAACAACTAAATAACAATACAGGCAGGTAAATACTAATCTCATCCACAGAAAAAATCACAGAATAAAGCTGGAAGGAATAAAAAATAACTCTGAATCAAACTACAAGTCATGACTAGTGGAAAATAATCCACCAATAAATGTATGAATGAACTACTAAAAGAGTACAACTGAACCAGAAAAGAAATAGATAGCCACTAGCAGAAATCACCTAAGAACTCAAGAAACTCACGAGGCTCAACATTGAAGTCCTCGTCAGCAAAAGTCTCCAATCTCCGTAGTCCGTCGGTACCTTTGCTCGTCCCAATCTGGAAAAGGTGCCAGGTCCTCAGAGGGACGTAACAAGTACACAAGAAATCGACATGTATGATAGTACAGGGCAGTATATAAATAACTAGAACAAAATGTAACATAACATCTCCCCAACCAAACAAGGACAGGATATATCATGCAACATACGACAGGTAAACTAACCATCTATGTGTAAAATGCACTCGAGACATCTCTAGTGGCACATGAGAGGGGGAGAAGAAGAAGAAACGGCCACCAAGCGTTCTACGGTTTGAGAAACGAGGGGCTACGAGCATCCAGCGTCCATTGGAAACAGAAATTCTCATACACCACTAGTAGACTCTCCCCACCCAATGTATATCCGTACCGTATACGCGGTACAAATAATATGCAAGATGTCATAGTATATATAAGTAGACCTGTACCAACCACTAGACCAAACGCGAACTCACGTGCCAATGATCAGTCGACACACAAATCCATGCTCTCAACTCACTCATGTAGTGATCGTGTATGATACGATGTCCGGCTAGAAGGTACCACATACCTTCACAATACACGGGATAAGTCCACTACTACTAGACGCGTGCACACAACTGAGAAGTAACTAGGTAACATAAACTAACTGCAAAAATATACAATCAAGCAAGGTGTACTTGCCTGTGTCCAGCAACTGAGTATCTGGGTCCAAAGTAGAGTCCGAGTCCCGAGAAGCAAATAATCCTAAACAAAATTTATCTCTAATTAATTACTAATTAACCAAATTAAACCATATATTGAATTGCTAATTAATCAATAATTAATATCAAACCATCATTACTAGCTAATCAATACCAATAATTATGAATAATAATAATATACAATAATAAGTATGAAATACTTATTACTATAATTTTATATTCTGAAATTATTAATAAAATTAATATATATCTAATAATTAATTAATTACTTATAAATAATTAATTAATCATTTAAATAACACAAGCGTTCACAATTTCCTAATAATACCAACAAAATTTGTAAGAATCCAGAAAAAATCATTTTTATTCTAATAAGCTAAATAATGACAGAAATAATAGATATATATATTATTTGCAAAGAAACCATAAATAGGATTTTCTTTATTTAATATAAAAATCTATCTAATAACTAGATTAGTGCTAATAATTATAAATACTAGTTAATAAATAGTAAAAAGATCTAAATTGGGTTATAAAATACTTTTCCATGATAAACCTACTGTAAATAATATTTTTAATATTATTTACCTAATTATAAGTAATTAAAAACATTTAACTACTACATATATAAAATTACTATTTTAGCTATTAAAATTAGAATTAAATATTAAAAATTCACTAATAAATTGTGAAAATTCATATTTCACAGAAAATAATATTTTTCCAACAGTGACTATATGAACATTACCATAATAATTTATATTTAATATAAATTAAAACTAGTAATGAACTAATTACATAATCAATAATATTTAACACTGATTTAATATAAAATAAATAACAAACATAATTATTTTATTCTGAAAATTTTACAGTAAATAGACATAATTATTATTTACAAGTTTTGTATAAAGCTCATTAATTAATTCTTAGTGAATTAATTAATAAAAATCCGAAATAGTGTAAATAAAAAGTCATTTAGATTCAGTAATTCACAGTTTAAAATATAATTAAAATATCTAAACTATTTATTAAATCCTGAAAATTTAACAGTAAATAGATTACATAATTACCTACAAATTATGTATAGATTATAACAAGTAATTCCTGATGAATTAAATTCTAAAAATCAAAAACAGAATATATAATACTGTGGAAATTGCACAAAAACTGCAGTAATACATTCCCTTTAAATGTTTAATAAATACTAATAAATTGTGTAAAAATCTGTCATAATTAATATAGGATCTACACTAATGACTCTAATCATTAGGCTAATAATTTAGATACTTTTTACTATCAATTAATCATTAATTAATTGATTAACACAGCCATAATCACACAAATTAATTCATCAATGCAAATAACCTAATTGTTTCAACCTAATCACACGTGTAAGAGGACACGTGGGGGGTCGGGGCAGTACCTCGCCGAGGCAGGGCTCGACGGCGAACCCTCCGGTCGCGGTGGCACAGGTGGTAGCGGTCGGTGGTGGCCGCCCGGTTCGCTGCAGTCGCGGCAGTCCCGATCTCGCGGCCTCGAGCTCCTCCGGAGGGTCGTCGGGATCCTTTGGCCGATGGGGGGGTGACTAGGGGATAGCCGGCTATGCTCCAATGGTGGTGGCGATGGCTAAAATGAGTAAATCTGAGATTAGGGTTCGGTTTAGCCTACACAAGGAATAACTATATATATATATACTAAGTTGAGGGTGATCCTTTATACAAGAAACCCTAACGGGTTTGGGGTTCGGTTTGGCCTATCGGATTTGGGCCTAAGTTAGGGTTAAACTTAAGGAATGGTTTGGTTGCTAGGAATTTTAACACCACATCTATATAAGTATAGATATATATATAATCTAAAAATAAAACCAATTGAATGATAACACTATATATATATATATAATTATTGATATAAATATAATCTAATAATAAATCTATATGAAACTTGGTTAGAGTTTATAAATAATTTAATAATTAATGTAACAGCATTTATTTAACAAATAACAATATTTAGTAATCTTGCATCTATATATATTTACAATATAAATTAAACCCTGATTAGAAATAATTAATTATTTATTTAAATAAATAGATTAACAAGCTATTCTTCAAAAAAAAAAAAATAATTTTAAAAATTTCCTGAAAATTCAGGGGGTTTACACTATTTCCATGATCAATTCATTCAAACCCTTAATCACATATGTTCATCCATCTATATCTTAAGTCATCAAGCAACTTCTATCCTAATTTCTTATAGTCATTCTCAATATTCAAATCATTCCTATGAACGCTATCATCCGATCGTGCTAACTTTTAGTATACGATTCATATCGATTTTCTTTATCAAGTCATCCGTTCGCTATGTCTTAACTTTTCTTTGATCCAGTTTTACCTACTCAATCATTTTGCATTTCATACTTGCACAATCACAATCCCGTGTGCGTCATCCCTAGTTTGTTCGATTCACCTTATCAAAATTCAAGACTACACTTTTACTCAATAGTACTTAATCTAAGGCTTTGCGTACTCGTCACTTGCTGATAGACTCATCGGCACCCCGTAATCCTCAATCGATCAACATCCCTGAGGCTATCCCATACACCATTTGTTATTATTCATGTAATTACTGTAGATATGCTTGTTCTCGACACATTGGTCACAAGGATTGGTATTCATGGATCCTGATATGAGATGTTATTCCTCGTTATCTTGGTATATCTTGTGCAAGCCCCCTTGTAGTTCTTGTGCAGTATATGGATACCGATTCTCGAGGAGACTTGATCCCTTCTCGCAGAATCCCGTGTCGTAACGTGTCTTGCTTGGATCCACTCTACCAGTCGGGGGCGGAGAGTATTGGTGTAGATATGTGGTCAAAGTCTATTTTGCACCCATTATGTACCTATTGATTGTGAGTGTTGATCATACACCCCATGTATGATTAGCCAGGCCTGTTACTATTGTGCAAGTTCCCAAGCCGGCCACATATTGTAGCTAGTACTCACACACCAAGATAGATGATTCTTGATTCTTGTACATGCCATGATCAGTTTTACTTGCCTTGTTCTAGCTCTAGATTTACAGCTTACCTTGCCATGATACTCATATGTACATTCTATAATTTTTTTGTATATACTCTCTATTTACAGTCTTATAGCTTTTTTTATATCTTGTGAACTGTTGTTAGTTGATTGTACTCGTTCCATCCTGACTGGATATGTTGACAAAATATTACAGATGCTGATGAGGAGGATTACAGTACCTACTACGGTCCAGATGACGTAGTGGGCTTAGACTTGGAGACCTTGGTCCAGCAGGGCTTAGCTCCGCCCGACGAGCCTCTAGCTTAGTTTAGTTAGAGTAGATATTTTGGACTGGACCTTGTCTCCAGCTTGCTACTTATGTTATGATATTATATTTGGGATTGTATAACCATATTACTCCGTGACTCTTTCTCTCTGTTGAGCTGGATATTGCACTTGTTGTTTTTATCTATCTGGTTTTTCGTGTCATACTTTTTCCTTCTAGATTGTGATTGAGTTTATCAGTATTTCATATTATATACCTCCGTACGGAGATGACAGGTTATTATATACTGTTTTGTTGGCTAGTAGACCTACAATATTCTACGTCGTTTTTACGGTATAGGCTGGGCGTTATCACGCACTTGTGCCCCTACCAAGGGTGCGGGTCGTGACACATTTTTAGTGGTGGCCCATGCAGGTCGAAAGTCGCAATTAGTACGATGTCGTAGTGGCGCTCGACTTAGAGTGCTGTTACGAGCCTGCAGTACGTATTTAGGATAGGCTATAGGCTAAGTTACTCAATCACAAAATAGGAAAACTTCCACTTGTTGATCTTTTAACTGTCCTTTGATATTGATTTTTGTATTCTAACTGTCCTCTTGATATAATAATTCATGTGCCATATTAATTTCCTTCTTTTATTCTATCTTCAGGATGGTGCAGACCAGGTCTCAGCATCCTGAGTCCGCGGACATGGAGAGGTCTGCTATGACTCGCAGACCTGATCCAGACACTCATGTTGCAGTCGGGGTGTCGGCAGCAGCTCTTGGGGGTGCTCCTCTGCCAGTTTCGAGGGTTGATCCCGGGGTTGCTAGGACTATTCTGGCCGTAGTACCAGTGGTTGATATGGGCGCTCTTCCTCCTTCTGTACAGCGGATTCCCCCGCCAGTTACAGACGTACTTCCACCTCCACCTCCTCTGCCTACAGATATTGGATAGATGCTTACTTTCCTCCAGCAGATGCTGGAGACTTAGAGAGCCCAGGCCGAGGCTCAGCAGAGGCAGACAGACGCGATACGTCAGGGCATGGAGGATGTCCATTAGTTGGCCCTTGCAGCCGTGGAGCAGAGGGATCCGTATCATAGGACGCGACCGAGGTACGGAGATATCCAGGACTTCAAGAAGCTTGGGCCCCGTGACTTTAGCAGGACCGAGGGTGTGGTCTATGCAGATGATTGGCTCGAGGATATCGAGCGGCAGATGAGGGCCTCCCGTCTCGCAGACGACCTGAAGGTCGAGCCGGTAGGTTTGCAGTTGCTAAACATTGCACGCACCTGGTTCAGGTATGAGTCAGCCCTAGATGGAGAGGGCCATACTTGGGCAGAGTTCAAGCTTCTCTTCAAGAAGAAGTTCTTTTTCCATACAGACAAGATCGACCTGGTGCGACAGTTCCAGGATCTGCAGCAGGGCAGTTTATCTGTGGAGGAGTATGCCACTGAGTTCGACCGTCTGAGCCGATACGCGGAGTACATGGTTCGAGACCCGGAGATCAGGGCAAGCCGTTTCAGGGAGGGGCTGACTTGGGATATCAAGATCCTCATTCCCTCCTTCTACGAGATTTATACCCAGATCTACGCGGAGGCCCGCAAGGTAGAGCGGGAGTGGGGCTTGAAGCCCAAGAGGGAGCGTGATCTTTTCTCGGGGGCTACTAGCAGCGCGGAGGTTGCTAAGCGCCCTCAGCTTCAGCATCTTTCTTTCCAGCATCACCAGCCGCAGGTTCAGGCCAGAGCACCGGTTCAGCAGGTGCAGCACACTCAGCCGAGGCAGGCACAGCATGGGGCTCCTTGCCACTTCTGCAAGAAGCCTGGTCACATTGGAAGGTTTATCGGAAGAGGCTAGGAGTGTGTCTCTTTTGCGACGGCGCAGGCCATCAGTTGAGGGAGTGTCCAGTGAACCCTCGTGTTACTGGTACATCTTAGAGGGCGCCAGCGAGAGTACCTGCAGTACAGCCGAGGGGTCCACTTCCGACCCAGCAGCAGCGGTTTGTACAGCACCACCAGCAGCGGGGTGTTTAGGGCAGGGCTTTGCTCTTGCAGCCGAGGAGATCGAGCCAGTCGCAGATGTTGTTCCAGGTTCGGTTCTTCTTGATTCTTTTCCTGCCTTAGCATTGTTCGATTCAGGTACTATGCACAGTTTTGTGTCAGTTTCTCTTGCACTTAGGCACAACATTATTGTTGAATATCTGGGTAGGACTTACAAGATTATGACCGGGGGAGGCATTATCCTGGTTAATAATATTTGCAAGGGACGGAGAGTTACTCTGGAAGGCCGGGATTTGAGCGCGTGCTTGCTCGTAATGTCACTTCTGAGGTACGATGTGGTACTCGATATGGACTGGTTGAGCAGGCACCATGCTAGCATAGATTGTAGAGCAGGCAGAGTATTGTTTAGTCCGCCAGGAGAGCCAGAGTTTCAGTTTGTCAGAGGAGCAGCGGAGCCGAGAGATGGATTCTGTGGAGCCTTGTTGGCAGGACAGGAGTTGTCGTATCCATTTATTACAGATTTTTTGGATGTCTTTCCCAAAGAATTGTCGGGGATGCCGCCGGACAGAGATGTTGAGTTCACGATAGACTTGATGCCGGACGTTGAGCCGATTTCTCAGAATGTCTATCAGATCAACAACAGTGAGTTGGCGGAGCTGAAGAAGCAAGTCGACGAGCTGCAGGACAAGGGCTTTATCAGATCCAGTTCTTCGCCTTGGGGCACGCCAGTCCTGTTTGTTCCGAAGAAGGACGGTACGATACGGATTTGTATCGACTATCGAGCGCTCAACAAATTCACTATCAAGAACAGGTATCCTTTTTCCAGGATTGATGACTTGTTTGATCAGTTAAACGGTACGAGGGTGTTCTCGAAGATAGACTTGCGATCGGGGTACCATCAGCTGAGAGTGAAGGGGATGACATCCCGAAGACTGCTTTTCGTACCCGCTATGGCCAGTATGAGTTTACCGTCATGCCGTTTGGGTTGACTAACTCCCCGACGGTATTCATAAACTTGATGAATAAGGTATTCCATCCATACCTTGACAAGTTCATGGTGGTCTTCATTGATGACATTCTCATCTATTCGAAGACGCCTGAGGAGAACGAGGAGCATCTGCGGGTAGTGCTGGAGACTCTGAAGAGGGAGCAGCTGTATGGAAAGCTGTTGAAGTACGAGTTTTTCTTGGATCGAGTGGAGTTCCTCGGCCATGTTGTATCCTGTGATGGGATTTCAGTAGATCAGAGGAAGATTGCGACGGTAGAGTCTTGGTCGACACCTAGTTCAGTTAT
>JANAVB010025999.1:2965582-2970340 GCA_029216955.1 Iris pallida
ACAACATATACCGTAAGATGGACTGGATGTCCACTTCACCTAGGAAGCTTGGTAGTAATGATAGTGTAGGCTAGTATCCTACTACCCTAGGAAGCCGGGAGTGAAACTCCTAAGCAAAAGCTACTTGGCCTTAGTGTTAGAGTGGAAGGGTAAATGGGATAAGTAAGGATAATGCCAAATTCTCAACATATGGGTTTAATACTTAAGATATAGCTAAAATTAGGTTATTATGGTTGGTAACGATTAGAAATAGTGGACTTGGACTAGCTTTGACCTTGGTTGACCACGGTTGACTATTTTGACGAAAAGTCAACCGAAGTCTAAAATTGACTAGAACTTGACCAAACTTGACCAGTTGACCTAAAGTCAACTGTTAGTCAACGTTAGTCAAGTTTGACCTAAAGTTGACCTAGAGTTGACCAAGGGTTGACCAGAGTTGACCAGTTGACCAAAAATCAACTGTAAGTCAACCGTTGACTTAAATCGACATAGTTTAATTTCGTTTGACTTGCATTGACCTAGTTTTACTTTGTTAGGCCTAATATGACTTAGATTGATCCTGTATAATCTAGTTGACTTTGTTTGACCTAGATTGACTTAGTTTGATGTGTCTTCACCTAGTTTGACTCAGTATGACTTAATTTTACTTCCAAACCATTATATTGATACAGTATTCCATCTATAGGTCCTCGAGGCACTGTTCTTGGACTCAGTCGACTTATCCACCATATTACAAGCGAGTACATTCTCTGATAACTTTTCCAATTTATGATGATTGTTATAATTCATGTAATTAGTGTAGATATGCTTATTCTCGACACATTGGTCACACGGATTGGTATTCATGGATCTTGACATGAGATGTTATTCCTCGTTATCTTGGTATATCTTGTGTAAGCCCCTTGTAGTTTTTGTGCAGTATATGGACACCGATTCTCGAGGAGACTTGCTCCCTTCTCGCAGAATCCCGTGTCGTAACGTGTCTTGCTTGGATCCACTCTACCAGTCGGAGGCAGGGAGTATTGGTGTAGATATGTGGTCAAAGCCAATTGTGCACCCATTGTGCACCTATGATTGTGAGTGTTGATCATACACCCCACGTATTATGCCAGGCCTGTTTCTATTGTACAAGTTTCCAAGCCGGCCACATATTGTAGCTAGTACTCACAGACCTAGATAGATGATTCTTGATTCTTGTACATACCATGATCAGTTTTACTTACCTTGTTCTAGCTCTAGATTACAGCTTACCTTGCCATGATACTCACATGTACATTCCATGATTTTCTTTATATACTCTCTATTTACAGTCTTATAGCTTTTGTCATATCTTGTGAACTGTTGTTAGTTGATTGTACTCGTTCCATCCTGACTGGACATATTGACAAATATTACAGATGCTGATGAGGGATTACAGTACCTACTACGGTCCGGATGACCTAGTGGGCTTAGACTTGGAGACCTTGGTCCAGCAAGGCTTAGCTCCGCCCGACGAGCCTCTAGCTTAGTTTAGTTAGAGTAGATATTTTGGACTGGACCTTGTCTCCAGCTTGCTACTTATGTTATGATATTATATTTGGGATTGTATAACCATATTACTCTGTGACTCTTTCTCTCTGTTGAGCTGGATATTGCACTTGTGGTTTTTATCTATCTGGTTTTTCGTGTCATACTTCTTCCTTCTAGATTATGATTGAGTTTATCAGTATTTCATATTATATACCTCTGTGCAGAGATGACAGGGTATTATATACTGTTTTGTTGGCTAGTAGACCTACAACGTTCTACGCCATTTTTACGGTGTAGGCTGGGCGTTGTCACGCACTTGTGACCCTACCTAGGGTGCGGGTCGTAACACCATCCAGGGATGAAATTATGACAAATTCTCAAAACTATTATTCGATTCACAATCAATTAATTTGAATCTCCGTTCGAATCATTCCTCAAATTCCAAGCACGCTCATCTATATCGCATAGACGATAACATCGTCGGATGGCATCCCTATCGCAACTACCCAATACTTTTATGAATCGAGTCTAACTCATTCTCGCCTGATGCAATTTGGAGTTATGCCCAGCCCGACTTAGCCAATCGTGCTTTACACCAACCATCTTTTAGTTTTGTCAAAAACTATTCTCATACAATTTGTAAAATATATAGACTTATTGTATAGACAACCCGTGGGATATTTGAGAGAGAGCGCACCAATGATATCGATTGCGGAACATCAGAGTTTGCAGAACATCATCGAAGTTAAAGAATTCAATCGAAAGTCCAAGGACGTAAAGCCGTGCTCTGATACCATTATGTCACGCTCCGGTCCCTTAGGACCGATCGTCCTCGCTAAGGCGTGATGCCGCGTGAGCCTAGATTGCGCTCACGCAAGGCAGGTTCCATAACGTCTGATTACAGGCTAAGCGATGAGGTCGTCGCACAGCAAGCAGAAACATTGATTAATACTAGCATAAACTTGAAAGAAAACACAAGTCATGTAAATAGCTCTTTATTGATATTGAAACAAAGATTACATTGGTGGGCACGAGGCCAAGATTACAATCACTCAAGCTTACTCTTCTCATAATACAAGTCACTCTGCTTTCTCTCTTTTCTTAATACAATTTAATAAGCCAGTGGATACTTCAGATAGGCGATGTCCATACATTATGTCTCATATAAGTCCAGACTCCAAGTGGTCGCGTGCCACGGAATGCCAAGAAACTCCGTGCCTCGACGCATCCAAGCGAGCTCCGCGCCAACGAGCTTCTACCTAAGCCTACATATGAAAACTTGTGGGTATCAGTACTCAACTGTACTGGTAGAGTGAGCTCCTCGCCCACCATACCAAACCAATATGTTCATTTACTTTTGTGTTAGTCCCCTTATGATTGTCTATCTACTCTTGTCTTAGTATCAGTTTTAAGACATAAATACTCGGCCTATTTTGTGTCTCTAGACCATCCCCGTGCCTTACACCATTATCTTACTTATACTTTGTCTCTACACCCTTCTCGTATCAACAACGTCAACTTATCAAGTCGTGCTTGCCGTTCGGCCATACTCATAAACGCAACTACACGATAGTACCCAATTTCCATGTGACCGTACTATAAGTCTATTGTGCTACATAGTCATATCATGAGACCTATTTGTGTCCATATTGAGGCCATGCCTTGCAACTCAGTGTGACTTAACCATATTATCGCCTCGCGTCCCTTGTTGCTTTAATCATCAACTAACTCGATCAAGATTTGTGAACTATATGTCATTAAACCAACTTTGCCCTTTGACGATCCATGGTCGCGAGTATTCTTCCATGTTGCCCAATCATTTTTACTCAACTCAGGAACGCCTTATTTGATAGCCCTTTTTCTAAACTCAATTGAATCAACCGTGGTTCGTGCAATAAAATACTAAGTCCGTGACATCGTGCCTTAAGCCAACTTATGCTCTATACGACACTACCGTCCAACTCATACTCCATATGACAGCTTTGAGACCGAAGGACTATGTGGTTATACCCAGCCGTAGAGCTCGTAGGACTGTACTTGCTACTACTCCGATAGCCTAACATAACCTTGCCTAACTCAATCCTACAACAACTTGACGAGCAAAGACTGCATCAGTCTTGCATCATGGGAAATGCACGTGATCGACTTTGAACAACCAAGTTCTTTCGGTGCCTAGACTTATGTCACAAGTCGTGCAATACAACTTAACTCGTGGGGCGAGCAAAGACTATGCCAAGCCATAGACACTGGAATCGTGCATGCTTTATCAAACATTTATGCGGGCAACGCCTATGACTTAGGGTAATTCATAGATTTATGGCAATACCAACTTTTCTTCTCCCAAGCCACGAGACGAAGGACCGAGTGTCATTATAAAAGCCATCGTGCAACACTTCTAAGCCGATCGTGGGACCTTTTTCTATGTTCTAAGTCAGTTTGACCCAAGTTGAGATTATTTCCTTAACTATACTGATTCGTCACTTTTATTATCAAGCCTACTTGTACATTTAAAAACTTTTATTTTATTAGTGCGAAGGCCAAGCTGAAGCAAGTTCACCGAAGCCACCCACCTGAACGAGGAGTCGCTACGACCGTGCAAATTTTTGAGCAAGCCATTGCATGGCTATGTCCGAACGCCATCGGCATTTCGATTCCTCTGATTGACTGAACGGGATGGGGCACTACAGCCGACGTCTTTTAACGCCGGCAACTCAACGCCTCGCTTTGCCCACGATGCCGAAGGCACCCCCGTCTTCACAACGCCTACGATAGCCGATGCCGCCCAGCCACCCGGAGGACGACGCCTTTACGACATCTTCTCGATGCGTGTAGGGCGCCGCATGACGAGCCGCGTAGTCGGCCATCGTTTATACCCGTGGTAGAATGGTGCCGGTACTCGCCGCCCGCGTGGCGCCCTAGCCGTTGATTTTCAATATATATATACATATATATATATATTATATATATATATATAATATATATATGAGAAAAAAATATATATATATAGGAGAATGAGAGGGGTTTGGGCTTGGCTTCCTCTGGAAGGAGCTCGTCCGCTCCTCGAGACCCCCTTCTCGCGCCCGGACGTGGCCGGCCGCTCTCCGGCGTTCCTCTCCCCGCCGAGGGTCCCCATTCCTTCCCGGCCACCCCGGTCTCTGCGGTTGGCCAGGCTTCCCCCGGCCGCTCCTCCCGGGGAGACCCTCCTCCCTCGGTGCAGCCGGCCGACGTCTGCCCGACGTACGACGGCCC
>JANAVB010025999.1:3019596-3124085 GCA_029216955.1 Iris pallida
TAATCATCAACTAACTCGATCAAGATTGTGAACTATATGTCATTAAACCAACTTTGCCCTTTGACGATCCATGGTCGCGATATTCTTCCATGTGCCCAATCATTTTTACTCAACTCAGGAACGCCTTATTGATAGCCCTTTTTCTAAACTCAATTGAATCAACCGTGGTTCGTGCAATAAAATACTAAGTCCGTGACATCGTGCCTTAAGCCAACTTATGCTCTATACGACACTACCGTCCAACTCATACTCTCATATGACGAGCTTTGAGACCGAAGGACTATGTGGTTATACCCAGCCGTAGAGCTCGTAGGACTGTACTTGCTACTACTCCGATAGCCTAACATAACTTGCCTAACTCAATCCTACAACAACTTGACGAGCAAAGACTGCATCAAGTCTTGCATCATGGGAAATGCACGTGATCGACTTTGAACAACCAAGTTCTTTCGGTGCCTAGACTTATGTCACAAGTCGTGCAATACAACTTAACTCGTGGGGCGAGCAAAGACTATGCCAAGCCATAGACACTGGAATCGTGCATGCTTTATCAAACATTTATGCGGGCAACGCCTATGACTTAGGGTAATCATAGATTTATGGCAAATACCAACTTTTCTTCTCCCAAGCCACGAGACGAAGGACCGAGTGTCATTATAAAAGCCATCGTGCAACACTTCTAAGCCGATCGTGGGACCTTTTTCTATGTTCTAAGTCAGTTTGACCCAAGTTGAGATTATTTCCTTAACTATACTGATTCGTCACTTTTATATCAAGCCTACTTGTACATTTAAAAACTTTTATTTATTAGTGCGAAGGCCAAGCTGAAGCAAGTTCACCGAAGCCACCCACCTGAACGAGGAGTCGCTACGACCGTGCAAATTTTTGAGCAAGCCATTGCATGGCTATGTCCGAACGCCATCGGCATTTCGATTCCTCTGATTGACTGAACGGGATGGGGCACTACAGCCGACGTCTTTTAACGCCGGCAACTCACGCCTCGCTTTGCCCACGATGCCGAAGGCACCCCCGACGTCTTCACAACGCCTACGATAGCCGATGCGCCCAGCCACCGGAGGACGACGCCTTTACGACATCTTCTCGATGCGTGTAGGGCGCCGCTGACGAGCCGCGTAGTCGGCCATCGTTTATACCCGTGGTAGAATGGTGCGGTACTCGACCGCCGCGTGGCCCCTAGCCGTTGAGTTTTCAATATATATATCCATATATATATATATTTATATATATATATAATATATATGAGAAAAAAAATATATATAATAGGAAATAGAGGGTTTGGGCTTGTTCCTCTGGAAGGAGCTCGTCCGCTTACTCGAGAGACCCCCTTCTCGCCCCGGACGGTGGCGGCCGCTCTCCGGCGTTCCTCTCCGCGAGGGTCCCATTCCTTCCCGGACACACCGGTCCTCGGTTGGCCAGGCTTCCCCGGCCGCTCCTCCCGCGGGGAGACCCTCCTCCCTCGGTGCAGCCGGCCGAGTCTGCCCGACGTACGACGGCCCCTCCTCCCTCCTCTCTCTTCCTCGGCGCTGCTGACGCCCCGGCGTCGTAGGCGTCGTCGAGCTCGGCGCCCACGGTCGGACTCGGCTCCCTCCTCATTGGCCCCGACCCACCGACCCTGTCGGCCGCCGTCTCCGCCGTCGTGCCGCACCCCTGCGCTGCGCTCCCCCCCCCGAGGCGACTCTCAGAGTCCACGAGCGCGCCTCGGATCCGCCTCTCCCCCGGCGTTCGGCGTCCCCGCGGCCGGGGTCCAGCTCCGCTCCGTCCGGTCGCCTCCTCCGTCTCTTCCGGCCTGGGTGCATCCGCCCTGGCTGTCGCCTTTCCGGACGCTTCCTCCCCCCGTGCCTCCCCCCGCCTCGGATCCCCCCATGGCGTCTCCCCCCGCTCCGGTGATATCCTCCCGGAGCTCCCTTCCTCCGCGCCTCCCCCTGCCTCGACGATCTCGCTCCACTGGCACTCTTCTGTCCTCGGAGGATCTGGTCTCCCTTCAGCATCGCCATGGGGGTCGAGCCCCTACTTCTAGCCCAGCCGCCGCCTAGAACCCTCGGCCGACGCTCCCCGCCTCCGCCGGGGCTCGTGATTCCCCTCGGGTCGCCTCCGGTCTCCGCCCGTCCCGACGGCTCCCTCCGACGCCCCTATCGTCGGCCGCCTGGGTCGACCCCCTTCTCCCCGTCCTGGCCCTCAAGTTTGTTGCCCCCCTCCCCTCCGCTTTCCTCCGCCAGGGCTTCCCTTTCGATCGCCTCCCCCCGCTCCCTCTTCTGCGCCTCCGGGTGCGCCCCCTCTCCGGCCGCCCTCCGCCGCGCCTCCAGAGCGATTCCCCTTCCGCCGTGGCCCCCCGCTCCTCCGTCTGGGCGTTGGCTTTCCGCCGTGCCCCCCGCTCCTCGGGCCCCACGTTGGCCCCTCGGGTTGTGCGCTGGCCCCTCGAGCAGCCAACCTCTCCCCTGGGTGCGTGGTTGTGGGCCTCGAGGTCTCATCGGGCCGCGCGCGGCCACGTTCCCCCTTTCACCCCCTTTCTGTTTTGAATTTTGAAAGGTGCGAGCTGGTGCCCGCTTGTGGGCCCAGTCCCTGTTCCTGTTTTTTTTGCTTGTTTTGGGCTGGTGCCCGCTTGTGGGCCAGTCTCTGTTCCTGTTTCTTTCAAAAAATTTCCTTCTTATATATTATATATATATATATATATATATATATTATATATATATATATATATATATATATCTATATATATATATAGATATATATATATTATAATTTTCATATTGGATGCACCTATATTGAAAAAAAAATCTAAATAATATTTTAGCAACTGTTTTCATATTTTCCAAAATAAAATATTACTATTAATAGCAATAACACATATATGGTATATATATTTACTATCCTTTATAATTAATAATAAACTCATATGTATGCATTTTTTATTATATGCACATGCAAGTATATATAGCCTATAACTTCCTAAAATGCACAAGAATATCTAAGAAAAGTATTTATACTATTTTTAAATAAATATCACTTCAATATCAAATAATATTGATGTATATAATACACATATAATAATTACTTAGGAAAATATATTTATTAGATCATTAAAATAAAATACGTAGGGGTGAGCATTCAGTTAATTCGGTTCAAACCGACCGAATAACTACAAACCGAATTGGACCGAAATCGATCATAAGCGAAACCGAACCCAATTGGCCCATAAGTGAATCAGCCTGAACCGAATTAAGTCATTTCAATTTTTGGTTTATTAGGTTTATTCGGTTTATTCGATTTTTTGGTTTATTTGTGCTTGTTTTATAATATAGTAACTAAAATATCTAAATTTATTTAGTATATACCTATAGTGTTGTGTGTGTGTGTGTGTGTGTGTGTTGTGTGTGTTGTGTGTGTGTGTTATTATATATATATAGACTAAAATTTCTTATTCGATTTTCGGTTTTGGATCGAAACCGAAACCGAATCTCTTATTCAGTTTGGTTCGATTCGATTTTTAATCCAAAATCGAATAATGATCACCCCTAAAAATATGACATACACACATAAGATATTATCGACATGAACGTCTTTAGACACACCGCATGACTACATGGTCTTGGGTTAGGTTTCGATCAAGTTCGGACTAGTTTGGTACAATCAGGTTTCCTATATAGTCAAAATTCCTAATAAATACTAATTAACCATTTATAGGGTGAAGTCACAACTTTGACTTGTTTTCCTAGTTGGGACACAACTATGGCTAGGCCTTCCTAGCATGGCTAATACACTAGTCAAAGTACACGACTACACTAATCGTGCCAAAATTCCTAATCGGCATGCACCTCAAAACTTAACCATGACTTAGGCTATATATATATATATATATATATATATATATATATATATATATATATATATATATATATATATAATATTAGGTTGTTATAAATATAATCATATATACAAAATTGTATTTAAGCCTATTTTGCTGTATAGTGTCCCAATAATAAGTCCAAAATAATTCTACTAGGTCATGGCAGCCTAACTTGGCTCTAACCAAGTGGGGTTGGCTAGGTTAGGGTCTATATAAATATATATATATATATATATATATATATATATATATATATATATATATATATATATATATATATATATATATATATATATTAGTCAAATCGAACTCGAAAAGTCAACCAAAGAGTCTCATGTGCCATTTGTAAATAAATAGCACATGGGTACTCGATTGAGTGGCACGCCCTTGACATGTGTGTCGTAGGCTCAAAATGGGTTAAACCATATATTCGGTCAAATGGTTTTGATCGATGTCGAGTTCGGAATTCACTTTAGAAGTTAGGTCTAGAATTATGGTAAACGGTCAAATAGCCCAAATTGACCCAAGTTGTGCGAAGTAAAAAGAATGTTAGAGAATAAGTTTGGATGGGACATAATATATCAAGATAAAGATAATCTTGTTTATTTCAAATCTCATGAGGGACGTTTCGAAAGATTTGCATTTCTTGTGCTCCAAAAATTAAAGCTAAGAAAAAGTACATATATAGTCATAACGAAAATAATAATAATCTAAGAAATAAAAAATCATATGAAATAAATAAAAAATAAATTCCAAAAATTAGGGTGCTTACACATTGCGAATGAAACCATATTTTTTTTATTCTATTTTAATTCCCTATGTATTATGTTCTTAGTTTTACCCAAAAACATGTTTATTGAAACTGTTTCTTCATGATTCATGACATTGTAATTGATTTTGGTTTGACCAAGGTTTTGATTGTCTAGATTATATTTGTGATGTGGTAGTGTAAACTAGGTATTGAATGTGATACCTAGGTTTCCATCCTCAAACCTAGTTCTAAATGTTGTAGGAGACCTACCCCTAGCATACTATAATTAGAATGAGTGGAATCGGGATATAGTTTTGGTCCTGAAGCACCTATTCCCGAGTTGTGTCTGCACAGTTTTGTGCACGTGGTATACATCTACCGGTATACCGTCGATATACCAGTTGCATATAGAATTTTGTGAGCATTGGGTTCTGTCTCAAATTGATGATTTCTCGATATATGCTAGTATACCGCTCTGATACTTTGGTTCCCATTTTCTGTTCTATCAAGATATGTCTATTTGTCGGCATAATGCTGGTACACTACTACTGGTGTACCGTCAATATACCGATCTGATACCCCGGTTCTAGATTTTTTCTATTTTCGTGTACTGATGTGTGGTGCGGGTCTAAGTTCTTTGCTAATATTGCCCTAATGATTCTTATTGTATTTAGTAATTATACCTGATTGACTGCTAGCCTGGTATAGGTGATACCTATTATCCCATCCAGAGTTTTATAGGATTTATTAATTGCCAGCCTATGATCATTGTTCGATGGATTCTTGTGAGCCAGTAGGCCGTAGCATTATTTCGTATCGACTTTCATAGTATCTTATGATAATGTTCCTAATTTGATGCCCATGAGGACTAGCCAACTAAGGAAGGGTTGGTAGATTGATTGATTGATTGATTGATTGATTGATTGATTGTACGATTGTCCCTATTTTCTGATCTAACTACTTGTATCCATGCTATATAATTAGCATTATACCCTTTGAGGTACTGGCCATGTTATCGTACCGAGTTGCTTCTATTCACTAGTGCACTACGGTGCTATTTTTGTTATTCCTGTACACTAAGGTGTGAGATATTGTACTCGAAATATTGTATTCATGATAGTATATTATATTATTTCCTGTACACATTTTCTCGTAGTTGGTTAGTGAATATAGCTTGGCTAGATAGGAGATTGTGTATTGATATTGTTGCATCTACAATCAGGACGAATCTAGGTTGGAACCTTTGAAAACTAATATGGATTCATACCTATCGTACCCATACTATATGGTACGACATCCGGGATGGATGATCATGTGCCTATGGCACAAGATTCCATAGAATTGCTATAGTTAATTAGGTAATTTAAAATTCGTAGATTCATCGGAAGAGAAAAGTATCTTGATATCATGTATTTGTTGGCCATCCATTAGATAATGTGATATCATTCACCTAGGTGGAGCATAGTATCCGATAATTATTATTGTTACTGACCAGTGTCTACGATATAGGAGTGTGGGACCATCAGTGAGACTGTTACCAACCCAACGTCCTTCCGAAGTCTAGTTATGGTTTGGCCAATCCCGATACGACATCGCACAATATTGATGGAACTGGGGATTCCTAGGACCCCTAGTTTAGTGTGTGTATTGATCGATGGAAGTTCAACAGATCTAAAACGTATTCTAACCCTTCATAGTGAAACTAGGGTTCACGAATTATACCTACGACGGGAAGAAGAAGGCAGTTTCCAACAACCTCGAGCAGAGATCATCTGCTCGTATTCCTTCCTCGGGTTGGACGTCGTGTGGACGATGATCTTCCAACCTTTTCTTCTCCTTGGTAGCCCTCCCTTTCTCTCCTTACGTGAATCAAGAATTTAGAGAAAGCATCTTGTTTCTGATGATCTCATGACGGCCAGATAATAGAGGATATATATATAAGGCTACGACAGGGACTATGAGAAAAAATTAGGATTAGGTCTCCTAACGCATCCGGGTATCCCGTGTTCATCCCGAACACACAACCCAGGCCCATTAATAATAGCTCGGTCCACTAAAGAGCTATTGTTGCACTTCCTAATCCTAAATTATGATTGTGGGCTCCTTTTATTATATACTTATTTGGCTCCCCATGTTAAGATATCAAATGTACATTGATCAAATTAAGTTATTGACAACTATATTGATCGACATCTTTTATCCTTAAGTAGTGCCACTCAATTTTATTTGTCATGTCGAATATAATCCACCTACAGGGTTTACATGATAATCCTTATGAGCTCCTTAAGGGGACATCATCAACCCGACGTATCGAAATATGAATTTCTTTTATAATCAACAACCCATCATACATACAATATCATTATCCAATTCATAGAGGTTGTTGACCCATAATGAATCTCACTCTTGTATGAGTCAAAGTAATGCACACTACATATACATGTCTGTTATTATATCCGGATTAAGAGCATAAGCATCTATAATAACAGAGGTGTCTGTTCTCTTATATAGTCAGTACAAAGAGAACAATCTCAAGTGGACTTATTCAATACACACAAAGTGTACTAGTATAAACCTATAGTCAGGATAGACTAATACCATATTATACTACAACATTTCCAATGAATTGTCCAAGTCTATCTAGGTTGTGAACTATTTATATATTCCATAGGAAACTGATAATATGATCTTCTGTGTGACATCACACACCATATTATTTAGAATATAGAATATCAGACAATTGCATTAATACTTGAAACAAATACAATATGCAAACATTTGTGATCGTAAATATTTTAGAAGATTTATTCCTATCACATGATTATATTATGTTCTGACTGCAACTAACGATGTGATCGTAAATATTTGACACTTAGGTTTTTATTTTGTATAGCTAGCTTCATGATTATTTTGAGAGTGTCAGAGACGTCTTGCTACTTTATCATACATCTTCTATATTTATGTTCTTGTTTAACTGATAAAGATATAACATGTTATGTGAGACCATAGGTGACTTGTATTGTAGTATATACCCCCATGTCTAGGGATAACCATGACCATATTGTGGGGTACTAGCGTATTTCGTTGTACGTAGCTGGCCATGCCACCCTCGTTCTCCGTATTCGGTACTGGAGCATGATATTACTAGATCGTTTAACTAGAATGCTAGAGTTAATGTGTAAAATTAAATCATATTTATAGTTATATATTAAGTTAACTTATGTTAAGCAAGATGTTTACATGCATGACTTGCATGATACTGCTAACATCCTTTATAATAGACGGGGTATTCATCTAAAATATAGTAAAATTTCTATTTAATATCATTGGTAACATGTGTCACTTGCAGTTTGTTACTATTCTATTATAACCAGTTATTAAGAGTTGGTTTTACACATTGTTGGTTACAAGACTATAAGTAATGTACTAACATGTTGCATACAAAACTTAAATTGCATATGGGATCTGAGGTGCATATATAGCTTCTTATCTTGTACATTCGTGAAAAAACTTTGAGGTGTTGGAGTACTCCCACTCTCCGTATTCTAGATTTAGGACGTGATAATAGTTGAAACACGTAGGAAATTAGTTGGGCCATTGTTGTAATGGATTCAAACGTGGGGAAAGAGATGTCCGTATGGTGGTGGTGGGAGTAAACTTCTATTACATAGCATCGGTTGAATATTGTGGATGAAGACGGACGAGTGCGCAGGGGGGGAGGTTGGATCATAAGCTTTCCTTGACCGTCTCCATGAGAGAAATAGAAAAGTGGAATGAATGACTTTACCAACCCCCCTTTTCTCTCTCTCTCTCTCTCTCTCTCTCTCTCTCTCTCTCCTGCCTGGTGGGGTACGTATTAATAGAGGAAGGGAAAATTTATGAAATGCCCAAAAATTTAAAAAGTTTTATGAAAAACCCACCCCAAAATAAACTTTCATCGCGTGCCCAGTATTAACTTAAAAATTAAAAAAAGGGCACGGCATGACCCTTTTGCCCTTCTAATTTATTAAGAATATCAACAAACCCAGCAAGTTTTATGAAAAATGGTTCGATTCCAGACTCTTCAAAAAAGTGTCTCTATCGCTCCCTCCTCTTCCATACTCTGTTCTGTTGCGATTTTAGGTCATCTCCTCCAAAAATCTTAGAAATTTCTTACAAGAAATCGCCAGCGAATCTCCATCACAATGTCGCAATCATCAGCAATGGATGTAGACCAAGTTAGAGAAGAAGGAGAAGAAGTAGTTGCTGGAAAGCAAACGAAAGGAGGGAAGAAAGTTAAGAGGGTTGCTCGTAGACGAACCGCTCAAAAAGAAAAAGAAGTGCAAGAACCAGTAGAAGAACAAGAACACGGAGAACAACAAGAACAAGATCAAGAACAACAAGAAGCAGTAGCAGGGGGAGAAGAAGAAGAAGGGAAGAAAAAAGGTAAAACTTTGAGTCTTGTTCATTCTCCGTTTATATTGACGCGGCAAATGAAAATGATCATTCTCCGTCTATAAAATACACGGAGGATGCCCTTTCTGTGTCATTTGAACTAGAAATGGCCATTCTCCGTCTATTTTGAGACGGAGAATGGCATTCTCCGTGTTTAAACACACGGAGAATGTTCATTTCTGTGTTTTTGACCTAAAGAACGAGCATTCTCCGCCTAATATGAGACGGAGAATGACATTCTCCGTCTGTAAAATAGATGGAGAATGAACTTTCTTCTTGCATTAACCTAGAGAAATGAACATTCTCCGTCTCACTGACACGGAGAATGCCATTCTCCGTCTATTTTATAACGGAGAATGACGTTCTCTGTCTATTTTGACGCGGAGAATGGCATTCTCCTTGTAATTTGACCTAGAAAATGAGCATTCTCCGTCTTACTGACGCGGAGAATGGCATTCTCCGGGTCAAAAGAGACGGAGAATGCCATTCCCCGTGTTAAAACAAAACGGAGAATGACATTCTCCGCCTAATATGAGATGGAGAATGGCATTCTCCGCCTTACTTAGACGGAGAATGCTCATTCTCCGGGACAAAATAAAGGGAGAATGTCATTCTCCTTGTATTTTGACCTAGAGAATGAGCATTCTCCGTCTTACTGACGCGGAGAATGAGCATTCTCCGTCTTGCTAACGCGGAGAATGGCATTCTCCGTATTAAAACACGCGGAGAATGGCATTCTCCTTGTAATTTGACCTAGAGAATGAGCATTCTCCGCCTTATTGAGACGGAGAATGTCATTCTCTGGGTCAAAATAAAGGGAGAATGCCATTCCCCGTGTTAAAACAAAACGGAGAATGACATTCTCCGTCTATTTTGAGACGGAGAATGGCATTCTCCGTCTATTTTAAAACGGAGAATGGCATTCTCCCTTTATTTTGATCTAAAGAATGAACATTCTCCGCCTAATATGAGACGGAGAATGGCATTCTCCGCCTTACTTAGACGGAGAATGCTCATTCTCCGGGACAAAATAAAGGGAGAATGTCATTCTCCTTGTATTTTGACCTAGAGAATGAGCATTCTCCGTCTTACTGACGCGGAGAATGAGCATTCTCCGTCTTGCTAACGCGGAGAATGGCATTCTCCGTATTAAAACACGCGGAGAATGGCATTCTCCTTGTAATTTGACCTAGAGAATGAGCATTCTCCGCCTTATTGAGACGGAGAATGTCATTCTCTGGGTCAAAATAAAGGGAGAATGCCATTCCCCGTGTTAAAACAAAACGGAGAATGACATTCTCCGTCTATTTTGAGACGGAGAATGTCATTCTCCGTCTATTTTAAAACGGAGAATGGCATTCTCCCTTTATTTTGATCTAAAGAATGAGCATTCTCCGCCTAATATGAGACAGAGAATGACATTCTCCGCCTTACTTAGACGGAGAATGCTCATTCTCCGGGACAAAATAAAGGGAGAATGTCATTCTCCTTGTATTTTGACCTATAGAATGAGCATTCTCCGTCTTTCTAAAGCGGAGAATGGCATTCTCCGTTTTAAAACACGCGAAGAATGCCATTCCCCGTGTTAATACAAAACGGAGAATGCCGTCTATTTTGACACGGAGAATGGCATTCTCCGTTTGAATACAAAACGGAGAATGCTCATTCTCCGTCTATTTTGACACGGAGAATGACATTCTCCGTCTAATATTAGACGGAGAATGGCTTTCTCTTTATTATAATAAAGAAGAATGTTGACGTAAACCTAATTGTTGTTGTTTTTAGGGAAAAAACTGTCAGGAACAGAGACGAAAGACTTTTCCGTGCAACATTCACCCCAGTACTCTCTCTCATGGATGAGGTGAAGGAAAAGTTTCGCCATTTGCCTGAAGCAGTTGTCGAAAGCTTGAAGAATGTAGGATTCTACGACTTCGTAGATGTATTCTACAGAAATAAGGTGAAAAAATCAGAACTATCTAAAGTCACCCAAGGTCTGGAGAAGTTGATGGGGACTTATTTGGAAGAAGATGGAATTGAATATTTCCAATTGAGCAGCAGTGTCAAAGTAGCACCAACTGCTGATGAGATGGCAACCATTTTCGGTCTGCCAATGAATGATGACACTGAAGTTGATGATAAGTATTTGAAGATCATCACTGAGAAGCAGAAGACCCCCCCACCAGCAGACTCATTCAGTATGTGTACAAAACACTTCACAAGATTGCTGAAAAATTCCAAGGGCAAAGGTGCTGAAGTCTCAAACGCTGAAGTTAGGAAAAGGATATTAGAGCTGCTGGGGGGCAAAAATGCAAGTCCCGATGAGGTGGCCAAGTTAATAGTATTCAACTTGTGCCAAACAGCATTCTTCACCAGAATGGGGGGGTCGAACTTGCCATACAAGTTCTTCGCTCTGGTGGAGAGCATAGATGTTATAAAAAGCATCTGTTGGCCTCGGATTATACTGGGGTACGTTATGGACAGCATAAAGAGGGCTGTCACAAAATCTGAAGATGGTGATGTTGATATATCGTACAAGAAGATTGAAGGTTGTACGATATACTTCTTGTATTGGTTTGCAGAGCACAGTCGACTGGTAGAAAGGAAGTGCAAACCAACAGTCGCATCTCCGAGATTCTGCACATGGGATGGGAATAAAATCTCAATATTCCTAAAAAATGAATATCAAGGTGCTAAAATGGATTCAGATTTGATATTCAAGGATATTGTTGCATTGAATGTTGATGAACTTGAAGAAGTCCCAGCAGAGCAGCAATATGTAGAAGGTGGAGACAATTCTGTTGATGAAGAAGAAGCTCAAGCTGAAGCTCAAGCACCAGCACCCTCTACAGCTGACAATGTAGATATGTTGCGTGTCTTGCAGGAGAAATCTCAGCTTATCGCTGAGAATGAGCAACTCCAGGAAAGAGCCCAGCAACTAGCGGCAGATGTAGCCCAACAACGTGCTGTGGGGCTCGTTGCTGATGGCTTGGAGAAGGAGTTAGACTCTTTAAGGAACGAGAAATCGCTCCTTATTGATGATAACAAGAAACTCCTTAAGCGAGTTGAGGAACTGGAGGCACAGGGGTCGGAACTAGACTCCCTGAGAAAGCAGAAGTCTGAGCTTACTGCTGATAATGAGAAGCTTCGTCAACATGTTGAGGAGCTACTTCTAAAAGGTAAGATTTTATATTTTTTGTCTATTTTAATCTGTAATTACATGTATCTAACAAGGAGAATGACCATTCTCCGTTATAAAATAGACGGAGAATGTCATTCTCCGTATTAAAACACACTTAGAATGACATTTTCCGTCTATTTTGACATTCTCCGCTAGTATTTTGACACGGAGAATGATATTTTCTGTATTTTGACATAGAAATGATCATTCTCCGTATGTTTTGACACGGAGAATGACATTCTCCGTCTAATATTAGACGGAGAATGTCATTCTCCGTCTAAATTGACACGGAGAATGTCATTCTCCGTCTATTTGGAAACGGAGAATGACATTCTCCGTCTATTTTGACACGGAGAATGTCATTCTCCGTCTATTTTGAAACGGAGAATGTCATTCTCCGTCTAAATTGACACGGAGAATGACATTGTTTTTAAAAAGAAGATTATATAATATTGACATCATA
This sequence comes from Iris pallida, assembly GCA_029216955.1. NCBI lineage: Eukaryota > Viridiplantae > Streptophyta > Magnoliopsida > Asparagales > Iridaceae > Iris > Iris pallida. Next base: position 3,032,288 of record JANAVB010025999.1, read on the forward strand.
CCTCTTGTTCTTGTTTGTTTTTATATCAGTAAAAATGACAGAGGATCTGAAAAAAGAGAATGAAAAGCTAACTAATGATAATAACAGACTTCTAGAGGAAGTTGCCTCGTTGAATGACGAAGTCAAGAATAAGAACGATACAATCGTTAACCTTGAAGCAATGGCTAGAGCATTGGAAAGAGGGGATACTCAAGCAGTTCCCCAGAAGCATTACACAAGATCAAATGTACCTGCTGCAGATGAGGATGATTTTACTACATTGCAAAAGAAGAAAACATCCGATGCTACAACAAGTAAGAAGGCAGGTCCTGGTCGGAAAAGAAAAGCTGCTACTAGTCCCAGTAAGAATGTAGCTCCTGCTGGGAAAAAAAAAGCTCCTTCCAGCCCCGAGAAGGTCGACAATAAAAAGGAGATGTCAGCTCCTGAAGAACTTGAGGAAGAATCTCCTCAAACAGCAAAGCTTGTTAGAGATGGAAAAATGCTGATGCAATGTCCGAAGCTCAGACTTTGGAACGTTGCAGACGATGAGCTGAAGCAAGTATACAGGAGCATCGTATACACAAGAAGGATGTCTCCAACGTAAGTATTCTAAACTTGAACCAATTTCTGTTTAGAATACTTATGTATATATGTACTTTCCAAGTGCAATGATCATTCTCTATTGGAGTTATTTTTTATGCAATTTTATCATTAGCCTATATTATTATCATAATCGAAACTAAATTTATGTGCAGTGATTATGTATATATGTACTTTCCAAGTGCTCCAGAAGAGTGTAAAATAAGAAGAAGAAATAATGATGTCAGCATGTTGTTAAGTGCTAAAGATTTTCAAGACATTATAAATGAGGCGGATATAGAAGCCGGTGTTATGAACTACCTAATAAAGCTTATGAACGACGTTCAAGCCGAATTAAGGCAGAACATTCAGTCAAGCTCGCAGGGTGCACAATGTAAATGGTTTGCAATCATGATGCCCCATTCATTGGTAAGAATCGAAACTGAAAAATAAATATTAATGTGTACAGCTACTAATAGTGTTGTAAAAAACTAACTCATGTTATTATTTTATTTTATTTTCTTCTAGAAAACAGGGTACTGCCAAGATTATCGATAAAGAAAATCCAACAGAAGGAGCAGTGTACAATTTCAAAGTTGATATAGAAGATTTTATAATGGAGCTGGAAGATGACATTGAATGGCTATTCGTGCCACTCTTCCGCGAGGAGAATAAACACTATACGCTGCTGGCATTCAACTTCAGCTCCTATGTTTGGACGCACTACAACTCATTGCGGAAAAACACGGGCGCTAAGGGAATCCAGGATGCAGTATACATGAAGAATAAAATTGAGCCAATTATAATAAAGAAGATTGCATTGATGAGTAATAAAAGCCCAGCAATCTCGGAATATGAAACAACAGAGCTCAAGGTTTGCAAAGAATGTCCACAGCAACTAACACCCAGCTGCCTTCTGTATGTTTCATATTATATTGAAAAGTTGTCGAGATATCCATTTGATTTACAAAAGAAAACAAACAAACAAGTTCACAATACTATTGTAAAGAGAAGGCTAGATTTGGCTAAGGCTTTGCTTATGAGTAAATGTGCAATTCCTTTTGTAAAATGACAATGTAAATTGGCTAACAAATTCAATGTATATATTCTGTTTGTCAGGTTTCTTTTGTAATGTATTTGTTTTCCTTTGTATTGAAATTCAATTTTACGACTAATTTACATTGTTCTATATATGTAAATCTGTTTTGTTAAAGTTCTGTTGTTTGATTCAAACCTATAATGTCATTATCTGTGTTAATACAAACCTATAATGTGTGCATTTGGAACTTAGAAATGGCCATTCTCCGTTTCGTATGAGACGGAGAATGCCATTCTCTTTGTATTTTGACCTAGAGAATGAGCATTCTCCGTCTTACTGACGCGGAGAATGGCATTCTCCGTTTTAAAACACGCGGAGAATGGTTATTCTCCTTCTATTTTGACTTATAAATGGCCATTCTCCGTCTTAGGGACGCGGAGAATGCCATTCTCCGTGTCCAAATAGACGGAGAATGTCATTCTCCGGGTCAATAGAGACGGAGAATGCCATTCTCTTTGTATTTTGACCTAGAGAATGAGCATTCTCCGTCTTACTGACGCGGAGAATGGCATTCTCCGTTTTAAAACACGCGGAGAATGGTTATTCTCCTTCTATTTTGACTTATAAATGGCCATTCTCCGTCTTAGGGACGCGGAGAATGCCATTCTCCGTGTCCAAATAGACGGAGAATGTCATTCTCCGGGTCAATAGAGACGGAGAATGCCATTCTCTTTGTATTTTGACCTAGAGAATGAGCATTCTCCGTCTTACTGACGCGGAGAATGGCATTCTCCGTTTTAAAACACGCGAAGAATGATTATTCTATGTATTTTTGACCTAGAAAGGAACATTGTCCGTCTTAGGGACGCGGAGAATGCCATTCTCCGTTTCGTATGAGACGGAGAATGTCATTCTCCGGGTCAAAAAAGACGGAGAATGCCATTCTCTTTGTATTTTGACCTAGAGAATGAGCATTCTCCGTCTTACTGACGCGGAGAATGGCATTTTCCGTTTTAAAACACGCGGAGAATGGTTATTCTTTGTATTTTTGACCTAGAAAGGAACATTGTCCGTCTTAGGGACGCGGAGAATGCCATTCTCCGTGTCCAAATAGACGGAGAATGCCATTCTCCGTGTCCAAATAGACGGAGAATGTCATTCTCCGGGTCAATAGAGACGGAGAATGCCATTCTCTTTGTATTTTGACCTAGAGAATGAGCATTCTCCGTCTTACTGACGCAGAGAATGGCATTCTCCGTTTTAAAACACGCGGAGAATGATTATTCTTTGTATTTTTGACCTAGAAAGGAACATTGTCCGTCTTAGGGACGCGGAGAATGCAATTCTCCGTTTCGTATGAGACGGAGAATGTCATTCTCCGGGTCAAAAAAGACGGAGAATGCCATTCTCTTTGTATTTTGACCTAGAGAATGAGCATTCTCCGTCTTACTGACGCGGAGAATGGCATTCTCCGTTTTAAAACACGCGGAGAATGGCATTCTTTGTATTTTTGACCTAGAAAGGAACATTGTCCGTCTTAGGGATGCGGAGAATACCATTCTCCGTGTCCAAATAGACGGAGAATGTCATTCTCCGGGTCAAAAAAGACGGAGAATGCCATTCTCTTTGTATTTTGACCTAGAGAATGAGCATTCTCCGTCTTACTGACGCGGAGAATGGCATTCTCCGTTTTAAAACACGCGGAGAATGGTTATTCTTTGTATTTTTGACTTATAAATGGCCATTCTCCGTGTATCTAAAACGGAGAATGATTATTCTCCGTGTTAAAACACACGGAGAATGGTCATTCAATACATTATAAAGTCAGAGAGTATAAAGGAGAATAAGTTCTTATGCTGATATGCAGAATTCAAACTATTACCATTGATATCAAAAAATGTAAGATATGTATTCAAAAAACAATTTCTAGTTATATAAAGAAGGAATATATTTGTATGTATTAACGAGGGGGCGCTGCCCCCTCGACCACCGTAGCAGCACGTGGAGGCAGAGGACAAGTGCTGCGATTGTGATTGCATAATTCAAAACAATTCTGGCACCTTATCTTTCTCTTCTCTTTTCCCTTGTTCTCATATTTGCTCTTGTAACGGTCCACTTTTGGTCGTCCAGGACCACGTTTCGGAACAGGGGGTAGAACAACATCAGTGGGATTATTTTCAAACTGTTTTTCGCAATCTGGAACAGGACGAATAGCACATGAATATAACTTCCGGTAATAATCTGATGTCCAATACTGCTCCACAAAGTCGTAAACAGATTTATCTGAACCAACTCTGATGCATTGTATTGCATGGCTGCATGGGAATCCATATACCTTCCATCTACGACAACTACAATGACAATCAAGAAGATTCACCATGTGGGAGGAAGTATCTGCGATCACCTCAAATTCGAAATCACCGGACCGATATACCCTATAACACATGCCATCATCTGTAAGCTGCTTCAGCATATCCTCAGCGTATGGAGTCAATTTGCTATTCAAACCAATTGCATCCTTGTGGCGATCCGAAATCATCTTCATCATCTTCACACGGATGACATTTACAATTGCTGAAATAGGCAATTTCTTCTCAGCCTTTATCCATGCATTGAATGACTCTGCACAACTAGAAGCAACCTCACCGTATCTACATCCCGGGAAGAATGCGTTTGACCAGTGTTCAGGTTTTTGTTTATTCATCCAATTCACAACATGACCACAATTCAGATCATAAATCTTCTTGATTGCTTGTCTATACCCACCTTTATACAGAAAAACAAATAAGTAATAAAGAATTAGGTCAATTCACAAAATTATGAAAAAATAAGTGCATTCTCATAAGGATAATAGTCATTCTCCGTTCAAAAGCTAACGGAGAATGATATTCTCCGTTCTATGCAAGACGGAGAATACCATTCTCCGTTCAAAAGCTAACGGAGAATGCTATTCTCCGTTCTATGTTGGACGGAGAATGGTCATTCTCCGTGTGATTGAAACGTAGAATGACTATTCTCCGTCTTACTGACACGGAGAATGGTCATTCTCCTTGTTAAATTAATGGTAAATGCATAAAAAATGTGCATATATCTGTCTCATTAACACACCTGGAGTTAGAGCATATACTGCTTGCCTCCAAGCTTCAAGTACATGCGGATACAATCTTTCATTTCCTTTCTCTTTCATCGGTATGTTATTCTTCATGTGATAATAGCAATAGCTATGGTAATCATTAGGAAACACTTTAGGGACTTCAGAAACTAAACCAGTGCCTTGATCCGAAAGAAAAACAATACGCCTACTACATCCAACAACATTCTTTAGATTTCTAAGGAACCATTCCCAATTATCGCCATCTTCGCCTGAGACTATACCGTATGCAATAGGGTAGAACTGTTGGTTACCATTCTTCGCTGTAGCAGACATCAAACATCCTCTAAATCTACCTGTAAGGAAAGTAGCATCCAAATATAGCATTGGACGACAATATTGAAAGCCTTCTACGCAAGCCCCATATGAAAGAAAAAGCCGCTCAAACCTCATTGATGAATCATCTTTCTGGAAGTCGATAACGGAACCATTATTGGTTTCCTTTACCTTGTTGACATACCAACACAAGTCACTGTAAGATCTAACATCATCTCCGTACATTTCCTGGTGCACCAGCCTAATGCCATGGTATGCCTGCCCGTAGGTAACAGATAAGCCGTAGTCGACCTTGAAATCATCGACAACAGATTTTGCTGACTTTTTAGGATGCATCCGAACAATGTCACTAACCAAATTTTTCACAAACTTTGCTGGAACAACCTGATTACCTTTATCCATATAGCCAGCTCCACAATTATGTTCTCCCACATACCTCTTCACCTCAAAAATTTGATTATCTTTCGAAATAGATATAGCATGGAAGCTCCACAAACAAGCATGTGTCTTGTAATTCTTGCAGCAAACAGTATACCTCCCCGGCTCAGATTTCAAAATGTGAAATGGATGACGAGATTCAAAACATACCTTTCTAACAGCATTCCTAACTTCTTCAACACCATTTAGAAAAATCTGACCAACACCAGTAATTGATCCAGGCCACATATCCGATTTCCTCTTCTTCACTGTCTCAGTTGAGCCCTCATAAAATTGTACTACTCGTTTGTCCTTTACAGTAGGAGAAGATCTACTCAAAGAACTAGAGGAGGAAGACGAAGGTCCCATGTGAAAGCTTTGACAAGGAAAAGATGTTGATGAAGAACATTGAGAGTATATTTGCTCCACAAATAGATCAAAACTCACATCATGAGTACCGTTAAAACCACCAACCAATGAGCGAAGCCAAAAATCACTTTCAACATACAGTTCAGTCCCATCAGAGTGCAAAAACCTGAAACGGAAGGAAAGTGGATCCAAAGAAGTCCATCGATCGCACACTTTATTCTTTAAAAAATCCACGGTACTTTCATGTGTGACACGGCAGGAAACTATGTCTCCCTTGAAACAAATGTTAACTAAACAACTTGATTCCATATCTTCCCCCCTGATAACATAAAAACATAAGAGGCCACAAATAGAACAATAAAATTCTCATCTAATAATGATTATTCTCCGTCTAAAAACAACGGAGAATAAATATCATCAGTTGGAACTAACTTATAATGATCATTCTCCGTCTAAAGTAAAACGGAGAATGTCATTCTCCGTCCTAATTAAGACGGAGAATGTCATTCTCCGTCCTAACTAAGACGGATAATGTCATTCTCCGTTCAAATTAAAACGGAGAATGTCATTCTCCGTCCTAATTAAGACGGAGAATGGCATTCTCCGTCCTAAAAACAAAACGGTTAATGATCTTTATAAGAAGTAATTGTCATTCTCCTTTAAAATATAACGGAGAATGCTATTCGCATAAAATAACAAGATTAAATATCTCACTAACATTTTCTAAGTTAATAATCTTCATAACAAAATCAAATTCAGCATAAATTTCGAGATATACGAAGCTGATGGATGAATTTCTACAGATCTGAACTCTCACCTTGTTTTAAGATCTATAAAAAGACGGAGAAGAAGATCTTCTATCCACAATTGACCTAATCGCCGAAAACCACGAAGATGATGTTGATGATGATGATGATCGATGATGATGAAGGATGATCGACGTTCGACTGACGAAAACCACAGTGAACTACGAACGATTCTGCGATCTCTAATAAAGATTATATCAATGGATTTCAAATTTCTCGTGAAGAAGAAGAAGAATACGAATTTCTCAATCCAAATCTGAGTTTGCGAATTCATAATTATATATAGATGTCCAAATTTACGCGAAGGGGTATTTTGGAATTATGATAATGGCAAATTTTGTAAATACATAGCAACTAGAGAGAATCTTGAAATATTTAACGTGTAAAAACTTAATTCTGGGCATTTCATAAAAATAATCCAGCGGGTGGGCATTTCATAAAAGCCCACCCCGAAATTGGGCTTCTCAGCAATTTTCAGATAGAGGAAAGGGGTGTGCCCTCATGAATGGAAACCCCTCCAAGAACGGTAACTCCTAACTTGTATGGGCTTTGGGCCTTTTGGACTTCATTTATCTCTCCTCTCGTTATATGTTGGCATAAATCTATGTACATAGAGATTTGGCTATAAAGAGAGAGAAAGGAGTACACAAACTTTTGAATTTTTTGCTGCTTCTCATATAAACTTCTCAAATTTCATTACAAGTTATTTTTGGTGCAAAATTCTCCTTTCCGGCTTTTAATTGTTGGACAATTCAACCTGGATCTCCTGGTCCATCTTTTTAAGGTTGACTTGCGCAAAGGATGTTCTAGTGCAATGAGATTATTTACTACTGTAGCTCTATATATAAATGAAGATGGCAATTGTCATTTAGCTAGGTTATTTATAAGGGCACATCATATTTTGATAGAGGCTATCCCATTTCTAAGTTTGATTTATTTACAAGTTTTTATTGAAAAAATTACTCAGGGCTATCTCATTTCTAGGTATAAAAGTCACTTTTTCTATTTTTGCTCATGTCTTCTTCCTATACACATCCAAGAAGAACAAGAACAAGAACAAAAATGTAGGATGTATTTTCTTCTTATTTTTTTCTTCTCCACCAATTTCATCTTTACCATCTCCATCAAAACCCTAATTTTCTTCTCATTTCCAATTTCGATGGCACCCAAAGGCTCCTCATAATGTACAAACCCTAATATTGGTGTTCAACAAGTGCAAACAAGAAGAACAATAATGGACTTGATGTTCAACAAGTGCAAACTAGGATTGCCTAATTTTCTGGCAGTCCTACAAACTGATAGGACTGCCAGAAATAGTGGCAGTCCTACTTCACAACAAGTGAAACCAAGGACTGTCACAAATTCTGGCAGTCCTACATACAGTCAGGACTGCCAAAAATCTTGGTTTCACTTATTGTGAAGTAGAACTGCCACTATTTCTGGCAGTCTATCAGTTTGTAGGACTGCCAGAAAATTAGGCAGTCCTACTCGACGCGGGATTTTTTCGATCGTGTTTACTTGGGTTTAATTCAAATGGGTAATTCTTCACTCCGAATGTACTTGGGATTTAATTCAAATGGACTACAAATAATTGAAATAAATATTGTAATGTATACTTGGATTTTCGAAATAAATTGTTAGGGTTTTCGAAAGAAAAAGAGAAAGTATTAGAGATTCTATCTTGTTTGTGAGGACCGTTTGAGTGCCATCGAAGGGATAGAGTGGAGAATGGTAGACAAGAAGAAGAAGAAGAAGAAGATGTTGCTTAGGGATGGAGGAAATGGTGGAGGAGAAGATGAAGAAGAAGATGAAAGAAAATAGGGTTTTGGAAGAGAGAGAGTGAAATGTGAAAATTAAACTAAAATTTGGGGTTTGGGATGGGGGGTTGAGTTGTGACAGCCTATGAGTAAAAAAAAATGGACTGTCCTGAGTAATTTTTTCCCAAACCTGGACTAGCCCTGATAAAAAAATGATGTGCCCTTATAAATAACCTTTAACTATGTTGTTTACTATTTTTTTATTCTGTCAATTTTTAAGTTAGGATTTAATTTTCTAACAGTTATTCCCAACATGCAGGACATGACTCTCTTTTTTTCCTGTTATTTTTTAAGCAAAAATCATAGGAGAACTCATGAGTTTCTAATTTTTCAAATTCCGTCATGAAAAGTCATATTACATGCATTCATATTTTATATATATATATATTTTTTTTTTTTTTGCAAACAAAATTCTGATATTCAAAGGGGAAATGTTAGCTCTATCATGAATAATATGAGCTAAGATAACATGAGTGGATCCAGAAACATAAACTAAGGTGAGCTAGACTGGATTATCGTAGCTGGTGTAGGCTAATTCCTAAAATAAAAAATCATATATATAAAATCATATATATATATATATATATATATATATATATATATATATATATATATATATATATATTAATTTATAATTTTTATATAATATATATATATATATATATATATATATAATTTTTATAATTTTTTTATAAAAATTATAAATTAATATATATATATATATATATATATATATATATATATATATATATATATATATATATATATATATATATATATGCAAATGACCTCTAGCCTAATGGTTAAGAGAGATGCATGCGGCCCAAGTGGTCGGGAGTTCTAGCCTCCTTGGAGGCGAGTTCGCCACAAGTACCCATTACTTCAAAAAAAAAAAAAAAATTATATATATATATATATATATATATATATATATATATATATATATTTTTGGGGGGGGGGTGAGCCCACCCCAATTGAAGCTTGGATCCGCCCTTGAGGATACCAGCAATGGTTCTTTGTGCAACCTAGTTACTGCATAAACATTTGATAACAAAGAAGCATTGGCAAGAGAATTAGCCACTCTTTTAGAAGATCTTGGAGCATAAGAGAAGGATTACGTTTATTTGATCCCATGATTTTCTAAACCAGCTAAAGTGAAAAATTATTACAATTTCAATGTTAGTAAAATTCACGTGCCACATCTATATTACAAGTTTTCATTCTGAGTTTTTTAGTTGAATTGATTTTTAAGTTAGGCACTACCAGAATAAGTCATATTAGCGACGCCAGAACACATCGCTAACATGAAGAAAACGTCGTTGATCGTATTTACCGACGTTTTTCTGCGGTCGCGGAAAGCCATGTCGTCGACAGGCAAAACGTCAGTAATCGTCGCCATTATCGACGCTTACCGACGTCAATAAACGTCGGTAATTGACCGATGTTCACCGACGCCACGTCGAAAAAATGGCGACGTCTCAGACGTCGGTCAACGTCGGTGACTTTAGCGACGTATGCTAGTTGTTACCGACGTTCACCGACTCTGTAGACGAGGGAAATTGGGACGCTAAACATCGGTAGACGTCGCTATACCTGGTGATTTAGCGACGTTTACGGACGTTTAGCTGTGTTGCTAAACGTTGCTAAATTACAAAAAAAAATTACAGAATGTCCACATAATCACATTTTCTACCTGCAGTTCAATAAATAACAGAAAAACCATAAGCACATTTTCTTTCTGGATTCGCCGACCCCTTCGGTGGAACACTCAACATCGGTACATCACAATATACATATGTATCAACGCAAATAAGAGTAAAAGTCTACAAGAGTAAAATATCCAAAGTCGGTAAACGAATATCCAAAGTATACAACCAATATCCACATGAATCCACAACCAATAATGAAAGTGTACACAAACAAATAATCTACAACCAATACTGAAACAACATAAACAAACACTAAAAAAAATACTATAATCTCGTAAAACAGTCCTAACTCTGACTACTACGGATCTGGAGGAGGAGGGGCACCGCCGCGCCTCAAGGATAGGAACATCTCGTACTCCTCCTGTGAAATCGTCACCGATGAAGAAGGTAGTGACGTCGGGAGAGTCAGAGGTAGTGACACCGGCGGAGTTGACGATGATGAAGGCACACCCGGAGGACAATAATGCTCCAACGCTGCTAGTCGCTCGTGGTAGGAATGCATGGTAGATAACAGTCTCGTACTGCAATCAACCATCGAATCCTGCATCAACGTGAGCCTCTCGCCTATAGACAGTTGCGATGCCTGCAGATCCATCACGTTGTGCTTTGTCGACACTCTAAGATCAGTGACGCCCCACTCTGTCCTCTCAGCCACATCCCTGAGCTCCATAATGCTGCGGTCGAGCGTATCCAATCATGATATGAGCGCAGCATCGTCCGCCTGGTGCTGCTCCTGGATCCGTCGTAGCAGCTCGTCACGGACAGACTCCATCATCTGTTGGACTCGGTCAGACTCCTGGGAGGGCTGTGGGCCATGCACACTAGCATGGGAGACCCTAGAGGATTGTGTCGCAACTAGGACGCCATAGGATCCCGTACTATAGTACGTACCCCTGTGGAGACCACCAGCGGCGGTCACCCACAGCTCGTCCTCCGACGGAGCTGGAGCGAGCTGCGAGGAAGTACCGGCCTCTCCCGCAACATGTGCACTAGCAGTCGCCCGCTCCTTAAGCCGTTGAAACTCGACCTAGAAAGCATGGATACTCTATAACTTCTAATGTCTAATGTACTTATTATTACTAACTACATGAACAACTATTTACATGCATATTTACTAAGTTATATCAAAACTAACACGAAGTATTAAAATTAATAAATAGAATTGTAATACTTACATAGGCCTGCTCCGCCCTCTCGTCAATAAGCTTCTCGTCCTTCCAATGTGTGGCCAGGAAGACAGTCACCATATTGGCGTCATCACCCCTCCTTACCTGTAATTAAATATATCACATTTTACTAATTTATCGGACTTCCATTAAAATAATAATTTTGAAATAAAAAGACATACCAAACGACGGAAATGTTTCGTCATCGGATTGACCAACCGCACCACTTTGACCCATGCTTTCTAGCCGCCTTGGCCTTCTCAGACTTTTTCTGGTACCTTGGCTCGTCGAATCGAGCCTTCATCGCAGTCCACTGCTCAGGGGTGATCCAACCTTGGATCGGCTTTCCAGCACGATCACGAGTCTTCTGACCATTAATAGCATCGCGGATCAGCTTAGCAGCGACGACAGGAAACATCCCCTCGATCATCATGGCCCGGTACGGTGGATAGAAAAACATATCCTAGAAGAGTGCAAACCAAATATTTATCAGTTATATATAATATGCAAAAATTATATGATTCATGTTAAAAGCAAATATATTTTAACCTTGAAGCGCGCAAACCAGTAGGCCTTCCTCTCGTCCGAAGCATCAGAGTAGTTTATCCAAGGACCACCATAATTAGTCCTCAAGAAGTGGCCTAGGCGTCTCTGTACCGACGGGGGACGTATCTATACAGACATATTATATTCATGAGAAAAGTTAATTTATGATAAACACAGAAAAAAATGATAAACTAAAATACTTACTTTGTACCGTCGGCCCAGATCTCCGTTCTCGTCTCCTCCGGAGGTGCACATACATCATCTGCCTGATACTGGTCGGTCGTCGGCTCAGCCTCCTTCATCTGCTCATCTGTCTCCATCATCGTATCAGCAGGAGGAACGCTAGACGATGGAGCAGTCTCAGGCCTGGAACTACTCGTCCCAGGAGATATGCCACGTAGCGTCGGGGCAGGTGGAGGTACTATCCGATACACAGGAGTACTGGGCAATGAGGATCCAGAGCCGGTACCAGTAGGAGGTACCGAAGGAGTACCATGTCCTATGCCAGTACCAGTACCCCGTGCCCCATGTCGGGACATGCGAAACAATCTGCGATGACCTGTCATACCTGATAACAACATATGATGAGATACAACAAATAATAGTACATTAAAAATATGAAAGTACAAGAAAGAAAAGATAATAACCAAGACAACATATGATGATACATTTTACAAGAAACATCTAAGTCCAGATAAATTATTCTACAAGAAACATCTAAGTTCAGATATTACATTCTACAAGAAACATCTAAGTCCAGATAGTATATTCTAAAAGAAACATATAAAAAATAAAAGTACATCTCTCTCAATTATCTTCAGAATATTCATCTTGTTCGTCTTCCTCGACCTCATCTTCCTCTTCCTCCTCCTCCTCCTCCTCCTCCTCCTCATCTTCAGTTTTATTTTCGCCTTCGTCGGCTTCGCCTTCCTCTTCGAATAATTCTATATCTTCTACATTAGTCGTGTAATGCGTGACTTTCGTGGAGTCCACATCAATAATATTGGTTACAAGAGGTAGCTCGTCCTCCTGATATGCTTTTTCGTCAACATTAAAAGTATCTCTAACTTTAGTCTTGCATACTGTCCACCAGTCAGACTTCGTTGCTCTCCGTCTCGGATAAGCTGTGAAGTACACGAGCTGAGCCTGAGTTGATAGGACAAATGGTTCGTAGCTTTGATATCTACGCTTGTAGTTTATATCCACAAGACCATGCTTGTTAATTTTCCAACCTTGATTTTCAATCGGATCGAAACATTCACACTTGAACAACGCAATCTTTGCTGGTTCTCTGTCATAATTATATGTCAACTCCACAATCTCTCGCAAGATACCAAAGAAATCATTTCCTGGATCGACATCTTTGTAGTTAAAAGATTTGATACACAAATAACTATTTTTCGTGGAATCAAGATCCAGGAAGCTGTCTCTGATCGGAGCATTTGTCGACTTGAACCTAAAGTCATTGACACAGTAACTTGGCCATATTTTAACAAAAGTAATTGGTCCTTTGGCAAGAGTTCTAAGTAATTCAATCTCTGGTGAAATTAGACGATCGATCTGAATACCAAAGAAGAGATAGTAAGTTATTTATTGCGTAGTTGCATTAGAAGAGGTCAGTAATTACCGAGTTGCTTACATATTCGCTCAACCAAGAAGGAAAATGACGTCTCACTTCTTGTTCTAATGCTTCGTCTGTTAGGTAGGGTCTAACCGACCTCAACTCATCATTATATGTGCTGAAAAATAACGAAGCAACCGCCGATTTGTATAATAATATTAGCTTATACTATTACATTGAGATGACATAAACTCATCATTAATAACTTATCCCTCTAGCTTCTCCATTTTATCCTCGTTGCAATTGAGTAATATATACAACTGAGCAGCCCTTAGCTCTTCGTCATTCAAATATCTCTTCTTTATTTTTCCCGAAGGCTTTTCAGACGCATTGAATACTTTCAGTATTTCATCATTAGATTCTTGATATCCTTTATCGTTTCTCGGAGTCCTCGTTCTATTCGTAACAACATAAGGTTTGAAATACGTCAAGCAGAAGTTTATAATCTCCTCGAGAATATATGCTTCACAAATAGAACCTTCGATCCGAGCCTTATTTTTTACCTTCCTCTTTGGGTGGTTCAAATGCTGCTCAAACGGGTACATCTACCAATAATCGACGGGCCCACCAACACGTGTCTCATAAGAAAGATGAATTGGCAAATGCTCCATGGAGTCAAAGAATCCAGGATGAAATACCTTTTCGAGCTTACACAGTGTTACCGCAATATCGTTCTCCTGTTTTTCTAGATGATCGACGAGCAACTTAGTAGAACAAAGATCTCTGAAGAATATGCTAAGCTCGGTCAATGGATCCCAAACAACCTGGGGTAAGAATTCCCAAAATGCAATCGGAATTAACCTCTCCATGAATACGTGACAATCATGGCTCTTCATACCTGTCAGTTTGTTCTCCTTGAGGTCGATGCATCTTCTCAAGTTCAACACGTACCTGTCTGAAAATTTCAGACCTTGAATCCACCTACAAATTCTGACTTTATCCTCCTTCTCCAGTAAAAAAATTGCCTTAGGCTGCTTCAACTTTCCATTTCCCTCCTCTATCAAATGCAATACAGGACGTCTATATATTTCTTCCAAGTCCAATATAGCCTTTGGATTGTCTTTCGTCTTCCTCTTTACGTCCATTACAGTATTAATTATGTTGTCAAACACATTTTTCTCGATATGCATGACATCAAGGTTATGTCTAATCAGATTGGTGCTCCAATATGGCAGATCCTAGAATATACTCCTCTTCGTCCAGTTATGAGTGCGACCAAATCCGTCACACTTGTAGCCTGTAGCAGGCTCTTCAATAGCTCTTGTTAAATATTTTACCTCTTCCCATATTGTGTATCCGGGCCACCTTGGCGGGAGATTAGCCTTCTCTACAATGCCAGCACGAAAAGCATTCATGTTCCTCCGGTACGGATGATCTTTCGGCAGGAATTGTCGATGACAATCGAAAAAGCACGATTTGCCTCCTTGTTTCAAACGGAAAGCCTTACTACGGTCCATGCAATATGGACATGAAAGACGACCATTCATGCTCTATCCAGATAACATACCATAGGCCGAAAAGTCGTTGATGGTCCACATAAGTGCTGCCCGTATCTGAAAATTTTGTTTTCTAGATACATAGTACGTGTTGGAACCTACTTCCCACAGCTGATTCAACTCATCAATCAATGGCGGTAAATACACATCGATGTTCTTTTTCGGATTTTTCGGACCTGGGATAATAACGGTGAGGAACATATACGGAGTCTTCATGCACATCCAAGGCGGTAGATTGTACGGAGTGATGATCACAGGCCAACACAAAATACTGGGATCCCGAAAGTCCGAATGGGGTAAAACCGTCGGAGTAGAGACCCAATCTGACATTATGCGGATCAGAAGCAAAATCTGGATACTCTCGATCAAAGTGCTTCCATGCTTCTTCATCAGATGGGTGATCCAACACTCCTTCGGTCTGTTCTTGCTTATGCCAACTCATGTTTTCTGCAGTTTTCTTCACCATAAACAACCGTTACAACCACGACGTCAACGGCAAGTAGTGCATCGAATCGGTAGGCTTCCTTTCACCGCAGACTTTCCTCTACCACTGCCCTTGTAGCGATCAGCACCACAAAATCTGCAGGCATTTTTATCCTTGTCGTCTTTGTAGTACAACATGCACCTGTTACGACATACATCAATTTTTTCGTATCCCATCCAGAGCGATCTTGCCATCCTCTTAAACCAGTAAAAGTCTTTAGGCAACTTAGCACCCTCAGACAATATTTCTATAATCAACTCCATAACTCAGTTGTAGCAATCTTGCGACATATTAAAATCGGACTTGATGTTCAGCAATCTTGTAACCACCTCCAATGGTGAATGATCCTCACAACCAGGATATAATGGAGTCCTTGCATTCTCCAGTAACTCCATAAACTTTGCAGCATCGGCGTTCGGTACCTCCTCAGGTGCATCATGATTGTCCGGATCGAAACTAGGTCCCGCCGCGTCAAAAACCATGTTCACCAACCCATCATCGTAAGCAGCGTGGTTGTGGACATCCACATAAGGCTCATACTCCGATGCTAAAGACACAAGTTCTCCGTACGCGCTCCACTGGTAGTAATTCGGCGTGAAACCCTTGGAGTATAAATGAGGGAACGTCTTGGCAAACTGCAGGAACTGCTGTCCACCCTCTATGAATTCATCCAGCACACCGCACATGTCATCAGGATGATGGTTGTACATCCAAGAATGATTCTGCAGATAGTAATTCAGATCCATATCCATTTGAGTATAATTCTGTAACATAGATACATGCACTCGTTGAAACACTTGTAAAAGTAATAGGCGCATTAATCATGACATATCCTAAACATTGAAATAGAATCCCAAGTAATCATGATACAACAAGTGGTAATAGTGTATCACATGCATGACATGACCATATAACCATAGTGTATCAGAATTGACCACACAGAAGACTTAGCCTAATTAATCTTCATAAAATAAGTGGTAATAAGTCCATAATTAATCTTCATAATTAATCTCCATAAAACAAGTACAACTGGTAATAAGTCCATAATTAAGTCCATAAACTCATCTCCATAAAACAAGTACAGCTGGTAATAAGTACTAATAGTCCAACACAAAATATATCCATAAAACTACACTAATGACGACCATGCAGCTCACGCATACGCTCAATGATACCATCATGCAACATTTTTTGATAAGTGGGATCGACAGCGGGAAAGCGCCATTCCACTGTAGGTGCTGGATGAATGGAACTCCCAGTCTCACTAGCTACCGGTGCCACTTCCTCCTTAACAGTAGGAGGAGCCACCTCAGCAATCTGTGTTTCCCTCAAACGACGTGCCGCTGCTTGGGTCATGGGTGCCATCTGGTAAGATCGATATTCACAGAGAATATAATTGTAACATAAGCAAGCTAACTAAAGGAACCATCATCTCGTTTCAGTGTGTCAGTGTCGTGTCAGTGAGTGTGTCGGTGTCGTATTTTTTTTATGTGTGTATGTGTATGTGTGTGTTGGGAGGATGGATTGGTGACATGTGCTTATGTTTGGGTGTGTTGAATTTGAATGACTTAATATCACCATTTCTGGCATTATTAGGCAGTTCAGGATGGAATACCAAAGCTTAACTTAACCCTTACTAAGTTCATATAGTACCTAATTGAAGACACCACTATACCTATGTATATATATATATATATATATATATATATATATATATATATATATATATATATATATATATATATATATAGGGTATACCCTTCACTGCAGAGATAAGCCCCCATCCTCACTGATGTTTACCACCTCATGTTGGACTGTTATCCTAGGGAAGAAAAGAAAACCCCTGCCTACTGCACATAGAGGCCAAGCAAAGGCCATTTACTGTAGGGACCTAAGACCCCTGCCTAATTAGTACTCTCCAAACTTGATTCTCTTCCTCATATCAATTTCAACTTGACTGATACAAAGACCCTCCCCTTAATTCCTGAACCTCTCACATCCTCCAATTGATGCCTACACTCGAGCACTCCCTGTGCAACAGAGCACAAGTGCTCTGCACTAAGAGGGCACCCCTGACACTACCAAGTGGCCCTTGTCACTTCCTCACAGGTTCAGTCCCCATATCCCCTTGCATCTGCTCATAGGATACAACCGTATCACCACTCACCCAATTTTTTGTACGTCCATCTTAAACAATCAGTCCTATTGACTACTTCAAATGCCAGTTGGAGACTGACATTCAAATCAGTCGAAGACTGATACTAGATCAGTTGAAAACTGATACTAGATCAGTTGAAGACTGATCCCTAATCAGTTTTGGAACTGAACCCAATCAGTCCCAAATCATATATTATTGTCCCTAGTGGTGGCTCAGTGTATCGTGTCAGTGTACGAATATAATATATTATATCGTGTCAGTGTGTTGTGTCATATTCATGTCTGTGTCGTGTCTAAACACAGATAGAATATAGGTTAGGATTTACCAGATCTTGGGGTTTGTCGAGAGGAGGAGGAGGAGGAGTTCGGCGTAGGTGGTTGAGGAGGAGCTCGCGGAGGAGGGGGGTCGGTGGAGGAGGAGCCCGGAGGAGGAGGAGCTCGCGGAGGGGGGGGGTCGGTGGATGAGGACCCCGGAGGAGGAGGAGCTCGCGGTGGCGAAGGGGAGAGACGGTGGCCTCGAGGGGGGAGCGGCGGTCGAGGGGGAGGAGCAGTCGAGGGGGAGTCGGTTGAGGGAGGAAAAAAAAATTTGGGTGAAATTTTTGGATTTGGGATGGGGCTGGTCCCGTGTATATTAAACAGTTAGCGACGTCGTTAAATGACGTCGCTAAACGTCGCCAAAATAAATAAAAAATGGCGACCCAATAAACATACGTCGCTGATTACAAAATATAGCGACGTTCAGCGACTTCTCATCGACGTCACTTTCCAACAAATTAATTGTAGTCACTAAACGTCGCTCAACGTCGCTACTTTTTACAATCAGTGACGTTTTGCAACATATAAAAAGTACGTCGTCAACATCAAAAAATTTAGCGACGTCTTAACGAAACGTCGCTAATTGTGTCACTAATTTGACTGGTAGTGAGGATTCAACTTTCTAACAGTTATTCCCAACATGCGGGATATGACTCTCCCACTTTGAAACTTTACCTACATAGTGTTGCATTCAGTAGGCTTCCTTCATCGATATACACTAAAACCTTGAAAGAATAAAATGAAGGATGTTCGACAGTTCCTATGTGGAAAGGGAAGGTAACGGACGAGAATCTGATTGAATGTGATGCATGTTTTAAAGAAATAAATACACCAACCCCCCCTATGTTTTAAACTATCAAAAGAAATGGGGGGAGATGAGCATCGATCTTGAACGTTAATTTACGACGACTCTAAGGGGACGTTTGGTATAACGGAATACTATATAGCCGGGAATTCTATATTCCCGGGAATTAAATTCCAAGGAATTAAATTCCCTGGAAAATTGCATTCCCATGTTTGGTGACAATATAAATATTCCCGGAAAAAAATAAAAAATAATAATAACGAAATAAAATGAACAAATATAAAAAAAATCGGTAAAAACGACAAAAAATCGGTAAAAATGAAAAAAAGGGTAAAAACGACAAAATAACAAAAAATGACAAAAACGATGAAAAACGACAAAAACGATGAAAAATAACAAAAAATCGGTTAAAATGACAAAAATGACCAAAAAAACGACAAAAAATGTATAAACGACAAAAAATAACAAAAAAAGGGTAAAAACGACAAAAATAACAAAACACGATAAAAACGACATAAAATCGGTAAAACCGACAAAAAAACAAAAATGCGGCAAAAACGACAAAAAACAATAAAAATCGGTTAAAACGACAAAAAATGACCAAAGAAAGTTTAAAAACGACAAAAAACGGTTAAAAATTACAAAAAAATCGGTTAAAACGACAAAAAATAACCAAAAAGAGACAAAAAACGAAAAATAATCGATAAAAACAACAAAAAGGACAAAAAATCGGTTAAAACGACGAAAAATCGGTTAAAACGACAAAAAATAACCAAAAAACGACAAAAATCGGTAAAAGCGACAAAAATGACAAAAATGCCATAAAATCAGTAAAAATGACCAAAAAAAACGACAAAAAACGATAAAAAACGACTAAAAATCGGTAAAAACAACAAAAAAAAAAGCTACAAAAACGACAAAAAAATCGCTTAAAAACGACAAAAATTGACAAAAAAAAAACGATAAAAAGGAAAAAAAATTGGGTAAAACGACAACAAATAATCAAAAAAGTGACAAAAAAGAAAAAAACTGGGTAAAAACGACAAAAAATTGCTTAAAACGACAAAAAATTGGTAAAAACGACAAAAAAGCGAAAATAACGACAACAAATAATCAAAAAGTGACAAAAAATGGGTTAAATGGGTAAAAACGACAATAATCGCTAAAAACGACAAAAAATTGGTTAAAACGACAAAAAATGACAAAAAACGATAAAAACGACAAAAAATAATCAAAAAGTGACAAAAAAGAAAAAAAAGGGGTAAAAAACGACAAAAAATTGGTAAAACGACAAAAAATGACCAAAAACGATAAAAACGACAAAAAATAATCAAAAAGTGACAAAAAAACAAAAAAAAATGGGTAAAAGCGACAAAAAATCGCTTAAAACGACAAAAAATGGTAAAAACGACAAAAAATGACAAAAAAGCGATAAAACGACAAAAAAAAAGAAAAAAAAAACGTTCAAAACTAATCAAAATTGATCAAAAAAGAAGAAAAAAATTTAGACAATTTTTTTTTCCCGGGCAAAAAAAAAAAAATACCCACCTATTATCCAGGGATAGAATTTCCATGTTTTGTGGGTAAACTATTTACCCGGGTATTTATAATTCCCGAGAATAATTTTTTTATAAGCCGAACAAACGTGGTAATAGATTCCCATCTTAAATTTTTCCGGGAATAAAAAAAAATACCGCGTACCAAACGCCCCCTAAAGGTCTGCTTCGCAATGATAGGGATAGTTCTGAAAGTTTTGAGTGATTTTTAAGTAACGGATTTTAAACCAACTCAATTTATACTTGGTAATTCACTAAAAATAGTTCTGAAAAAATTTTACACGATAAAATTAAATAGAAAAGGATATTAGTAGTTATATTAATATATTTTTGGTGAGAATATAAATGGAATAAATATTTTTTTTTAAATCTACTGATTTGGGATGTTTATAAAGCCACAAAAAATTACATTATACTTGTTTTGGAGGTTTTTGAGCCGACCAAAATCAGTGTCTCAAAAAAATTAACAAACAGATGTTCTCATAAAGTCGGTTCAAAAATACCACAGAACAGGTGAAAACATCATTACCAAACATACCCTAAACTCTCTCTTATTGCACTAAAATTCTAGAGGTTCATACAGGGTTGAAGGTTACATGTTTATCAGAAAATTACGTTAAAAAACTTTGGAGGTATTAAAAGAGGGGTACTAACAAGTTTCAAAAAATTATAAAGAGAGATAATATCGTCAAAGCTGACGACGATATGAGTGATGTATCCATGTCACCAAGTTTGGCGGTATGGATGCATATTTTATAATCATCCTTACTTTAAGGGTGCAATTCAGGAGGGCTAAACCCGAGCCCGATCGGATAAATCCGTTAATGGGTTGAATTAGGGTTGAAGATACTCGGGTTTGGGCTCGGACTTGGGTTAAAATATTTAAACCCGATCAAAAATCGAGTTGGGTTCGGGTTCATGTATCGGGTTACCCGAAGAACCCGAAACCCAATTTACATATAATTTATATATATATATATTGTTTCATACTTCTTAAATAAAAGTTTAAATTCTAATTTTTTTATCCAAACTCTTCAACTCCTTATCCTAAATCTTCTTTAGTTTGTATTTTGTAATGATCAAGGCTTGATTACTATTCAATTATGTATTTAATATGACTTTTGTTTAAAATTATTTCGAACATTATATTAGAGCCCAGTAAATCCGATGAACCCGACCCAACCCGAGTTCAACTCGATCCTCCGGACTTGGTCTTGGACTTCTTATGTTGAACCCAAGGTCGGGTTGAACTTGAACTCGGACTGGACTTATGATTCATCAGATTGAACTCGGATTGATCTCAAGTTCGACCCAACCCACCCGATTTGTACCCCTAACCTTAGGCGGCTAAGTTTTCTTGAATCTATATAATGATGTATGTAGCTTTGTACAACTACTCCGAGACGGTTTCGTTACCAATGGCAAAAGAAACCACGAATCAATTTCTCTTACTTCCACACTTTGCTTATACAATCGTGCTATTTGGCACGCGTCGCGCGCATCGCACGGTGCATGTGTCCGACGGAGAAGGGCAGAGCAGTAGGAGGAAAAGACGGAGCAGTAGAGAAGAGGGAAGAGGAGGGGGGATGGTGGTGGCGGCGGCTCCACCATTCTCGGCCGCACGCATGCACCGGTGCTGTGCACGACACGAGTGCCAAATAGCATTTTCGTTGCATAATATCACCCAAGAGTTATTTGGAGCAGTCAATGTACTAGAAATATTTGGGTACAGACAATAAATTGATGAAATTAGCAACAACAAGAATTCAGACTCCCCTCCCCCTTCAATTTGATACAAATGTGATCACTCTGCCTCCTGCAATGCCATCACAGTCTCGAACGCTCCCACCAGAGCCAACACCTTGTTCTTCCTCTTCTCCAGCAACTTACTCTTGGCCTCCTCGATCACGTCGTTGTGACTTGGGCTCTCCTTCTTCGTCGTCCCCGCCGCCATGCTCGCCGACCGAACAAACTTCGCGGGCTTGGCTGTCGCCGGCGCCTCCGTTGCCATCGCCGCCATGCTCGCCGACCGAACAAACTTCGCGGCGGGCTTGGCCTCTCCGGTCGCCGGCTCCTCCGTTCCATCGGTCGGCTTCGACTCTAACAATGTGTCGTCTGCCTCGTCGACCTTGCCGTCTTCCTCTGCTTCGCACACCACCTCCTCTGCTTGGTCTTCTTCTTCTTCGACATCAATACTGTTCAGCTCCCGACATTCATTGTGGTGATCTAGTATTGGCACGCTATCGTCGACAGTACTGTCTTGCGCTTCGTCCGGCTTCGCCGCGACCATATGGCCCAACGGCTCCATTTCTTCGTCCTGTTCTTTCTCTATCGTCTGCCTAACCGATTCTTCATCGGTGTCGACGGTGGTGGGAGGAGAGGGAGTCGTAGCCGCAGAAGCTTCCATTTCCGTTGAGCCGAGGCTCGTCGTCCTGGAGAGTTGGACGGTTCTTGCACCACTAGCGAGCTTGGGAACTGGGATCATGGAACTTCCGATAACGCGAGGAATGGCGGAAGCTTCTCTTGCCGGACCGAGGCTCCTCGTCCTGACAAGCTGGCCGGGTTTCGCACCGCTCGGAATCTTCGGCGCTTTCTCCACGTGTGGCAGCCTGCTCGATCCCTCTCTGAGAAGGTTCGGGGAGGACAGAGCTCTGCTGGGCCGGGGAGACGGTGACGGAGGCTTCTCCGTGCCGGGTTTGGTTAGAGGGACGCGCTTAGTGGCGGCAGTCGGAGCATTGGCAGGGGAGGTTGGCCTAGCACCAGCGGGTGGCAGCCGGCCGTTGAAGGAGCTGGCCCTCTGAGGGGAAGGAGGAGCCGACGATCGTCGCCCCCCGCTGGAGGAGCTGGTCCTCTGAGGGGAAGAAGGAGCCGACGATCGTCGAGCATCGAAGGAGCTGGTCCTCTGAGGAGGAGGAGAAGAAGGAGCCGAAGATCGTCGGCCATCGAAGGAGTTGGTCCTCTGTGGCGAAGAAGGGGCTGATCTTCTGTTCGCCGGGAGGTTGGTTCCTTCTCCCGCTTTGAGAGTAGCCATGAGGGTGGTTCTGTAGCTGGCACAGGAATAGGAAAGAAGATCAACATGTTCAAAGAAGGACGACACTAATTGGACCGCGGCCTTGGACTACACTTTTGGATCGTCCGTCACGTGTCAGCATTCTATTGACAAGTTAACCGATGGCGGGTCCAAACAAATAAGGAGGATCGATAGGATGCTGACACGTGACCCGTGGTCACGGTCTGCTGTCCAAGACTGCGGACTAAATAGCATTTCCCTAAGGAATATTAGGTTTGCATTTCATATCAGGACATTGATTTGGATAGGCAAAGTTGTGCATGTTCCTAGACTGATTTTTTTTTTTTTTTTGCCTTTATGTTTTTTA
This sequence comes from Iris pallida, assembly GCA_029216955.1. Lineage (NCBI taxonomy): Eukaryota > Viridiplantae > Streptophyta > Magnoliopsida > Asparagales > Iridaceae > Iris > Iris pallida. The sequence goes on from JANAVB010025999.1 coordinate 3,055,953, forward strand.
ATTGTTCCTCGATGTTTCTTTTCTAATTCATGATCTTTAGAATGTCGAACAAGCTAGAAATTAATGACAACATAAGGTAGCATATATCAAGGCTAGACAGCACCTGCATCTGCACCGCATCCTCGCAATACCCCCTTGATACAGGGACCGTTTCTGAGGGAGTGCAAGATAAACGATCGCACAAGGTCCCAAAATTCGGTACTAATATAAAAATTTAAGAAAATGCACTTTTTTTTTAATATTTACATAGGGTCCTTAGAAAGTCAAGCCATGTTCGTATACATGATCATATGGACAATGGGTCACGAGGGCCTCCTCTCCGGAGTTATTAACCTTCGGAACTCTCACAGATCAAATCAAGTGTAGAAACTAAGTTTGTTCCAGACTAAAGTGTTGCTAGTTTATCAAGGAATCATCAGCACAAATTTACTGACGAGTATTGTATTGTATTGTATTGTATTGTATTGAAGAAACATTGGTGGAAAGTTTTGGCGAAAGCTATATGAATGAGAGTCATTCAAACTAATTCAACAGTATATGCAACAAGGATTCCTTGAAATGTTTGAAATGTTCAAAGTTTCTTTCTCCAGTAATATTAATTCCTTGAAATGTTTGAAATGTTCAAAGTTTCTTTCTCCAGTAATATTAAGGGCGCTGCTAGCTTGTCCGCTGCGGACTAGCCAATAATCCACGTGACACCGTTCCATTGGCAAGTCAATCGACATGGGACCCATACAAATAGGAGGGGGAGGAGGGAGGGCAATGGGGTTCAACCATGCAGGCGGACGAGCCAGCCCGCCTGTGGACAAGTTAGCATTTTCCTTGTATTAATTACTCTTTTCACCAACCATGGGACATCCTCTATACTACAAACCCAAACATGCATGCAACTAGAAATCATGCATATGCAGCATATATTTGTATACAAAACATCTTGTTATCAACATGTACATACCTCTGGGTTGCGTTTGTAGCAATCAAGAAATGTACGTACAAGTACTACTTCATCGATCGCATCCTCCTCCTCCTCCAACTAAACAGGCCGGCCGACCGGCGCCGGAGATCATTCCTGAGAGGAGAGAAAGATTAAGATGAAGGGCTACAGAAACAAGAATGTAGCCGTATAATTAAGTGAGTTTAAATGGGAACAGTTAGAGAATTAAGCCGGCAGGGAAAGAGAGAGAGGGGGGGAGAGGGACATGCGCGGGTTCATTACAGCAGCATCCCCCACGTACGTAACACGTTCCTAGCTGCAAGCAAACAAGCAAAGGAGAGAAAGACTCGGTCCTCCCTCCCCCTTGCTGGTGGTGGTGGTGGTGTTAAAACTAACTAACCTGTCACTTTTGCCTATTCCCTCTCTTTTTTTCTTTCATGTTTTTCTTTTTTACTGTTAGAGAAATGGTCCAAAGATATTTATGGTTCTTTCCCGGTGAGCGGATCTGCTGGCTATGTATCAAATATGTCATCTCTCCTATAAAAATATGAATTCCACTGATCATTTTAAAAAATAACACCCACAATTAATATGATTCACATTTTTATAGAAGAGGGGGACATATTGGTACACAGCAGATGGGGATAATCTGCTCTCTTTCCAGGTGGAATAATTAAAGAGTGGCACCATATCCACACCTCTGATTCATTTTGTTTCCTGAGTTTGCGGAATGTGATGGAGAATTAGTTTACAAAATGAAGCTACTATCAGAATATGTGTATGAGACGATATTAGAGAGAAACTAGGACTAGCACATGTCCTTAGCTAACTGCTAGACAAAAGAGATAAAAGAGTGGGAGGAGAAACCACTCGGGCACCAGTATCGTCCGGGTACTACTGCGAACCATTGATCTGTAGGTTTGGAAGAGCCTCTGGCTCTGGGACTAGATATGAGGATGACTTCGTCTGCATAGAGCCCCATCAATGTCGAGTTCGTCAGCGACTTCCTCGGCCCCACTCCTTCGCGTTCAACCTAATCTCGTTGGCCCTCGTAATGCTTTGTCTATTGAACGTCTACATCGTCGGAGCTCCCCCTAGCTCTCGCAAGCGCCTCCCTCGCATGATCAGAGCCCCTCAACTTCTTCTCGTCCTTCTTGTTCACCAGCTCTCGGCCTGAGTCCGAGTCGCCATCGAGCCTCTTCGAGAGTCCCCTGCCTTTGTCGCGCTCCCCATCCCTTCCAATCGAGCCCAATGACCCATGCTCCACATTCCATCCTACCCGCCTCACCTGGACTAATTAAGTCGATCTATGGTCAATCGACCACCCTCCGTTGTGACTCTACCTCCTCAGTAGCACCCCTTTGTCGTTGTTTGTCGTGCCATCATTCCACGTGCGTCTGTCACATTCCAGTCCCAAAATATGGGAAGACAGAGACAAATGAGGCCAGATACGTTGTACAAGGTACAACATAATGTCATACGTCGGTCACAGTTGTCTAGAAGACAAGTAGGAGGACTGTTAGGATTATATACTAAAAGTATCACTTTTGTATTAACTTTATTTTCTTAAATTTTGAATAAAAATTATATGGACAAATGTTTGCATATTGTATTTGTTGCAAGTGTTAATGCAAGTGTCTGATATTCTATATGGTAGATAATATGGTGTATGGTATCACACAGAAGATCATAATATCAGTTCCTTTAGGGTTTATTTTTTTTAATTTTCTAAATCGCTTATTTTCAATAAATATTGTTATTTGATTATTATTATTTTTTATTTAATGTTCTTTTTTGTGACTTTGATTTCTGGAGCGTCAGAGATGCCAATCTTTGATCATCATGTGCACGTTGTCGTGACTTTTAATTTAGGAGCACAAGACTAGTCTCAAAACCAACTTCTCGTGCATGATCTACTCGAGACACCTTACACTCATGACCTTCGTGTCCCACTCAGACACATCATGTTGTGCTTCATTTGCTTCGCACAACTTTCCTGATACAAGACCCAATTTTAATTTATCCCACTGAGTCACATTTATTTCCGACTCGAATTGGGGACACCCTTTCGACCCAAACCTGTCAACCCAAAATATGGACCTAGCCCACATTAAGCCTACTACCCACATGACATTTTTGTCCCATTTAATTGAGCTCCCGTATGCTACTTATTTACCCATGATCATAAATACCTAAAATTAAATCATTTATTTCGCCAAGACCGTTTTGACCCGAAATTATCTTTTTGTCCTTGTATCCAAATCGGACTTATGGGCAGGCTATCCTAGCTGATTTGACCATTCTTGACACGTTGGTGATATTTGTTTCATCATCCGACAACATCTGTAGATATTTTATTTATGTACCACTATTAATTATAATTAATTCTTGTTATGTTCGTATTTCAGAATTCGTACAACGAAACTGAGATCAGTCGATTCCAGTGATCTCACATCGTTAAAATTGACAAGATGACTATGTGGACGCTATGACAAGATTGTTAACCTTACGGTTGATCGCTTTGTCTCGATTTGCGTGTCGTAGGTTCGATGTACGAATAACAAGGAACTTAATATTTTTAATAGTCTATAATTTAAAATTCATATTGTTAACTTATATATATATATATATATATATATATATATATGTATATATATATATATATATATATTGTAAAACTCTAAATGATTTGGGTTTCTAATATTACCTAACAATATTGGTAAATAGAAACCATAGTTTCTAAATATTATAATGATTTGTAGATAGATATGTACTTATAGATATTCCTTTTTCTCATTTCTATTATCGTGCCAAATTCTGATTCTGGATTGTTATATCAAACTAGGCTTTTTGGACTTTTCTGGACTCAGTAGAATTTGCCGTGTCATCATCTGGGACCACCTTGTGGAGCATAGCAGTAGTACATATTCCGTGTCGACACGTTCGTGTCGTGCACGTCGAATTTCAATTAAATTGAGACGAGGACATTCTCTGATAACTTTTTCAATTTACGATAACTGTTATAATTCATGTACTTAGTGTAGATATACTTGTTCTTGACACATTGTTCACACGGATTGGTATTTATTTGGATCCCGGCATGAGATGTTATTCTTTGTTTTTCTTGGTATATATTGTGCAAGTCTTGCCTTGTTCCTTGTGCATTGTGTAGACACGATTCTCGAGGAGACTTGCTACCTTCTTGGAGAATCTTTTGTCATGACGTGTCATGGTTGGATCCACTATACTAGTCAGGGGCGGGGAGTATTAGTGTAGATGTGTGGTCATTATCTGCCTTGTATATTCCTTGTAGACCTTGTGAATGTCAATCTTACACTCCTGTAATCTTACACTCCACGTATGATTGGCTAGATCATTAGACCTTGTGCTGACCTAAGCCGGCGACATGTTGAAACTAGTACTCACACACTTAGATAGATGATTGTTGATTCTTGTACATGCCATGATCAGTTTCACTTGTCTTGTTCTAGCTATAGATTTACAGCTTACCTTGCCATGATACTCACATGTATATTTCATGATTCCTTGTATATACTCTCTATTTACAGTCTTCTAACTTTTTTCATAACTTGTGAACTGTTGTTAGTTGATGTGCTCGTTCCAATCTTGACTGGATACGTTGACAAATATTAGGATTGTTATATGCCCTACATTATTGGACTACAGGATGATGCTAGCTGTGACAGATGTCGAGGTTCCATTTGTAGTGAGTTGTTTCTGGAAACTCTAGGCCATTCTTTCTTATTTAGATTCATATTTCGTTGTCGGTTTATGCCTCCGATACATTCATGTCATTTATAGGTTTTAGATTCATTTCAGTGATATTATTGTTATCTCTTAATATTCTTATCCTCTTAGATGTTGTGATTGGAGTACATATTGTTAATATATACCACCTAAATGTTATAGATAGTTATTGGATACTTGACAGTGTTCTACCGTCGATACTGTGACGTAGGCTGGACGTGGCCCATGTACTCGTACCCGAATATTCGGGCGCGGGTCGTGACAGTTCCCTATGGAATATATAAATAGTTCACAACCTAGATGGACTTGGACAATCCATTGGAAAGGTTGTAGTATAATCTAGTATTAATCTATTTTGACTATAGGTTTACACTAGTACACTTTATGTGTATTGAACAAGACCACTTGAGGTTGTTCTCTTTGTACTGACTACATAAGAGAACAAACATCTATGTTATAATGAATGCTTGTGCTCTTAATCCGGATATAATAACAGACATGTATATATAGTGTGCATGACTTTGACTCATAAAATAGTGAGATTCATGGGTCAACAACCTCTATGAATTGGGTAATAACATTGTATGTATGATGGACTGTTGATTATAAAAGGAATCTATGTCCCGATACGTCGGATTGATGATGTCCCCTTAAGGAGCTCATAAGAATTGTCATGTAAATCCTGCAGATAGATTATATTCGACATGAAAAATAAAGTTGAGTGGTAATACTTAAGAATAAAAGATGTCGATCAATATAGTTGTCAGTAACTTAATTTGATTAACGGACATTCGATATTTTAACATGGAGAGCCAAACGAGCATATAATAAAATGAGCCCACAATCATAATTTAGGATTAGGAAGGTAGTGCAATAATAGCTCTTTAGTGAACCGAGCTTTTGTTAATGGGCCTGGGTTGTGTGTTCGGGCTGAACACGGGATACCCAGATCCGTTAGGAGACATAACCCTAATTTCTCCTTATGGTCCCTGTCGTAGCCTTATATATATCCTCTATTCTCTGGACGTCAGTTTTTTATCAAAAAAATAAGAAACTTTCTCTAAATTTATAATTACGTAAGGAAAGGAAAAGGTTGGGAGATCGTCGTACATACGACGTCCAACCCAAGGAATAAATACGTGTAGAAGATCTTGGGATCGTGACTACTCGAGGTTGTTGGAAAGTGTCTTCTTCTTTCCGTCGCAGGTATAATTCATGAACCCTAGTTCCGCTATGAAGGGTTAGAACACGTCTTAGATCTGCTAAACTTACATCGATCAATACACACACCAAACTAGGGATCCTGGGTGTCACGTCCCGATCCCGGAGGATCGAGAACTAGCCACTGGACGTGATGCCGAACAAGTCTAGGTTACACTTGTACAAGGCAAAACTATTACAGTTCCTGGTATTTCTCAGAAAATAACGACAGTACGACAAAAGCAAGCAGACAAATTGAAGTCACAACAAGATATGAAAAAATGTATCTCTTTATTGATAATTGCAATGGATTACAAGACGTGCAGCAAAAAATGGAGTTTACAACTGATTACAAGGCTCTTGAATAGCCAACTGAATATACACTTACCATTTAGGCATTACAACCGAACATACCGACTTCGCTTACAATCTCACTGGCTCATCTGAGTTACACTATTCCATACATTATGTCCCGTATAGCAGAAGATATCGTCTTGTAAGAAGAGCTTCTGCACACACATCAAAATAATCAATGCCAAGCACTGATCAAACAATTTCTTCCATACGCAAGCACCTGAAATATTGCCCACAACGTGGGTCAGTACATCATCAATGTACTGGCGAGCTGTACTGGTCCAACTCACCTAAGAAGAAAACACTAAGTAATCATGTTATAGAACATTATTAAAATTGGTCTTTCTCGTTGTCTTAGGGTCAATTAACAGTTCATATTCGACAAAAATAAAGCATGCAAATCTCATAGCCAACATAATTGTAAAGCAATATGGTATCATCCTTTGGTGATTCTTACCTATGGTTGTGTAGCCATCCATGTACATTTATAATACTTATTCAGCCTGCAAAAATATTGTTAGGAACAATATCATGATTTAACATAATTATCATCGTTCAGGTGATTTCTTACCAACAGCCGACATCCATCCCTATAATTGAGTAATAACTCTTCCTGTATAAGACATCATTAGCACGGACCTATCTATACGTCACTGGCGACACGTCATCTTTGACCGTCTTCCAGGTATATATAAGGCGCCCCTTACAGTGCGAGTAGCTAGCCCCACTGAAGGTCCCGTATACCGATGCCAGTACGTCGGCACCAATCCTTGTTCCCCTATGATGAACTGGGTCCGTGGTCTCGGATTACCGTTCAAGGAACTACCTTGTCGACAAGTTATCCATGACCATGCAAATATATGCAACTTATCTACGAAGAAACATATAATGCATGATAAGGAAAACTAAGTACTTCAGCTACCATTCTCATTCGTATTGCCATCTTTCTCATTCTAAGGTCTTGGTGTAATCAATATTCTACATCGGCGACGGAATAATAAAATATTGTTATCCAATCTTTTTTCCATATCTTTGATACCATACATCTTTCCAACCAATACTCAATGTACTTACTGTCCAATTCTTGGGACTTAGCATCTGTTTTAGCATACGTTCATCGAGCTGAGGCTCGACATACTCACCGTCCAATTCTTGGAACTTTTTCTTCACCTGTCACGTATTTCATTGCAAAGCATGAAGCATGCATTTCTTGAAATGATTCGAAGCACACAATTCATAAATGATTCACAACAGTTTTCAGTCATGTGATTAATTATCTTCATTATCTTTCCGACTTTCATGCAAGGTGTTATTCAACAACTCAACGATCAACATAGCATACATATCCTTTTTATTAAGCATGAAGCTAAAGGATCTTCGAAGGGTTCAACACTATTCATATTTATAAGACGATTCTACGACGATCACATAGCCTTCCAAACGATACTTCGTATATTTCCAAGTCCAACAAGGCTGTATCGAACCAACCATCCATCATAAGGCATCTTGCGGGTCGGGGCACTACATTATGAATCTCCAGTTCCATCAATTGGTATCAAAGCCGCCTTGGATCTGCGTATTGATTGATACATCCATGTTGTCCAATAAAACTTGTGTTGTGTAATAGTCGATAAACGTAGATCTGTTCTAACTCGGTTTTGCAGGCATCTTAGATTAAACTATCATGGTCCAACGCATATTTTGTTTGTGTTATTTTAAACCAACAGACATGTCATGGATGTTGTTGTTGTGGATGTAATTAAAATCACGAGGGTTGATCGTGCTTATAATTTTAATCTTTCAATCTAGGTTATGTATGAACTCCTTCGAGAGGCATAAGACTGATATAATTTTAATTATTTCTTTTATCAATCGTGATGGCGGTGGTGGTTGTTTCTGACGTCGGATAAGATGTTGGTTTTAAGCAGTCCAAAGGCAGACGGATGATTTTCGATGAAGGAATCGACAGTCAAAACCTAAAAAACAACTAAACCTGCATTAATGATGGACAACATGGACATAATATCAACTAGTAGAAAAACTCTCATTGTTAAATAACTAAGTGGGACAGGGAATTTATTTAGTATAAATCTCATGGTCTCTATTACTGGTTTGTAGGTGATGTAATTATACTTGCGTGTTGGCTTTAATGCGTTCCTCCATATCAGATGAGTATAATTATGCATCACCAGTACAAACTTTTTTAGGGATAATTATAGAAAGTTATCTAATATGTGTTTACTTCTCTATCGGAAGGAACTCATTACAAGATAATAGACTTAGTATTAAGTAATGGTATATACACCTAGACACAAATAATGGTATCCTCCCCATCGGAATCACTGCTATTATTTGTATGACCAGAGCAAGACCAACAGATTAATTTTATTTGTCATAAAGTTATGTTGACATAATTGTAAAATTAATAGGAAAAATCTACTTGAACAAAGTTGAATTTGTATACGTCGACACTATCGTGGCATGCTAAATTCATGGTGTTCAAGGTGTTGGTAAATTTGTTATTATTGTTTTGAGGGAATCAATATTTAATTAATTCAAAAGTTTTTTGTCCTACATAATTTTTATTTATGCAATTTTTAGGATTTCAAAAATGGGTTCTTTCAGTCCACTTATGGTGATTCTTAAAGAAAATAAACTTACTGGACCTAATTATATTGACTGAAAACATAATTTTGACATTGTTCTAACTGCTGAAGAGTACAAATATGTACTCAATGAGGAATGCCTATCTAAACCTGATGCTAATTCTGATGAAGAGGTCCACTACTAAAATATGCTATATTAGCGATATTTTTTAGCGACGGAACAAAATACCGTCGCCAAATATGTAATATAGCGACTCACTCCTATTGACATCGCAAAACGTCGCTGAATAGCGACGTTCAGCGACAATCGATTAATTACGTCGCGGAATAGCGACGTTCAGCGACATATTAATAAATATGTCGCCATATATTAAACTAGTTGCGGCGTTTAGCGACGTCGACTGTTGACTTCGCTAACTTTTTTTACTTAGGGCACAGTACTGTTTTCTTTTTCCCCCTCACTCAAAAACTCAGAAATTTCAGTATTCTCTCGAGCTCTCGGCAAATCCCTCCCCAACCGGCGACTCCCTCCCTCCCCCCCGGCGACTCCCTCCTCTCCCCAGCGACCTCCTCCTCCTCGAGCTCCTCCTCCCCCAATCCGAGCTACTCCTCCTCTCCGATAAACCCTAACCTAACTCCTCCACCTCCTTCTCTTCCCCCCCCCACACACACAGACACACACACACACACACGGACACACACAAAAGTGGTTGGAGGAACCACTTTTCCCTAATTTTTCTTTGGGAATCAGTTCATTTTTCAAACATTTTTTTTGGTATTCAAATATAGGAAATGAATTACTTTCCTTTTCTAATGCCATGATTCCGTGAACCAAACATGGCCTTATAGTTTTTGAAGTAAAAAGAGGGTATTATCGACCAAACAAAATACTCAAATAATATTTCAATGAAAACAAAACTATTCTTAAAGGGACCTTGGGTTTTACTTCTCCACAATATTGGAAATATAAAACCTCTCATATTTTCCCCAATTCTATATATACATATACCAAACATAGGTAAGAAATCTAAAATCTATTTTTAATCCTCCAAACTTTGAATCAAAGGCCTCCAAAGGGTTGAGCATTATATTACATGTATTATAACACATCTATCGCCGTAGCTAAGGATTCTGAAATTACTTTCAAATATGTTAATTATATGACATAATGTATCAAGTGATGTAGTCAGAATTTTCATCTAGAGATGTGATACAGATACGTCAGAACGATAAATTGCGGGTCCACAAAATAATAATACTTTGGCGGTCCTAGAATTGGACAAAATTTATGTTGTAGGATAAACTCGTCATTGTGCATCAATGATGCAAGTCTCGTCGCGATTCGAACAACACACGAAAAATATTATAAAATTTTGAAAATATCAATATGGTAGAATTTGACGGATACAAGCCAAATTCGCCGCGCACAGTCCATGAATTCGAGTACCTTATATTTTTACACGTCAAAAATGATCATATGCGCCTCTCGGTGCAATGGTTCGTGCCGGAATTGCCTGGATCAATGGGACAATACTCAACTTGGGATTTTAATTAAAACATAAAAGTTTCAAAATAGCTCACTTCGAATTTCAGTACGACTGGTCAAATTTGAAGAGTTTCAGGATGATTTATCAAATAAAAATAGAATTGTTACCAAGGTCGAGGTACAACGTGCCTCGCAGAACTTTGGGTAGCAATTACGGAATAATATTCGCGCATAGTGAGGTTCTCACTCGCTGAATTTTTCTTTTGTGTGTCGTCTCTTTTTTCCTTCCTCCTTTTCTTTTGTGAGTGTGTAGTATAGGCTTGAGTATGTGTCCAGAGGGTGTTCAGTCGAGTGTCAGTCAATCTAGTATACTATTTATTTACCTCTATATCATACTAGGAGACTTATTTAGTACTAGTTGTGGTTGTAATTAGTTGATATTATATTCAAGTCTTGTCAATAATGTCTTTGACTTTGTCATGGGGTCTTAGATATCGGTTGTAGGTGACATTATATATATATATATGGTCTGGCGATATCGAAACGAATCTAGTGTGTCTGAATGAGATATCGGTTGTAGGTGATATTATATTCATGGGGTCTTTGACTTTGTCATAGGGTCTTAGATATCGGTTGTAGGTGACATTATTTTCAAGTCTTGAAAATTGATGTTAAGACAATTTTCAACTTGACCCTGGCGATATCGAAACGAATCTAGTATGTCTGAATGAGATTGGCATCAGTAAGAATCGATAGCGTATGTATACACGTTAGATGCACAAGAACTTATATGTGATATAGCATGGTTATTAGTAACTGTCCGCTACTAATGTGTGTCCCATAATAAGACATAATATACGAATTTGTGCCTATTGGATAATGTGTGTCCATCTTTACAGAATTATTTTCAAATGGATATGAATTACTACTTGCGGAATCGTTCATGGATGTACAATCGTCGTCCTGATGATACGTGTGGTGTACAGGATGAATACATAGCGGGAGTAGAGCAGTTCCTGCAGTTTGCTAAGGCGTTCCCTTAGTACATGGACGTCACCAAAATTAAGTGTCCGTGTGTGAAATATCATAACGTAAAATATTATCCAGAAGTGGAAGTGACATATCATTTATACTCGAGGGGTTTCACGCCTAATTACTATCAGTGGACCGCACACGGAGAACTTGTGTCTTTAGCATCAGAGCCGGAGCCTTATGTTGAGCCGTATATGCATGCGGGACCTAATTTTGTTTCAGATAATCATACATACGACGACGGATGCGTGAACATGATTTTCGATGCTGCGGGGCCTAGTTTCGTTCATGATGCAGCTGAGGAGGCACCGAATGTCGATGCTACAAAGTTCATGGAGTTGCTGGAGAATACAAGGACTCCATTGTATCCTGGTTGTGAGGATCATTCACCGTTGGAGGTGGTTACATGACTGTTGAGCATTAAGTCAGATTTTAATATGTCGCAAGAATGCTACAACCGAGTGTTGGAGTTGATTATAGAGATCTTGCCGGCGGGTGCTAAGTTACCTAAAGACTTCTATCGGTCTAAGAGGATGGTGAGATCGCTCGGGATGTGATACGAGAAAATTGATTCTTGTCGCAATGGGTGCATGCTGTACTACAAAGACGACAAGGACGCAGATATGTGCAGATTTTGTGGTGTTGATCGCTATAAAATAACTAGTACAGGAAGGTCTACCGGTGCAAGAAGACCGACCGATTCAATGCACTACTTGTCTTTAACGCCGCGGTTGCAAAGATTATTTATGGTGAAAGAGACGGCCGAAAATATGAGTTGGCACATGCGAGAACAGATTGAAGAGTGTTGGATCGCCCATCCGATGGAGAAGCGTGGAAGCACTTTGATCAAGTGTATCCTGATTTTGCTTCAGATCCGCGTAATGTCAGGTTGGGGCTATCTTCTGACGATTTTACTCCTTTTGGTCTTTCGGGATCCCAGTATTCATGCTGGCCTGTGATTGTCACTCCGTATAACCTATCACCTTTGTCACGACCCGCTTCCGAATAACCGGATACGAGTCGGACACGCCCAGCCTTTGTCGTTAGACACGACAAAGTAAGCTGTACCAATCTAGGGAGAACTATCCAGATATCAAGACAATATGAAAACACAGCATCTATAAATGTATCCCAGAGTAAAGTATGAGTATCAGAATTATTACATTCCCGAAATGACAGAAAGTCTACTAGTCTCAATACATGAAAATAATAGGAAAACTAAGAAAAACTCTATGCTTCTGCAGCCTCTAAGTCACAAGCAACTCCAGCTGGCTCAGCAAAGATAGCAACATCCTGTCCATAATAGGTGTCGCACAGGGCCTTCAACTCACCTGCGACATATCCTATTCAGGAGCGGAGCAAGTACAATTCTAGGTAATGAACAAGACATCATGAAATAAAAGTACAAGAAAACATGAAAAGTACAGGAAAGAACATGGTGAATAAGTACATGAAAGAACAGGGTGTGTAAAGTACATGAAAGAACATGGTATGTAAGAACATGAAGGAACATGATATGTAAGAACATGAGAGAACATGGCATCTCAGAAATCACAGAAAATAAGTACAAGGTATATCTCCTGAACATGTGTGTACAATATTTGAAATATAACTAAGTATGTGACCGGCTAGGGGTAAGCACATGAAAGCACATGAAAGTACATGAAAGCACATGAATGGTACGGCTTAGGACCCGCGTGCACGATGCGGGGTCTAAGCTAAACACACCTGAGTTATTTCTTAGGTTTGGTCACATAAATAGTCTATTTCCCCACCCCAGGTACAAGTAATAAGAACAAGGAACATGAGCACCAGAAAATACATGTCGTGTCGCAGTGTGTCAATCAAGGAAGCACAGGATATAATAAAATGCACAAGACCATAGAATGTACTTGCCTTTGCTCCGGGGAAAGTACGGGTAAAGATCGGAGCTAGATGTCCTCCTGTTAATGATTTACAAGTTGATTAATAAACTGACTAATTCTAACTTGGTTATCTACAATTCTAATCATGATTAAAGTACATTAGCTTAGTCCTCTACCTTAACCTATATTATAAATCAATTTCCCTTATAATCACACAATAATGTAAACACAATCCTATCATGAAGTGTTACATCTAGATTACAGTGTAATACATTTAAGTAGTTGTGACCCTATATAACCTTTCAATTCTATGAGGACCCTGTTTTTAGAAAAAAAATCTTTAATTCCAAGTTTCAATAACTCTCACTTAACAGTCAAATGTAGGACATTTGACAGCTGGTGGCTTGATTTCCAGGTTTCATGAGGATCAACCTTAGCTATAAAATATCTGTCCAGTCCATTAGCAGGGCAAAATAAACCTAACTTAGTTGATACACCCAATCAATACTCTAACAGTCTTGGTAAGAATTGACACACACCAGTCCAATCCTAATATAGGTACCCACTGTTTAACATAAGATTTTAGCAGTGGCAGGGTATTGTTCAAGTAGCAGGACAATGGTGACTGCTATCCATAGCCTGTCTTATAAATTCCCAGGTATCATGAGCTTCAGTGATCTGGAACTAAGGTAAGTATTTCTGCAAGGAAATACACATCTCAGGTTCTAACTGTATCCAGGTTTCCATAGTTCAAATGTTTAAAACCACACATCTAAACCCACTGTAATTAGATTGAATATCCAATGCAAGGTCTGGTTGAAATAAGTAACTCAAGCTATTCACATGAGTTGGTTCCAGACTTGGCCTATTCAGTCTTAGCTATACCTATACATAAACCTATAGGCCATACCCATCTCAGGTTACTGAACAGTTAGATCAGGTAGGACTGTCACACAATCTAGTCTAAAATCGAAACCTATACCTAGATAACTCTGAATTACAAGTTGTATGTATTCCTGCAAAGGCAATGGCAGTAGCAATAAGATGCAACTATCATTGAATACAGGTTAGAGACAAGAATTGTATTACAACTAAATATCATTTATCTAAAACTCATCCAGGAATGAAGGTTAAACTAAAGTTGAGGCAAGGACTTCAGTCTTAAGTTCCTGATTTGGAACTCTATCAACAAATGAATAAATCCAGAGAACTTATACATCCAGGCATCCTTAATATCAGTCAATGAGATCAGAATCAGTGTTCTAACACTTGTTATACCACCTCATTGTCTGCACAGGACATCTAAGGCTCTGATCCTAAGTAACCTTAATGGTTCACTGATACCAAGCTACTGTTTGCCAAGGAAACCCAGGTTCCAAAGACCAATTCCTAACTAAGTTTATATGCTTCAGTCCCTAATAGGACAGGGAAGGGTTCAGTCCATAGGACTGAGATTACAGAATTGCAAAACCCCCCTTGCTTACCAGGTACATGGAAATGGGGAGAAAGTATAGTTTTGCAAAGGACTAACTTGGATACTAACTCCTATTCAGGTTTCTCATGAACCAACAGTCATACAATTCTAACTCCACAGATAGACTAAACCTGCAATCTCTTGTTCAACAATCTACACACTATTGCTATGCAGGTAGGTCATACTCCTCCTGTCATAAAATCCCAAAGAGCCCAGGACATGCTTTCATGACCAACTGGCCTCATCATGTCAGTCTTGTAATAATCCCAGTGTTGCTCGATCAACCTTGCCCAATCATTCACCCAACTCAAGAGTTAAATTATAGTAAGAAATGATCAAATGAGTATTGATCCAGAGTTGACTTCAACACAGGGATTATTATCAAGCCTGATATTAGTTGGTCCAAAACAAAATCAGGGTCACACTAAACTTCAATTGAAATACACAGAAGATGAATCAATACCCAACATCCAAATCCTGAGATTCTCGTAGAGATAAGATAGCAGTGTACAGACTGCTATCTATCCTTGATTCATCCAGTAGTTTAAACATCTACACGCTGATCTAAATTCAGCAATCAGTAGTGCCCATGACCAAGGGGTAAGGGAAATACCTGATGGAAATCAAATCTCGACCCAAACTCTTGAATCAACCACTGGCCCTTCGTGACAAATCATGATATCAACCATCACATAAATCTTACTGATTTTGACAATAATTAAATGAACTTAAAATTGATCGAACAAAATGGAGGACTGAAAGTAACCTCTGATCGAGTTTTAGGACTTGATTCGTCCAGCGAGAGTTTAGGAACACAGATCAGAACACGTACTCGATCAAGTGATCTAGATTAAGAAAAAATATATATTCATTGAAAATGCAGTCACACATTTCAACTTCTATAGGTCTGAATTTACCTTATAATTTCTGATCTTCAATGGGTTGATCGATCGATCCAAAGTATGAAAAAAAAAAAGATGGATCTGACCCAATCTCTGATATAGATTGTACCAATTTCAAATCAAACAGAATTTAAGATATGTATGGATCAAAAGATATTTCTCTTCAATTGATAGCCTCACCTGTTAATTGATCAATGATCCCATCAAGAACAAATCAGGACACGAAGAGGGATCTGAATGAAAATGAGTCGTTCAGACATCATTGTAAACTTTTAGTTTTGAATCAAGGAAGAACAGAGAAGAACCATAGGAGAAACACCATTACCTAGCTTCAATGATCGATGCAATGTCCTGCTAGCTCCATCACCATCATTCCTCCATTTGGAATTGAGCTTCAGGTTGGGAAGGAAGAAGAATTTCCACAAAAACAAATTATGGAATGAGGAAGAAAAGACGAGTGATTGGCTCCTTAAATGGGCGGTTAGTATCGTGAGAAGGCTACCACTCGGCGGGAAAACTCCACCTCTCTTTCTGACAGTTCTGTTAGAGGGGTGAATAGGAATATCCATTTGAAATTTATCAACAGAAGAATGGTACAGGCTAAATCGAATGGCTAATCTTCATGGTCTTCTTTAAACCGTTAGCTTAGGCTGGAAAATAGGTTTTGAGCTGAATAGGCTTGGCTCAAGAATGACTAAGCCAAAAATCAAAATGGATTTCTAAATAGGCTTTTAGGAAATGGGATGGAAAGGAATTGGCTTATAAGGAATTGGTTTGAGTTGGAAAGCCCATCACAAACTAGAAATCAGGAAATTGATTTAGCCCCACATATATTTAAGGTATTTAACAATTTTTAAATTGTTAATTCAAAACAAAGTAAGGCTAAAAGAAAATTTTAAATTTTAGGAAGGTGGAGTTACAAATCTCTCCCCCTTAAAAAATTTTGCCCTCGAAATTCAGAAACACTCCAAAATTGATTTACGAAACACCCCAAATTATTTATTAAAATTTGGAAATTCAAAATACAAGAATGCAATCAAGTGAATAATGTAGGGTGGCACTCTCGCATCTCATCCTCGCGCTCCCATGTGGACTCTCCCGGAGAGTGGTGTCTCCACATGACGCGGACAAGAGGAATGGTCTGGTTCCGCAGTCGCTTCTCCCTCCGGTCCAGGATCTCCACTGGCTGCTCCTCGTAGGTCAAGCTCGGACCTACCTCTAACTCTGAGTAGTCTACTACATGTCTCGGGTCTGGAATATAGCGTCGAAGCAGAGATATGTGGAAGACGTTGTGAACCCCCTCCAAGCTAGCTAGAAGTGCTAGTCGATACGCCACCTCGCCAATCTGTACCGTCACGTTGAAAGGCCCGATGTACCTCGGACTGAGCTTCCTGCCTCTGTCGAACCGAATGACGCCTCTGGTCGATGAGATCTTCAGGAACACTCTATCGTCAACTGCGAACTCCAGTGGCCGTCTGCTGCTGTTTGCCCAGTGCTTCTGCCGATCCTGTGCAACTCTGAGATGCTCCCTGATCAGCCTGATCTTCTCCGCTGAGTCTACCACCATCTCTGGCCCAAGCAAAGCTCTCTCGCCAACGTTGTCCCAAGATAGAGGCGTACAACATCTCCGTCCATACAGTGCCTCGAACGGGGTCATCTCGATGCTAGCCTGATAACTGTCATTATAAGCAAACTCCACAAGGTGTAAATGATCCTCCCATGAACCTTTGAAGTCGAGTGCGCAAACCCGTAGCATGTCCTCCAGCGTCTAAATGGTCCTCTCGGACTGTCCGTCCGTCTGTGGATGATAAGCGGTGCTGAACTTCAATTATGATCCCAAGCTCAGCTGTAGACTCCTCCAGAAGTGTGATGTGAAGCGGCTGTCTCTGTCTGAAATGATGCTAACTGGCACTCCATGAATCCGCACAATCTGTCGCATGTAGAGGTCTGCAAGCTTCTCGGTCGACAGCCCAACCTTGAACGGAATGAAATGGGCAGACTTCGTCAATCTGTCCACGATCATCCAAATAGCATCCTTGCCACTGGAAGTATGCAGCAATCCAGAGACGAAGTCCATGGTGATATGCTCCCACTTCCATTCCGGTATAGATAAAGGCTGGAGTAATCCTGCTTGTCTCTGGCGCTCCGCCTTGACTTGCTGGCACACAAGGCATCTGGAAACAAATCTGGTAACCTCTCTCTTCATCACATACCACCAAACATACTCTCGCAGGTCCTTGTACATCTTGGTAGATCCAGGGTGTATAGAATACTGCGACTGGTGGACCTCCTGCATCACCTCCTCCAGTAAATCCTTGGGTACACACAACTGGCTCCCGTGCTTCAGGGATCCATCCTCTGCAATAGTGAAGTCGTCAAGCAATCCTGCCTCTGCCTGAGCCCTAAGACATCGGAGTCCCTCATCAAGAAACTAGGCCTCCTTGATCTTCTCTAACAGTCCTGCTGTATCTGCATGTGCATCAGCTGCCCTCCAGCTCCTGGAAGAACAATCTCAATCCCAAGGCTCTCAAGATCCTCTAGTAGATGCCGGTCCATAGTGAGATACATAGCAACAGGATATCGACTGAGAGCATCTGCTACCACATTCGCCTTCCCCGGGTGGTACTACAAACTGATGTCGAAATCCTTCATGAGTTCTAGCCATCTGTGCTGTCTCATATTCAGCTCCTTCTAAGTGAAAACATACTTCAGGCTTTTGTGGTCCGTAAAGATGTCCACTCTCTCTCCATACAAATAGTGCTTCTACAGTTTCAAGACAAATATGACTGCTGCAAGCTCCAAGTCATGTGTGGGGTAATTCTTCTCATGAGGCCTCAACTGTCTAGAAGCATAAGCTATAACCCTCTTGTTCTGCTCAAGCACACATCCCAAGCCTTTCCCTGAAGTATCACTGTAGATGACGAATCCTCTCGATCCTGATGGCAAAGCTAGAACTGGCGCTGTAGTGAGTCTTCTCTTCAATTCTTCAAATGCTGACTGGAAGGCGTCGCTCCAGATGAACTCCTCGTCCTTCCATGTAAGCTTCGTCATAGGCTCTGCTATCCTGGAAAAATCTTTTACGAACTTCCTGTAGTATCCTGCTAGACCCAGGAAACTACGAATCTTTGCTACCGACTTGCGAGGTGCCCATGCTTCCACTGCTTCAATCTTCTTGGGATCTACAGAAATCCCCTCTCCAGTCACCACATGCCCTTGGAACTCCACTATGTCCAAGAAAAACTCAAACTTCGAGAGTTTCCCGTACAACTTCTCCTTCCGTAGTATCTCCAACACTATTCGCAGGTGCTCCACATGCTCCTCCTCGGACTTCGAATAGATCAAGATGTCGTCAATGAAGACTACGACAAACTTGTCTAAATACTTGTGAAAAACTTTATTTATCAAGTTCATAAACACTGCGGGGGCATTGGTGAGTCCGAACGGCATCACCAGGAACTCATACTGGCCGTATCGGGTGTTGAAAGCTGCCTTCGGAATATCCTGCTCCCGAACCTTCATCTGATGATATCTCGACTGAAGATCAATCTTGGAAAAGACCTTCGCTCCACTAAGCTGGTCAAACAGCTCATCAATCCGCGACAAAGGGTATCTATTCTTGATGGTGATGTTGTTGAGTGCACGGTAGTCAATGCACATCCTCACAGTCCTATCCTTCTTGGGCAAGAAGAGTATCGTTGCTCCCCAGGGTGAAGCACTGGACCGAATAAAACCTTTGCCCTCCAGCTCATCAATCTGGGCCTTCAACTCTGCAGCTTTCTTCGGGTTGATCTTGTAACAATGCTGGGACTTCGGCGCAGATTCGGGCACTAAGTCGATGCTGAACTCCACGTCTCGATCTGGCGGCAATCCTGGTAACTCCTCGGAGAAGACGTCGAGAAACTCCGCGATAAGTGGATGCGGCAACTCCTGGTCTTTTGTAACTTCTCCAAAGTAGACTCCTTCTGGCCTCTCTGCAACTCGTCTGCTGATCTCGAACGGTGGAACTCCTGGCGGGCTGAAGATCACCTTCCCCTCATGGCAGTCTATTACGGCAAACTGCTCGCTCATCCAGTCGATGCCGAGGACTATATCAAATTCGGGCAGTGGCATCACCAGAAGTCGAGCCCTAATCTCCCTCCCAGCAATAGTGATAGGGTATTCCACCATCTCACTTACTGGCACTACTCCTCCTTCTGTCATAATCTGACAGTTCTTCCTAGTGGGCTTGGGTGTGAAGCCGTGTCTATGCAGAAACTTATATGATACGAAGCTATGGGTGGCTCCAGAATCAAACAATGCAATGGCAGGGAAATAATATAAAAGTATAGAACCTGTGATCACATCTGGCACTGCCTCGTCCTCCTCAACTGCAGCCATGACGTAAGCACGTCCCTGCTATGGTCCTCCCCTCTGCTGATGTTGTGCAAACTGCTGCTGCTGAGTGGGTAAAGCTGGTCCTCTTTGTGGTGCAGCTGGTAGAGCTCTGGGTGGTGCAGGTGGTGGTCCTCCAGCTCCTCGGGATCCTCCTGCTAGTCGAGCTGTAGCCTGAGCGCAGTCCCTTATCTGATGTGCATCTGATCCGCAAAAGAGGCAAAGTCCCAACCTCTTGCGGCACTCGTCGATATGGTGTCCGGAGCGATGACAAAAGACACAACTGGTCGCCAGATGCTGTCTCTGATGCTGAGTGCAGGAGCTCTGGCCGGACGGTGAGGCTGCTACTGCTGTGGCCTCGCCTGGATCTGAGTCTGAACCCTCTTCGCTGGTTCCTGGAAACTGCTGCTGCCCACGTCCTGGTCCCTCTTCAGCCTTGGGTCTGCCTCATTTTCTACAGCCTAAACAATTTTGAGGATGCTCACATACGTCGTCGCCTGACTAATCGCCACCGCGTGTCGCAGCTCCCTAGTGAGACCCTTCTTGAATCTCCATGCTCTATCCTCCGGCGCTCTAACTAAGTTCTCAGCGAACCTGCTGAGCCTAGTAAACTCTGAAGTGTACTGTGCAACCGTCATCGTCCCCTGCTGTAGCGTCTCGAACTGCATCCTCAACTCATCCCGCTCCACACAAGGGAAAACTTCTCCTTGAACAGAGTCTTGAAATCTGTCCAAGATACCAGCTGTGCTACCAACTGAGGCTCCTCGCGGTACCAGGCTCTGGCAAGGTCGAACAGTCGCATGCTTGCCACCTCTAACTGCAAGTCATCCAGAATCTGTGCCATCTTCAAGGTCCTCTCCGTATTCTCCAGCCATTCGTCTGCATAGACGATCCCCTCGTTGCCCCAGAAGTCCATCGGGCAGAGGTGCTGGTACTCCTTGGTCGTCCCTGGTCTCGGTGCTCGTGGTACTGGAGGTGCTGTTGGTGCTGGTGCTGCCGGCTCTCTGGTCCTGAGTGCGTCGACGACAGTCGCTCTGAACTGTGCGGCCTGCTGGCTCTGAGCCTCCCTGAACTGTGCAGCCGGGTGGTTCTGGGCCTCCATAAACTGCTGAAACATCGCCATCACATGGGCGCCGTCAAACATCATCGTCGAGGGTAGCGGTGGAAAGATAGGAGGCGCTGGCAGAAGCTGATCTGCCAGAACGTCTGGTGCGGGCTGCTCCGAACTGCCTGCAATCCGGAACTGCCTGCAACTCCGGGCTGATCCGCGGTCTTCCTCGTAGTGACCATCCTGTAATAGAAAGAAAACTCCGTTGATTGACAAACCCTAAAACCTAATAAACAATATTTTTATAATATCAAAGCACCTGAAAAACTTGATAAACCTGATATACCCTTATTTCCCGATTTTCCTATATTGTGTTCAAGTTTCCCTAGTGTAATCAAGTCCCCCAATAGTACGCTAGGTCCTAGGTACCATTAGGATGGACCTGCATGGGCCACCACTAAAAACATGTCACGACCCGCTCCCGAATAACCGGATACGAGTCGGACACGCTCAGCCTTTGTCGTTAGACACGACAAAGTATGCTGTACCAATCTTGGGAGAACTATCCAGATATCAAGACAATATGAAAACACAGCATCTATAAATGTATCCCAGAGTAAAGTACGAGTATCAGAATTATTACATTCCCGAAATGACAGAAAGTCTACTAGTCTCAATACATGGAAATAATAGAAAAACTAAGGAAAACTCTAGGCTTCTGCAGCCTCTAAGTCACAAGCAGCTCCAGCTGGCTCAACAAAGATAGCAACATCCTGTCCATAATAGGTGTCGCACAGGACCTCCAACTCACCTGCAACATATCCTATTCAGGAGCGGAGCAAGTACAATTCTAGGTAATGAACAAGACATCATGAAATAAAAGTACAAGGAAACATGAAAAGTACAGAAATGAACATGGTGAATAAGTACATGAAAGAACAGGGTGTGTAAAGTGCATAAAAGAACATGGTATGTAAGAATATGAAGGAACAAGATATGTAAGAACATGGTATCTCAAAAATCACAGGAAATAAGTACAAGGTATATCTCCTGAACATGTGTGTAAAATATTTGAAATATAACTAAGTATGTGACCGGCTAGGGGTAAGCACATAAAAGCACATGAAAGTACATGAAAGCACATGAATGGTACGGCTTAGGACCCGCGTGCACGATGCGGGGTCTAAGCTAAACACACCTGAGTTGTTTCTTGGGTTTGGTCACATAAATAGTCTATTTCCCCACCCCAGGTACAAGTAATAAGAATAAGGAACATGAGCACCAGAAAATACATGTCGTGTCGTAGTGTGTCAATCAAGGAAGCACAGGATATAATGAAATGCACAAGACCATAGAATGTACTTGCCTTTGCTCCGGGGAAAGTACGGGTAAAGATCGGAGCTAAATGTCCTCCTGTTAATGATTTACAAGTTGATTAATAAACTGACTAATTCTAACTTGGTTATCTACAATTCTAATCATGATTAAAGTACATTAGCTTAGTCCTCTACCTTAACCTATATTATAAATCAATTTCCCTTATAATCACACAATAATCTAAACATAATCCTATCATGAAGTGTTACATCTAGATTACAGTGTAATACATTTAAGTAGTTGTGACCCTATATAACCTTTCAATTCTATGAGGAACCTATTTTTAGAAAAAAAATCTTTAATTCCAAGTTTCAATAACTCTCACTTAACAGTCAAATGTAGGACATTTGACAGCTGGTGGTTTGATTTCCAGGTTTCATGAGGATCAACCTTAGCTATAAAATATCTGTCCAGTCCATTAGCAGGGCAAAATAAACCTAACTTAGTTGATACACCCAGTCAATACTCTAACAGTCTTGGTAAGAATTGACACACACCAGTCCAATCCTAATACAGGTACCCACTGTTTAACATAAGATTTCAGCAGTGGCAGGGTATTGTTCAAGTAGCAGGACAATGGTGACTGCTATCCATAGCCTGTCTTATAAATTCCCAGGTATCATGAGCTTCAGTGATCTGGAACTAAGGTAAGTATTTCTGCAAGGAAATACACAGCTCAGGTTCTAACTGTATCCAGGTTTCCATAGTTCAAATGTTTAAAACCACACATCTAAACCAACTGTAATTAGATTGAATATCCAATGCAAGGTCTGGTTGGAATAAGTAACTCAAGCTATTCACATGAGTTGGTTCCAGACTTGGCCTATTCAGTCTTAGCTATACCTATACATAAACCTATAGGCCATACCCATCTCAGGTTACTGAACAGTTAGATCAGGTAGGACTGTCACACAGTCTAGTCTAAAATCGAAACCTATATACCTAGATAACTCTGAATTACATGTTGTATGTGTTCCTGCAAAGGCAATGGCAGTAGCCATAAGATGCAGCTATCATTGAATACAGGTTAGAGACAAGAATTGTATTACAACTAAATATCATTTATCTAAAACTCATCCAGGATGAAGGTTAAACTAAAGTTGAGGCAAGGACTTCAGTCTTAAGTTCCTGATTTGGAACTCTATCAACAAATGAATAAATCCAGAGAACTTATACATCCAGGCATCCTTAATATCAGTCAATGAGCTCAGAATCAGTGTTCTAACACTTGCTATACCATCTCATTGTCTGCACAGGACATCTAAGGCTCTGATCCTAAGTAACCTTAATGGTTCACTGATACCAAGCTACTGTTTGCCAAGGAAACCCAGGTTCCAAAGACCAATTCCTAACTAAGTTTATATGCTTCAGTCCCTAATAGGACAGGGAAGGGTTCATTCCATAGGACTGAGATTACAGATTTGCAAAACCCCCCTTGCTTACCAAGTACATGGAAATGGGGAGAAAGTATAGTTTTGCAAAGAACTAACTTGGATACTAACTCCTATTCAGGTTTCTCATGAACCAACAGTCATGCAATTCTAACTCCACAGATAGACTAAACCTGCAATCTCTTGTTCAACAGTCTACACACTATTGCTATGCAGGTAGGTCATACTCCTCCTGTCATAAAATCCCAAAGAGCCCAGGACATACTTTCATGACCAACTGGCCTCATCATGTCAGTCTTGTAATAATCCCAGTGTTGCTCGATCAACCTTGCCCAATCATTCATCCAACTCAAGAGTTAAATTATAATAGGAAATGATCAAATGAGTATTGATCCAGAGTTGACTTCAACACAGGGATTATTATCAAGCCTGATATTAGTTGGTCCAAAACAAAATCAGGGTCACACTAAACTTCAATTGAAATATACAGAAGATGAATCAATACCCAACATCCAAATCCTGAGATTCTCGTAGAGATAAGATAGCAGTGTACAGACTGCTATCTATCCTTGATTCATCCAGTAGTTTAAACATCTATACGCTAATCTAAATTCAGTAATCAGTAGTGCCCATGACCAAGGGGTAAGGGAAATACCTGATGGAAATCAAATCTCGACCCAAACTCTTGAATCAACCACTGGCCCTTCGTGACAAATCCTGATATCAACCATCACACAAATCTTACTGATTCGATAATAATTAAACAAACTTAAATTGATCGAACAAAATGGAGGACTAAAAGTAACCTCTGATCGAGTTTTAGGACTTGATTCGTCCAGCGAGAGTTTAGGAACACAGATCAGAACACGTACTCGATCAAGTGATCTAGATTAAGAAAAAAATATATATTCATTGAAAATGCAGTCACACATTTCAACTTCTATAGATCTGAATTTACCTTATAATTTATGATCTTCAATGGGTTGATCGATCGATCCAAAGTATGAAAAAAAAGATGGATCTGACCCAATCTCTGATATGGATTATACCAATTTCAAATCAAACAGAATTTAAGATATGTACGGATCAAAAGATATTTCTCTTCAATTGATAACCTCACATGTTAATTGATCAATGATCCCATCAAGAACAAATCAGGACACGAAGAGGGATCTGAATGAAAACCAGTCGTTCAGACATCATTGTAAACTTTGAGTTTTGAATCAAGGAAGAACAGAAAAGAACCATAGGAGAAACACCATTACCTAGCTTCAATGATCGATGCAAAGTCCTGCTAGCTCCATCACCATCATTCCTCCGTTTGGAATCGAGCTTCAGGTTGGGAAGGAAGAAGAATTTCCATAGAAACAAATTGTGGAATGAGGATGAAAAGATGAGTAATTTGCTCCTTAAATGGGCGGTTAGTAGCTTGAGGCTCAGGATACCACTCGGCGGGAAAACTCCACCTCTCTCTCTCTGACAGTTCTGTTAGAGGGGTGAATAGGAATTTCCATTTGAAATTTATCAACAGAAGAATGGTACAGGCTAAATCGAATGGCTAATCTTCATGGGCTTCTTTAAACCGTTAGCTTGGGCTGGGAAATAGGTTTTGAGCTGAATGGGCTTGGCTAAAGAATGACTAAGCCAAAAATCAAAATGGATTTCTAAATAGGCTTTTAGGAAATGGGCTGGAAAGGAATTGGCTTATAAGGAATTGGTTTGAGTTGGAAAGCCCATCACAAACTAGAAATCAGGAAATTAATTTAGCCCCACATATATTTAAGGTATATAAAAATTTTTAAATTGTTAAATCAAAATAAAGTAAGGCTAAAAGAAAATTTTAAATTTCAGGAAGGTGGAGTTACAACCTTAGATGTGCATGAAGACTCAGTACATGTTTCTAACAGTTATAATTTCTGGTCCGAACAATCCCAAGAGGAACATTGATGTGTACTTACAGCCTTTGATAGATGAGTTGAATCAGTTATGGAAAGTAGGCGCTAACACGTACGATGTTTCCAGGAAGCAAAATTTTCAGATGAAGGCAACCCTTATGTGGACCATCAACGACTTTCTGGCCTATGGAATGTTATCTGGATGGAGCACTCATGGCCGTCTCTCATGTCCGTATTGCATGGACCGTACTAAGGCTTTCTGCTTGAAACACGGAGGAAAACAGTGCTTCTTTGATTATCATCGGCAATTTCTGCCAAAAGATCATCTGTTCAGAAGGAACAGGAATGCATTCTGTGCTGGCGTTGTAGAGAAGGGTGATCTACCGCCAAGGTGGTGCTGTCACGACCCGCACCCTGATTAGGGGCACGAGAACGTGGGTACGTCCAGCCTACGCCGCAGTGTCGGTGGTAGAACGCTGTATAGGTCATCTATAACATCTAACAACAAGATATATAAACCTGTCATCTCCGCACGGAGGTATAATATAACATCTCAACTCTATATCTCAAACACAAGTCTAGAAAAGATAGAGCATGATATAGAATCAGATGAAAGGAAGAAACTGAATATAATAGAGTTATCACACCACACAAAGTAGATGTCCAACACAAATAAGTACAAGACCTGAAATATAACTAAGTTACAACTAACAATCGGAACAATCCGATACAAAATGAAAACTATAAACACTAGACTAGACTAGGCACCCTCTACTGATCTAGATGCTCCTTAGGCTCCTGAAGGTCACCCGCATGTGTCCCATAGAAGGTAGGACAGTCACCATCATCATCTGTAATATTTTTAACAGGTCCAGTCATGACAGGAACGAGTACAATACATCTCACGCAGTTCATATCATGTTGGGAAATGTAAAGCATGCAAAGAGTAAGATACATGGACTGTAAAGAAATATATATAAAAATGAGAGAGATTTGATAACTGAAAATATCTATATATATGATAAGTAAGGACTGTAGGTAACCTGTGATTTAGAGCATGAGATGGTTATATAAACGGGTTATGACAATGCAAGGGTAACTCCATCATACGTGAGTGTACTATAGACATATACATGATTTCACAAGATTTCACAAGATGGAATTTTGATCACATAACCATTTCCTACTCACCCTCCCCAATCAATACACAAGGATCTAGTCAAGTTACGTTACCTTGCACAAGAGGTTTTTATCATGTTTGCTCACGTGATCATGAGAGTACAAGATTGCACAAGAGTATACATGAATAGAGGTGTACATAAAATACAAGATGTTCGTAAAAAGCACATGACAACTGTATTTGATGTACCCCGAGGGGGATAACATCGCATGACAAGATCCATATAGTACCAATCCGTGATAATAACGTGACAGCATCATGTAAAGTAATCTAGAGCAAAAATATAAATCCTAACAAGTATGAAATGATCAGAGAATGTACTCGCCTGTCACCCTGTATGACTGATATGAATAGATGTCCGAACTGGTGTCACAGAGTCCTATTTAGAGTAAAATAGGTCACAATATAACTACAATGGTAAAAATAGAGTATACAATGCATACTATATGATTCTAGGTCAATCTAGGCCAAAGTCAAACTTGGTCAACTCTAAAGTCAAACTAGGTCAACTTAAGTCATGCTAGGTCATAAGGAGTCAACTAAGTCAAACATGGTCAACCAAGTCAAGGTTAGTCAAATCTAGGTCAAACTTAGACTAACTAAGATTTTTTTTAGGTCAAGGGTTAACTCTATATGTCAACTCTATAAGGCTAACCCAAATCATGACATAACTCCTAATTATCCCACTTAACCACATACATATCTTAAATTACATAGGACTATCCTCACAACCATATGGTCAAACATAAATCAACTAGTTTAATAGTCTAGGGTTTAGTCAAACCTTAGTCATCAAGCCCTTTAAAGTCCATCCAAGCCATTTCTAGGTCAATTAGGTCAAGGTTTGACCTAAGGTTGACTTTGGTCAACTCTAGTCAAACAAGGGTCCAAAGCCTAACCTCATAGCCATAGGCTCACAAATGAATACCATAGGCTAATATCACATAGATATCTATCTCTATACCACATATATATATACATACATCTATACATTATACATATATATATATATATATATATATATATATATTTTTTTTTTTTTTTTTTTTTATACATATATATATATATATATATATATATATATATATATATATATATATATATATATATATATATATATATATATATATATACATAGGCCTATAGCCTATATACTACTTATATACCATAAATATAAATATATAGATACAATATCAAATACATATATAAAACATACATATATACAACATATATATATATATATATATATATATATATATATATATATATATATATATATATATATATATATATATATATATATAATATACAATACATATATATATAGAGAGAAAAGTGAGAGCGGTAGTGAAATAGAGTGAGAGAGAGAGAGATTTACTGATACACAAAGGGGGGATTTCCAGTTTCCTGAAACTGGAAACCAAGCCCACACACACACAATAACACACACACACCTATATATATACATATATGTATATACATATGTACACACATGTATATACCCCTAAATTCCACCTACACACACAAACACATACACTATGTATATACCCTATATACACAGATATTTATATAAAGAAACAACATCAAAAATCGTTTTGAATTTGGATTTAATTAACTAGAAAATACCAATATCAGAACCCAGTGCACTGTGCACTCGAGAAATGGGTAAACCCAAAGCCGAGTCCAAAACGACCTAAGGCCCAAAACCCTAGGTTGGTAAACGTGTCCTCCAGTGTCCTCTAGTGTCTAGGGTGCCTGAGTGTCCATCTTGACACGACACGACGTGTCAAACTCAAAAAAACCCAAGTCGGGTAATTCTGGACATAGTGCAGAGCACTGTGTCGTGCACCAGTGCACTACCTTCGTGGACACACCACGAGACATGACACGTCTCGTGGTCATACACACGTGTAGCCCACATATAGGGCTACACGATCGACACACTGTTACGTGTCATCATCGTGTCTACATGTGATACGACACGCGTATCAGTGTCAAAAATCGTGTGTTACAGGCCGCGTCGTGCACGCGGTCGAGTGTCTCGTTCTCGTGACACAGGACACGACACATCTCGTGCTCGTATCCTAGTGTTCGCCCAGTGATGGGCTACACACGTGTCACCCTGACACGACACCACGACGTGTCCAGGAGGGAAACGAGGCTCGTATCAGAGCCAATTTCTCGGCTGAACGCGCGCCTGTGTGGCCAGTGCGGCCCTATTTTCGTGTCCGATACAAAATGACATATCGTGAAACTTTAGGGGCTTGTTCGCAGACATTGCCCCCGTGTCCATGCCAAATTTGGCGTGTCAAAGTGCCCTGTGCAGTGTGCATAAACAGCGTGGTAGCAGGGCACTGCCACACTGTGCAGTGCAGTGTATGCAGCGTGTTCGTATCTGATTTGGACACAGACACAGCACCAATTCGTTCTCAGTCTAGTGAAATCGTGTCCTACTAGTCTAGGGCTACCCAAAAGTATATTTAGTTTTACAATTAACCAAAATTTATTTTTTTGTGGCATTTCAACAAACACAGTTTTTCAAACATGAATACGTGTCCGATACGGACACCAAATCAAACCTACTTCCTACCAAACTTGGCCTACAGATCCATGGTACCTAGATGCATGCATTCATAAAGAGAAAATAGAATATTTACTAGGTTTGAGGGTGTTTACCTATGAGTGCAAAATCCTCAATAATAGGCCTTTTTGAATAAAAACCTCCTTCAACTCCCAATGTCTAAGGCTCCACAATTTCTTGCTAGCAAGCCAGAACTGGTATCCTCTAGTGTAGGGAAGTCCAATGTAAAAAACTAGGCTCAATTTGGAGTCAAAATGATTAAATGGTGAAGGGTTGAAGTTGTAGGAAAAAACTAGAATTTAGGTGTAATGAAAGGAGGCCTTTGATGAGGGGGTGTGATTATATGATGGGGGTAGGGTTGGCTGGCCATGGGAAGGGTATGGGTAGATTTTTAGGGTTCCTTTCCACCTTGTAAACTTAGTCTCTAAGTCTTTGACCCATAGATATTTCTAGGGTTCTAAAGGAATATCCTTGAAGGTAATATCTAGATATTATCTAACTAGATATTTATACATAAGCTAACCTCCTCTGCTTAGTCTTCTAGGTTAGTTGCTAACCTTTAGATTAGTGCTAAACTAGGTTAGGAGCTAACATGACACTAATCAACTAATTAAATAATAATAAATTACATAAATCCAAATAAATTCTAATAAATTACCAAAATACCCTTTTGACTAAAAAGTGGTAATTTGATATCCTAATCACATGGTTAGGCTCATATGATCATGGTTAGTCTCTAGGTTAAGTAATCTCTAAGGTTGCACTAGCAAAACATCAAAATCACAAGTCGTGGTTTTAAATAGTTTTAAAATAACTAAAAATCACCAAAATTCATAATATGGTTTAAATATTATTATTAAATAATTATAATTACAAAATTTCAAAATTACCCTCATTTTAGAAACTGGGTGCTATATGTGCGGAGCCACGATATGGAAAGAGGTTAGAGATTTTCCAAGTGCTATCGAAGATCCTACAACTGGGTACAAGTACGATAGATTTGGTAAAGATCATAACTGGACAAAGAGGAGCATATTCTGGGATCTGTCATATTGGAGTACCAATCTGATCAGACATAATCTTGATGTCATACATATTGAGAAGAATGTGTTTGATAACATAATTAATACTGTGATGGACGTAAAGGAAAAAATGAAAGACAATCTCAAGGCCAGGTTGGACTTAGAAGAAATATGCAAACACCCTGTGTTGCATTTGATAGAGAAGAATGGAAAACAGTTCCTGCCGAAGTCAATTTTCTCACTGGACAAGGAGGATAAAGTGAGACTTTGTCGGTGGATCCAGGGCCTAAAATTTCCAAACGGATATGTGTCAAATATGAGAAGATGTGTCGATCCGAAGGAAAACAAATTGACGGGTATGAAGAGCCACGATTGTCACGTATTCATGGAGAGGTTAATTTCAATTGTATTTTGGGAATTCTTACCACAGGCAGTTTGGGATCCATTGACGGAGCTTAGCATATTCTTCAGGGATCATTGTTCTAAGAAATTGCTTGTTGATCGTCTAGAAAAGCAAGAGAAGGATATTGCGGTAACACTGTGCAAGCTAGAGCGGGTGTTTTCTCCTGGATTCTTCGACTCTATGGAGCATTTGTCGATTCATCTATCCTATGAGGCACGTGTTGGTGGACCAGTCAAATATTGATGGATATACCCGTTCGAGCGATATTTGAATCACCTAAAAAGAAAGGTAAAAATTAAGGCACGGGTCGAGGGTTCTATTTGTGAAGCCTATGTTCTCGAGGAGATCACAAACTTTTGTTCGATGTATTTCAAGCCTCATGTTGCAACTAATAGAACGAGAGCTTCCAGAAACGGCGACGGAGATCATGAATGTAATGATACAATACTGAAGGTATTCAATGCCCCAGGAAAGCCATCGGTTAAAATGAAGAAGAGATATCTGAACGATGATGAGCTAAGGGCTGCTCAGGTGTATGTATTACTCAACTGCGACGATGATGAAGTAAAGAAGCTGGAGGGGTAAGTAATTAATACGTCTATATCATTTTAATAGTGCTGATTATTATACTATTACATTAATTGAACGATGTTATTTTTACCATATTTAATGATGATGTGAGGTCAGATAGGCCACACATAACAGAAGAAGAACTAGAACAAGAAATGAGGCGTTATTTTCCATCATAGTTGAGTGCATATGTAAGACTTGAGAACTCTGTAATTACCTTTCTGTATATGCACTTGAGAATGAGCTTATTTTTTTGTGGTATTTAGGTCGATCGTCCATACGAAAGACTTGATAATGAGTCCATCAGAACACTAGCCAAGGGACCAATTTATGCTGCAAAAATATGGCCAAGCTACTGTGTTAATGGGTTTAGGTTCAAGTCAACAACTTGCCCGATCAGAGACAACTTTGTGGATCTCGATTCCACCAAAAATAGTTGTTTCTGTAACAGATCTTCGAACTACAAAGATGTTGATGCGGGCAACGATTTCTATGACGTCCTACTGGAGATTGTGGAGCTGACATATAGTTATAGAATAGAGCCTGCTAAGATTGTGTTATTCAGGTGTGATTGGTTCGATCCGATTGAAGGTCAAGGGTAGAAAGTAGACAAGCACGGTCTTGTGGATATAAACTATCGGCGTCGATATCAAGCCTATGAACCATTTGTCCTATCAAGTCAGGCTCAGCTTGTGTACTTCACAAGTTATCCTAAACAGGGAACAACAAGGTCGGACTGGTGGGCAGTATACAAGACCAAAGCTAGAAATACCTTTGAGGTTGACGATATAGCTTATCAGGAGATGAACTACCTCTTGTAACAAATATTATAGAAGTGGACACGATGGAAGTTCCTCATTACACATCTAATTGTGTAGAAGAAGTAGAATTATCTGAAGAGAAAGATGCAGATAAAAGTGAAGATATAGAGGAGAAAGAAGAAGAAGAAGAAGATGAGCTAAATGAACTAGATAAATTTTCAGAAGAGGATTAGATCTGTACGTTTGTTTTATCATCATATTTGATACTTTAGTGACACTTTTATCATATAAATCTGTGACACTTTAGTGACACTTTTATCATATAAATCTATGACACTATCATATAAATATGTATATTTGTTTTATTGTCATATGTTATTATCAGGTATGACTAGACCCGGACGACGCGGAGGATATTATGTTAGGCAGTCCCGTCTGCCTCGGGCTGGGGATACAGATTCTGTACCCTCATCCTTATCTTCGAGTACGCCAGTGTACCGTTCTGTTCCCGATCCATTATCGGGACAGGGCAGTTCCAGCAGGTTGGCGACTCCTACCTCGTCGTTCAGCATTCCTGATCTCGCGTCCAGCATTCCTTCCGCGTCCAGCATTCCTCCTGCCGACGGCTCCATGGGGAGAGCCGACGCCGAGCATATGGAGGACGGCGATCAAACTGATCCTGCCCAGCCAGTAGGTGAGAGCGACCCTCCATGCGCTCCCCCGGACGAGACGCGTATGGAGATTTGGACAGACGGGCCTACGAAGTAAGTTAATTAGTTAATATATATTTCTCAAATGATTATATGTACATATATATTCATAAAATTTATTATTGTATAGATATCGGTCTCCTGCAGTACAGAGACAGCTGGAGTTAATTCTGAGGCAGAACTATGGTGGGCCTTGGATTAACTACTCAGATGCTCCTACAGATAGGAAGGCCTTTTGGTTGGCCCACTTCAAGGTAAAAAATTTGTTTATTTTTAAATTTTAATAATCATTTGTGTATATTATATAACTTTTCTATTTTACTTCTTGTAGAGGACCTATTTCTATCTACCACACCGGGCGGCAAAGATCGAGGCCCAATTTTCTGTCGTCGCAGGCAAGCTCATCCGTGATGCGATCAACGACCAGAAGTCTCGTGATCGCTCCAGAAAGCCGATCCATGGTTGGATCACGCCAGATGTCACGACCCGCTCCCGAATATTCGGATACGAGTCGGACACGCCCAGCCTTCGTCGATGGACACGACGAAGTAAGCTGTACAATACTAAGAAAAACTCCAAGTCATAATGTAATGTAAACAACATAGCTTTTATAACGTTCCCAGAAAATCACCAATATCCATCAAGTCTTTTTAGTACAAAATCAGCCTAAGACAAATCCGGTCAAATAAAATAATTATACAATAATGAATATCCAAGATACAATCTCCAAAAAAATAAACTAAAAGAAAAACTGTAATATCCAATGCAATCACAAGCTCCATGTAATCTTCTACTCACCTGCAACGTATCCTGTCAGGAAAAGAGCAAAGTACAACCCTGACAAGACAATATACAATGTAATCTGTAGTACAGAATACAAGGTGAAACCAGAATACCATAAATGGAAATAAAACTATGGTATCATAGATGAAATGTAAAACTGCAGGCAATGGACGACAATCAATATGCTAGACAATGAACACGGCTATCAATGTACAAGACAATGAATCACGACAATCAATACAATTGTGACAATTTTAAAATATTAAACTAATGTGTGACCGGCTAGGGAGCACAATCAATCAATGAGTCAATGAGTCAATCAATTCTACAAGGTTCGGCTTCATCGTACGTGAAGTGTACGATTAGGCTATCCACAATACCTATGTTGGGTGTGGTCACACAAAAGCTAATATTTTCCCCAATTCCCGTAATAAACAATGACTCACAAGCAATGAACAATGTACAAGACAATCGTGTGTATCTCGTGTCCGGTATGAGAATATGGCACTTGAAGGTAAGACAGAAATACAGAGTACAAGTCGAGTCAGTGTACTTGCCTCGGTTTGGTTGCACGAGAGTAGTACTGCATGGTTGTAAATCACCTGTTATATTTTGTACAATTTATTAGGGTTTTGAAATAAAGGCATTTAGCTAACCAACTTAGATAATTCAACTATTTTAGATAAGAACAAGTTAACATAAATATTATAGTTTATTCACCATAAGTACTAAAGAAAACATATACCATATGGTTTAGGCAATATGTACAATTATATAAAATCTCTAATCACTAAATAAAATATGATTACTTCTTTACTAGTGAAAATATGTACATAGATAATAGTTAATCAAGAAAATAACCTTGTTTTATTTTTAAATAGAATTAGGCCAAAAATTATTTAACAGGCTCCACGAAATACCAATTAATCTATAATAGTCAACTTAATCAAGAATTACCATTATTAAATAATAGCTAGTAGTACAATCATCATTTGAAAATATTTGCTAAATTAATAGTGCTAGTAATGAAATTAAGACTTGACAATAATATTAATAATAGAATTAAATATCTGATTACAATATTTATAAACTAGCTACTAATTAATACACATTAAAACAGGCCACTCGATCTGTGAGCTCAGACCTAAACCCCTCACTAGAAACGGGTAAGCGGATCCACTTCAGCAACCTAAAACCCGACCCTATAATCCAACTCCATGCACTAGCCACACAGCAAATCCCCTCTACCTAGGCTCAGCTTCTTTCAATTCTCAGCTACAATATCACATGACTCTTCAATGTTTGAAGAGTCAAAACCGACCCCTCGAAAATAGAGAGGCAGCTAACCCCTCGGTCTCCACAAGGTCACATGGCAAGGAATTAAAAATCGAGAGAGGAATTCTCTCTCCATGTAATGCTTCCCTACACCAGCACACAAACAAAAGTTGAGTTGACTGCTCAAATTAATGTAGAGACAAAGACTTCACCGGGTTCACCCATAATTCCCATTCCCCCAACACAGGACCCGAGGAGTAGGACTCATCCCTCAAATCCAAGAACCTACAGAGCATTAAATAATAGAGAGAACTTTCTCTCACTCACAATTCTTCCACAGCCGAACTCAAAGCAAGCCTTATTTTAAAATCCTCCTTCTCATTCCCCACTTCGTTACTTTTCCACCCGGCCCATACTTCATTAATTCACAGACAAGCACTCCTCATCACTACTCTCTCACTTCATAATTAAATCACACTCAATCATGCTTTCAATTCTTAACACCCCATAGCTCACACTCTATTTCTTCACATACAAACAATCAGCCGAACACTCATTCTCTCACTTCCCATCATACTCCATTTTCTTCACCCATCAGTAAAGAAGAGCAGCCGAGGCTCTTCTTCTTCAACCCACTCATGGCTCAGCCTACTCAAGCAGAACCACCCAAACTTTCTTCTTCTCCAGCTTCTTCTTCTAACACAGCCCATGCTCCATTACAAAACTGCCCAGGCTCCATCTTCTCAACCTAACCCTAAAATCCCTCTTCTTCTCACATATAAACCCTAGATTTCCCAAACACAAGAAGAACCACAACCCCAAGATCCAGAGAAGGGAACAAGTAGATCGAGACGGAGTTACCTCACTGGCGGACGCTGCTCGACCCGGCGGTGGTGCTGGACTCTGCTCGACCCGGCGGTAGCTCGGTGAAGTCTTGGTCGGTCCGGTCAGCTCTGGATCTGACCTCAGTAGACCAGATCTGGGTTGGCTCAGCTTCGGCGTGACTTGAGATGGTGGTCGGCGGTCAAAAAGTAGTGGCGTACGAGTCAAACTCGGCGAGTTGCTCCGGCCAGTGGCGGCGATCCCGCGGTGGCTCGGCGAGATGAGGTCCGGCGGCGGCTCGGGGATGCTCCGGCGATGGTGCGGTGGCGCACGGCTGGGCTCAGCCTCTGTCCAGAGAGGAGAGAGAAAGAGAGAGAGTACTGTGCGTGTGTCAGAAATTGTCAGAATTATATTGGAATACGTGTAGTATTTATAATAAAATAATATTGTGTGTGTGTCCAGTGGGGAATGGCAATGCTGTAAATTAGTGTAGTTCTGGAGTGTTTTTGTTCAGTGGCAAAGATGTAATTAAGTACAGATCTGGGGGTAGGAAATAACACTGGTAACAGAATTTTAAATTTCAAAATACTAACAGATTTTCAAAATAGAAAACAGATTTTATAAAATCAATTAATTCAAAACAGATTTCAAAAATCAAATATTCCCTCCAACAATTTTTCAAAAGATTTCACTAAAAATATTCTAACAGATTCTATCTACTTTACAAATTCAGTTATTTATAACTACCGGTTAATTACCTGCTTTAGCAAATAAATGATCAGAATTAATTTAAGTAATTTGAAATTATCAAAATTAATAAAATTAGTCACCCACTTTCTATGATTAATAAATTCATAAAACACTTTAGAAAACAACTAAAATTTTAATCACCATAACTATAATTATTTACCAATGATATTAATCCAGATTCAAAATTTAAAAGAAAAATCTCTACTTATAAGATATAAATATTTATTACCATTATCAATAATCAATATAGAAATATTAATAGAAAACAATATTATATATATATATTCAATAGCACGAAATAAAATTGATTTTTGGTAAGCTTATCTTTGTTTAACAGTACTATACTTGTTAATAGAAATTTTTAGAAAAATTCAAAATTCCTCAAAAATTGATTCCGGGAGTTACAAATCTACCCCCCTTACAAAAATTTCGTCCTCGAAATTTCAAGTATTTTGTAGTGTAGAAAATCAAACAAAATTTATTAAAGACAACAAAAATACTAAATAATTTATTTATGGAGTAAAAATAACAAGGACTAACAAGTAGTCACTAGACAATATAAAAATAGTAAATACAAGAAAAACTCAGAGACAAGCCTCAAAATAGACAATACAAAGAAATTCAGCTACTACAAGCAAGTAAGAAAATAACGGTCCATCTGACTGAGCTCCTGCAGCTACTACTGATCCTCAAAAACCGGGTCCTCCTGCTGCTGCTCTGGTGCTGGCTCCTGACGAGTGAAAGCTGCAGGACAATCTCTCACTCTTTCACTTGGTGAGTGGCAGATCCACAAATCAAGCACTGCCCTAACTTCTTGCGGCATTCATCGACACGGTGTCCCGGTCTCTTGCAGTATGCGCAAGAAAAGTATACTGGAGTCTGAATCTGCCTCTGCTGCCTCGGCGATGTCGGTGCTCGAACATGATGCTGATGCTGAGGTGGCCTCTGCTGAGTGTCGGTCCGCTTCGGGGGACCCTGGGAACTGCTGGCGCCAATGTCTCGGTCCCGCTTAAGCTTCGTATCCATCTCCTTCTCCACTCCCTGAGCAACATTAAGGATGCTCGTATAGGTAGTAGCCTGACTGATAGCTACTGCATGTCGCAGCTTCCTGGTGAGGCCCTTCTTGAACTTCCAAGCCCTCTCTTTCGGCGTGCTGACTAGGTTCTCTGCGAACCTGCTGAGTCGGGTGAACTCCGATGTATACTCTGCCACAGTCATACTCTCCTGCTGTAATGCCTCAAACTGCATCTGAAGCTCGTCCCGCTCCACATCCGGGAAGAACTTCTCCTGGAACAGCAGTTTGAAATCCTTCCAGGAAACACCGAGCTCTGCTAACTGGGGCTCCTCCCGGTACCAAGCCCTAGCAATGTCGAAAAGTCGCATGCTCGCAACTTCGACCTTCAAATCATCCGGAATTCTCGCCATCTTCAATGACCGCTCAGCATTCTCCAGCCACTCGTCTGCGTAGACTATCCCCTCATTGCCCCAAAAATCCATCGGGCAGAGGTACTGATAATCCTTGGCAGTTCCTGGCCTCGGCGCTGCTGGTACCGGCGGTGCTGGTAGAGCTGGTGGAGCTGGCTCTCTGGTCCTGAGTGCGTCGACGACTGTCGCTTTAAATGTGTGGCCTGCTGACTCTGAGCCTCTCTGAACTGCGCAGCCTGTTGATTCTGGGCCTCCATGAACTGCTGAAACATTGCCATCATCTGCGTGCCGTCGATCGTCATCGTCGGAGGAAGCGGCTGAGGCTGAGGCGGTAGAATCTGCTCCTGCGCACTGGGTACAGACTGCTCGCTGGTCCCAGCGTTCGTCGTGGCAACGGTCCTGTAACAGAAAAATAAACTGTTGATTGCTATTTCCTAGAAAAATCATAAACTAACCTAAAAATCATAAGTAAATCAAATTTTCAAAATTTTAAATATCAATAACCATAAACCATAAACCATTTTCCCGCGGTTCCTATGCTGTGATGAGTTTTCCTTAGCTTTCGTTGGTCCCCCAATAACACTTTATAGCCTAAGTGTCATTAGGACAGAGACCTGCATGGGGCACCACTAAAAACATGTCACGACCCGCTCCCGAATAATCGAATACGAGTCGGACACGCCCAGCCTTCGTCGATGGATACGACGAAGTAAGCTGTATAATACTAAGAAAAATCCAAGTCACAATGTAATGTAAACAACACAGCTTTTATAACGTTCCCAGAAAATCACCAATATCCATCAAGTCTTTTTAGTACAAAATCAGCCGTAGACAAATCCGGTCAAATGAAATAATTATACAATAATGAATATCCAAGATACAATCTCCAGAAAAATAAACTAAAAGAAAAACTATAATATCCAATGCAATCAAAAGCTCCATGTAATCTCCCACTCACCTGCAACGTATCCTGTCAGGAAAAAAATAAAGTACAACTCTGACAAGACAATATAGAATGTAATCTGTAGTACAGAATACAAGGTGAAACCAGAATACCAGAAATGGAAATGAAACTATGGTACCAGAGATGAAATGTAAAACTGCAGGCAATGGACGACAATCAATATGCTAGACAATGAACACGACTATCAATGTACAAGGCAATGAATCACAACAATCAATGCAAGTATGAAAATTTTGAAATATTAAACTAATGTGTGACCGGCTAGGGAGCACAATCAATCAATGAGTCAATGAGTCAATCAATTCTACAAGGTCCGACTTCATCATACGTGAAGTGTACGATTAGGCTATCCACAATACCTATGTTGGGTGTGGTCACACAAAAGCTAATATTTCATCCAATCCCCGCAATAAACAATGACTCACAAGCAATGAACAATGTACAAGACAATCGTGTGTATCTCGTGTCCGGTATGAGAACATGGCACATGAAGGTAAGACAGAAATACAGAGTACAAGTCGAGTCAGTATACTTGCCTCGGTTTGGTTGTACGAGAGTAGTACTGCGTGGTTGTAAATCACCTGTTATATTTTGTACAATTTATTAGGGTTTTGAAATAAAGTCATTTAGCTAACCAACTTAGATAATTCAACTATTTTAGATAAGAACAAGTTATCAGAAATATTTTAGTTTATTCACCATAAGTACTAAAGAAAACATATACCATATGGTTTAGGCAATATGTACAATTATATAAAATATCTAATCACTAAATAAAATATGTTTACTTCTTTACTAGTGAAAATATGTACATAGATAATAGTTAATCAAGAAAATAACCTTGTTTTATTTTTAAATAGAATTAGGCCAAAAATTATTTAACAGGCTCCACGAAATACCAATTAATCTATAATAGTCAACTTAATCAAGAATTACCATTATTAAATAATAGCTAGTAGTACAATCATCATTTGAAAATATTTGCTAAATTAATAGTGCTAGTAATAAAATTAAGACTTGACAATAATATTAATAATAGAATTAAATATCTGATTACAATATTTATAAACTAGCTACTAATTAATACACATTAAAACAGGCCACTCGATCTGTGAGCTCAGACCCAAACCCCTCACTAGAAACGGGTAAGCGGATCCACTTCAGCAACCTAAAACCCGACCCTATAATCCAACTCCATGCACTAGTCACACAACAAATACCCTCTACCTAGGCTCAGCTTCTTTCAATTCTCTGCTACAATATCACATGACTCTTCAATGTTTGAAGAGTCAAAACCGACCCCTCGAAAATAGAGAGGCAGCTGACCCCTCGATCTCCACAAGGTCACATGGCAAGGAATTAAAAATCGAGAGAGGAATTCTCTCTCCATGTAATGCTTCCCTACACCAGCTAGCACATAAACAAAAGTTGAGTTGACTGCTCAAATTAATGTAGAGACAAAGACTTCACCGGGTTCACCCATAATTCCCATTCCCCCAACATAGGACCCGAGGAGTAGGACTCATCCCTCAAATCCGAGAATCTACAGATCTTTAAATAATGGAGAGAACTTTCTCTCACTCACAATTCTCCCACAGCCGAACTCAAATCAAGCCTTATATTAAAATCCTCCTTCTTATTCCCCACTTCGTTACTTTTCCACCCGGCCCATACTTCATTAATTCACAGACAGGTGCTCCTCATCACTACTCTCTCACTTCATAATTAAATCACACTCAATCATGCTTTTAATTCTTTGCACCCCATAGCTCATACTCTATTTCTTCACATACAAACAATCAGTCGAACACTCATTCTCTCACTTTCCATCATACTCTATTTTCTTCACCCATCAGTAAAGAAGAGCAGCCGAGGCTCTTCTTCTTCAACCCACTCATGGCTCAGCCTACTCAAGCAGAACCGCCCAAACTTTCTTCTTCTCCAGCTTCTTCTTCTAACACAGCCCAAGCTCCATTACAAAACCGCCCAAGCTCCATCTTCTCAACCTAACCCTAAAATCCCTCTTCTTCTAACATATAAACCCTAGATTTCCCAAACACAAGAAGAACCACAACCCCAAGATCCAGAGAAGGGAACAAGTAGATCGAGACGGAGTTACCTCACTGGCGAACGCTGCTCGACCTGGCGGTGGCGCTAGACTCTGCTCGACCCGACGGTGGCTCGATCAAGTCTTGGTCGGTCCGGTCAGCTCTGGATCTGACCTCAGCGGACCAGATCTGGGTCGACTCAGCTTCGACGTGACTTGAGACGGTGGTCGGCGGTCAAAAAGCAGTGGCGCACGAGTCGAACTCGACGAGTTGCTCCGGCCAGTGGCGGCGATCCCGCGGTGGCTCGGCGAGATGAGGTCCGGCGGTGGCTCGGGAATGCTCCGGCGATGGTGCGGCGGCGCACGGCTGGGCTCAGCCTCTGTCCAGAGAGGAGAGAGAAAGAGAGAGAGAGTACTGTGCATGTGTCAAGAATTATCAGAATTGTATTAGAATACGTGTAGTATATATAATAAAATAATATTGTGTGTGTGTCCAGTGGGGGATGGCAGTGCTGTAAATTAGTGTAGATCTGGGGTGTTTTTGTACAGTGGCAAAGATGTAAATAACTACAGATCTGGGGGTAGGAAATAACACTTGTAACATAATTTTAAATTTCAAAATACTAACAGATTTTTAAAATAGAAAATAGATTTTATAAAATCAATTAATTCAAAACAGATTTTAAAAATCAAATATTCCCTCCAACAATTTTTCAAAAGATTTCACTAAAAATATTCTAACAGATTCTATCTACTTTACAAATTCAGTTATTTATAACTACCAGTTAGTTACCTGCTTTAGCAAATAAATGATCAGAATTAATTTAAGTAATTCGAAATTATCAAAATTAATAAAATTAGTCACCAACTTTCTATGATTAATAAATTCATAAAACACTTTAGAAAATAACTGAAATTTTAATCACCATAACTATAATTATTTACCAATAATATTAATCCAGATTCAAAATTTAAAAGAAAAATCTCTACTTATAAGATATAAATATTTATTACCATTATCAATAATCAATATAGAAATATTAATAGAAAACAATATTATATATATATTCAATAGCACGAAATAAAATTGATTTTTGGTAAACTTATCTTTGTTTAAAATTACTATACTTGTTAATAGAAATTTTTAGAAAAATTCAAAATTCCTCAAAAATTGATTTCGGGAGTTACACCAGAGCAGTGGACTACGATGAAGGCTAGATTCGCCAAGGCCAGGTACTAGCAGCTGTCTGACAAGGCCAAGGTGGCGCGGTCGAGCGCCAGTAAGTGGTGTGGTGGCTCCATTCCGACGATGGAGCATTTTCGTCGTCTGGTACGTTTGCTATGACGGACATCATTTTATATATAGTTGGATAGAATGTTTAATACTAATAATAGATAATATATTTTAACATATAAAAAAGGGTGAGGACCCCAACATGGTGACCGTCTTCCTGGTCACCCATCGGAGGGCTGGAGAGTTCATTGACGAGAGGGCGACGCAGGCATATGTACGTTCTATTCTTTATATTAATTTACTATAATTTAGAAAACAGGAAAATAGATATCAATATAGACTTTAGCAAACACTTATACGTTAGCAAACATTGTTCTAGGTCGAGTTTGTTCGACTACAAGAGGAGGCGGCTGCTGCTGCTAGTGCGCCAGCAGAGGGAGGGGCTGGTACTTTCTTCCAGCCGCCTACAGCTCCATCGTCGGACGATCTCTGGATGACCGCCTTTGGCGGTCTTCAGAAGGGTACGTACTACGGTACGGGATCCTACGGCGCCTATTTGGCTTCAGAGTCATCCCGGGCCCCCTCTGTCAGTGCGCAGTCTCCAGCTTCGCAGGCGTCATCACGAGCTCAGGATATTCGTCGTCAGATCAACGAGCTGCGTCGCGAGTTACAGTAGCAGATTTCTGATCACCTTACCACAGAGCGACGATCCGACCCTCCGATGATCACCGGACGATTTAATGCGGTCGAGCGTAGTATACAGGAGCTGATGAGTCTACAGCAGGCTACAGCTGCCAGCTTGCACACGTTCACCGAGTCTACGCAGCGCATAGAACGTAGACAGGTCGAGCTGAAGGGATCGCAGAGGACCATGTCTGCCTCACTCTCTCAGGTATCGACTTCGATTGAGGAGAGTTCTCAGAGAATGGTGAGTACCCTTGCTGTGCATGGTGAGCGACTGCGAGAGCTGGAGCAGATACGTCCTCCCGGTCCATCGACGGCGCCGACTCCAGACATTGTACTGCCTCCTACTGCCCCTAAGGTGCAGCTCATACAGGAGCAGTATGAGTACATGATATCCCCGATGTGCGGCAGGGGTCCTCATTGATCCAGTAGATTTTTTTTATCATCTTTGTATGTATTGGCCCTATAGGCCCATTGACCGTTCTATACACTGATTTTTATTATTATTTGACTCTGTTGGACATGTATATTTATTGGACATATTTGTTTGTGATATTTAATTTGTTGGTATTTTCATTGAGTACATGTATGATATTTAGTTGTAGACTGTTATGATGGGAGACTGTTATTCTTCTATTAGTTGTAGACTGTTATGATGGGAGACTGTTAATTATATATGATGATATCTGCGACGGGGATGACAAATATACCTACGCTGGATTATAAGCGATGATCTGATATACAAAGGAGGTGATGTCCAAATTTTAAAAAAATATAATGTCTATTTTTGTGATGATGTGTGTCTGTGTTTACAGTGTGTGTGAAGTGCAGTGTTCGAAACCATCGATAGTTTCGATTACTGTTGTATGTTTTATCTTGGACAGAAAGAGCAACTGTTCAGGGTGTACTTCTGAGAGCTTCATTTTAACATCCTTCACTCTCTCGGGATGTCGTACAGGATCCCGAGAAGGACGTGAAGAGGAAGCTCTGAGAAGTGCATCCTGAACTGTTGCTCTTTCTATCCAAGATAAATCATAGAACAGTAAGCGAAATTGTCGATGGTTCGAACACTGCACTTCACACACACTGTAAACACATGCACACCGCATAACAAAAATACAGATTATTTTTTTTATTTTTTTTTAGTATTTTGTGACGGATAGCGACGGATAGCGACGGATCTGCGACGTATAGCGACGTGTGGGGACGTCGCTAATTAGCGGCATTACGTCATTGTATGTTGCTACTATGCTGACGTGGCAGACATGCCATGTCATCACATAAATAGAAATAAACGTCGCTAAGTAGTCGCACTACATCGCTACTTTTGCGACGTAAAGTTTTCGTCGCTCTACGTCGCTAAATTTGTGACGACCCAGCGACACGGCAGTAACGTCACAAACAGCGACGTAGAGCGACGAATTTGTCATCTGCGACTAGCTTTAAAGCGACCTTTATTTTTCGTCGCTAAAGTCGTCGCTAATTACGATTAGCGACGTATTTTCCATAATTAGCGGCGTATCTGGACGTCACTAATCTGCCATATTTTAGTAGTGGTCAAAGAGACTTATAAGAAGTGGATAAAGGCATATGAGATGGTACGGTATTACATTCTGGCATCTATGTCAAATGTACTGCAACATCAACATCAGGCCATGACCATAGCTTATGACATGATGTATAACCTCAAGGAACTCTTCGGACATCAAAGTAGAGCAGATAGACAGTTTGCTATGAAGTGTTTGATGAATACAAAAATGGCTGAAGGTACGCCAGTAAAGGATCATGTTCTCAAGTTGATGGGTCATCTGAATGAGATGGAGATCCTTGGAGCTAAAATCGATAGAGAATTACAGGTCGATATCATTCTCGGGACTCTGCCTAAATGTTTTGACAATTTTTGCCTTAACTACAACATGAACAAAATGTTGTATAGATTGGCAGAACTTACGAAAGAGCTATAGGACGTTGAAGCTTTCTTTAGGAAGAGTGGTCATATTTATG
Source organism: Iris pallida (assembly GCA_029216955.1). NCBI lineage: Eukaryota > Viridiplantae > Streptophyta > Magnoliopsida > Asparagales > Iridaceae > Iris > Iris pallida. The sequence continues at coordinate 3,100,871 of JANAVB010025999.1, forward strand.
TTTCTGAAAAGGCTTCTACTTCTAAGCCAAAAGGCGGTAAGAAGAAGAATAACATTCAAAAATAAGCAAACTCGGCAAAGAAGGGCATGGGACCTCAAGGCGCAATGAAAAGCTGAAAGGCAAATGTTTCAAGTGCAAAGGGTCAGGACATTGGAAGAGTAATTGTCTACTTCTCAAACAAGAAAATAAAGAAGGTATATCTTATTTACTACTAGTTGAAACATGTTTAGCGGTGTTATCTACCGGCACGTGGTGTGTAGATACATGAGCCACTAATCTGTCTACAATACACTGTAGGGGTTCCAGAAAACCAGACGGCTCAGTGATGGAGAAATATGCTTGTGTCACGTTCCAGTACCGAAATACGGAGACGGACTAGGCCAGCTATTCCATATGAGGTATGCAAACGTCATATGACGATCGTGGCTGTCATGAGACTAGGGGGTGCACGGTACAATCAAGTCTTATATGGTCACACAACGCATCTATGTCTCAATCATTCAAAGCAAAAAAATATCAATTAATGAGCATATGAGATAAAGCAGTAAGGCGTCCTCGACGCTTCATCAAAATAATCATGGAGAACTAGCTTTATAAGTTAGCTAGCCCATAGAGTCATAGGTATATAATCGTATTCTGCTGCAGTCTGATTTAATTATAATTATGAAAAGACAAAATATCTAAATTAACCGACTAAACAGGTGCCGGTAGCCAAATGCCAGAACATAATTAATGATACTAGAGTGGTGGAGAAGAAACCCACTCGAGTCCCCGGCCAGCATGCTCCTAGTATGCACCATTGACGTCAGGAAAGAAGGTCGAATCCTCTGGCTATGCTACGTGATCTGGCCAAACAAAACTAGCAGGGTCAGCCCCGAATAGCAAGTACCACAAAGGAGCACAAAAGAGTGAGATAAAACCCAAGCATAAAATAATAATTCTAGTAATAATAAAGGCTTTCGGTCGTAACCTCGGTCCACAGCCTGTCATAGCACGATAGACCAACCCAACAACCAAACAAGGACATGGGTTGGACCACGCACCATGATAGTCCATGTCCCTCGAATGCTAACAGAAGGTACAAGGCACAGTCAAGTCATTTTTCAAGTGGCCATTCATTCCTACGATTTTCTAGATTTAGCGAAGTTATCCCTATGATACTGATTAAAAGGAATCCTCAGGTCGTGTCAACCCAGCAGGGCTAGCCAAACCATTAGACATATAACATATTAATTATGCATGGGTCCTCCGGAGGGCTACCGTACTAAAACAGATAACTCATAGCTCGTAGAAGTCGGATATAGTCATCTGCTAAAGGCGAATGAAACCATATCCGTGGCGGCCAACCCGACACGTCAGGACTGGACCTGGGGTGACTAGTATGGCACGATCTCGGGATTCTTCCCCTCCAATGTATCTACCAAGTTAGTTGCCTAGTTAATCCCTAGGTTATCCTCGGAGTTCACATGTCGTGGTCACATGCTCACTCCCTAGATGTCGTACAATATACGAGTACCCCAAGAAGGGATACGCACTGGCTCATAGAGTCATAAGTATGTACCCCTTCTTGGTGTAATGCAACACACAACACATACCACGTCATTGCTACCGACCATTCGCTACGTAAATGCTAGACTCTTGGATGTACTGGCAGGTATCACGTAGGAACACTTAGCGCATAGGATAGCACCTCGGTGCTCACATAGATTGTACCTTAGTACACATAGCTTTATCCAGCACTCGCATAGGTAGTCAAATCAGGAATGAGAACCAAGACACAAGGACTCATACGGCCAAGACTCATGCGGCCAGGGCTCACTGCTCATATTCCCTAAAATTCGAGAAGATGAGCCATGGAAGCCATGGCTTCCAAGCTCCGTCCAACCTCCTGATTTAAGTCAGAAATTAGATTTCTATAGGTCAAAATGGGGTAGAACGAAATTCTCTTCAACATGGAACAACTAGATCTTGAAAACAAACAAGTTTAACAGATCAAAACCAAGAAAAAACCAAAAAAGACGTAAACTTAGATCTACAAGAATTCATCCTCCAAAATCAAAAATACCAAGTACTAAACTTGTAGAGCACGATGAGAGGAACAATATAGACAAATAATATCAAAAAAAATCAAGGATAAAAAATGCACAAATCTTTACTTTTGAGCAAGTTGTACTTGCCTAAGGGTGGTGGTTGAGGGAAATGAATGAAAGAGTGAATGAGGAGAGAGAGTGAGGAAGAGAATATATATAGGGGTTGGGTTGGCTTAAGAAAATCCTAATATCTAAATATGCTCTAACCATTCCACTAATGACATACTTAAAGTCTACATGCAACCATTAATAAATAATAAATAGAATTATGCACAGACTAAATACGGGATACCATGTACGGGATTCATAAAAAAATACGTATATCGAAATCGGGGAGTGACATCTCTACCCTCCTTAGAAAAATTTCGTCTTCGAAATTTTTGCCAAGACATGATAGAGAAATCAAAGCAAGCAAGGTACTAATTACAAGGCTAACTATGCATGCAATCTCTTCAATTTTAATAGGTATTTAGAGAACAATCATCCACCCTAGTGGGTGCAATAAAAATAGGGAAATATATTACAAAGGCATAAGGATAAATATACCTTCAGAGTCGAACAAGTACGGATATCGAGATCTAATCTCGTCCTCGTGCTCCCATATCGACTCTTCCGGAGAGTGATGGTCCGAAGCGACGCAGACAAGATTAATAGTCCGATTCTTAAGTACCTTCTTTCGCCGATCCAAATTGGATACGGGCTGCTCCTTGTATGTCAGGTTGGTACCGACGACCAGCTCAGAATGATCGAGAATGTGACTCGGGTCCGGGACATACCTACGCAGTTGAGATACATGAAACACATCATATACATCACGTAGCGAAGGCGGAAGGGCAAGACGATAAGCAACATCGCCTACCCGAGCGAGAATATCAAATGGACCAACGTATCTCGGACTAAGCTTTTATCGGGTTCCAAATCTGATGATACCTCGAGTAGACAAAATTTACAGAAACACTTAGTCACCAACACTAAACTCTAGAGGCCTACGATGCTGATCTGCCCAGTGTCGATGTCTGTCCTGCGCAACTCGAAGCCGCTCTCTGATCAACTTGACTGTTTCTACAGTCTGCGTGATCATCTCTGGTCCCAATAATTTTTGTTCTCCCATATCGTCCCATGCCAGAGGGGACCTGTATTTCCTTCCATATAATGCTTCAAACGGTGCCATCTGTATACTTGCCTGATAACTATTATTGTAAGAGAACTCTACTAAATGAAGATGATCTTTCCAAGTTCCGTCGAAGTCTAAAGTACAAGCCCGTAACATATCTTCCAATGCCTGAATAGTTCTCTCTGACTGTCCGTCCGTCTGCGGATGATAGGCTGTGTTGAACCTTAACTTAATACCCAAACTTTGATACAAACTCCGCCAAAAGTGAAAGGTGAACCGTGTGTCTCGATCTGATACTATGCTGACTGGAACACCATACTACCTCACAATCTGCTTCATATATATTTTTGCCAACTGCTCAGTAGACTGCCCTACTCTGAAAGGAAGAAAATAAGCCACCTTCGTGGCCGATCCACGATTACCCAAATTGTGTTTCGACCGGTCGGAGATCTAGGTAAACCGGTCACAAAGTCTATTGTGATGTGCTCCAATTTCTACTCTGAAATAGGAAGCGGCTGTAACAATCCTGCTGGTCTCTGCTGCTCTGCCTTCACTTGCTGACATACCAAACATTTAGAAATATACCTCGCTATCTCCCTCTTCATACCATTCCACCAAAAGTGTTGCTTTATATCCTGGTACATCTTTGTGCCTCCCGGATGGATGGAATAAGGAGAACTATGAGCCTCTGACATAACTTCCTGTCGAAGGTCTCCACCTGGTACACAAAGACGATTTCTGAACCTAAGTGTACCATCCTCATGGATTACTAACTCCTTTCTGAGACCTGACTCACAATCTGATCGAAGCTTCTGGATCTGTGGATCCTCTGCCTGGGCTGTTCTGATCCTCTCTACTAAAGTAGACTGAATCTGCAAACCAGCCATAACTCCTGTATCTTATGGCAAGATCACTTCAATTCCTATTTCCTGAAGATCTTCTAAAATATGCCTCTGTGAGGTTAAAATGAATGCGCCACTCCTCCTGCTTAAGGCATCTGCCACCACATTTTCCTTGCCTGGATGATACTAAAGATTTACATCAAAGTCCTTCAGTAATTCCAACCATCTTCTCTATCTCATGTTCAGGTCCCTCTGGTGAAGACATATTTTAAGCTCTTATGATCAGTATAAATCTTTACTCAATCCCCATATAAATAGTGCCTCCATAACTTAAGAAAAAAAACCATGGCTGCTAATTCCAGGTCGTGGGTCGGGTAGTTCTTCTCATGATCTCGAAGCTGTCGAGATGCATATGCTATCACCTTACCATGATGCATCAATACACACCCAAGTCCCTTCCCGGATGTGTCAAAATACACTTTAAACCCTCTCGATCCTACTGGAAGTGTTAAGATCGGGGCTGAGATTAATCTCTTCTTCAACTCTTCGAATGATGTCTGACACTCTGCTGACCAAACAAACTCTACATCCTTATACGTCAACCACGTCAAGGGTGCCAAAATCCTGGCGAAGTCTGCCATGAACCTCCTGTAATAACCTACCAATCCTAAGAAACTACGCACTTCTGCTACCGTCTTCAGAACTGGCCAATTCTCTACTGCCTCAACCTTCTTCGGATCTACAGACACTCCTGCTCCAGAAATAATGTGTCCCAGGAACAAAATACGATCCAACCAAAACTCACATTTACCAAGCTTCGCATAAAGTTAATGCTCCCACAAGGTCTACAAAACTGTCCGAAGATGTTTTTCATGCTCTTCTTCATTGCTGGAATAGTTGAGGATGTCATCTATGAACACTACTACAAACTTATCCAAATAGGGTATAAAGATGCGATTCATCAAATCTATAAATACTACTGGGACATTAGTCAGTCCAAATGGCATTACCAGAAACTCATAATGTCCATATTGTGATCTAAATGTTGTATTGGGTATGTCCTGCTCCCGGACCCTCACTTGATAATATTCGGATCGAAGATCAATCTTAGAGAAGACGTAGGCCTTACTCAACTGATCAAACAAGTCATCAATCCTTAGTAACGAATACTTGTTCCTCACTGTCACTGCATTCAACTGCCGCTAATCAATGCACATTCGCGTCGATCCATCCTTTTTGGGTACTAAAATTACTGGTGCTGCCTAGGGCGATTCACTATCTCGGATAAACTGCTTCACCTTCAGTTCTTCTTTATGCTGGTACAATTTGTCCAACTCTGACTGCGACATCCAGTAAACTCTACCGACCTTAGGCTCCGTTCTAGGATTTAACTCAATGCAAAACTCCACATCTCTCACCGGTGGTAAACCAGGAAACTCATCTGAAAATACATCAAGAAACTCTCTGACCATTCTTGGAATCTGCTTCTGCTCTGCCTATGCTTCTGCAACAATGCCCTTGGGTCGATTCTCTAATGATCGATCAAAGACGAACTCCTCAACGCCAGGTACATTAAACACTACCCTACCTCCTCGATAATCTATCGTCACATGACTGTCTCTCAACCAGTCCATGTCTAGGACAACGTCAAAGTTTTTCATAGGGAACTCAATCAAACATGCGGGTAATAATTGCCCAGATATTACGACCGGACATGCTAAGCACACTCTGCTAACTCCTACGAGCCCATTACCTGTGAGTATATTCATTCTCTCTGGCAATGCCTCAAACTCCAATCCAATACGTATCGCAAATCGTGCAGATATAAAAGAGTGGGTAGCTCCCGAATCAAACAATGCTACTGCATGAAAAGAAGTAACATAAACATTACATGCAACCACGTCACCTGAAGCTAGTGCATCCTCTAGTGATAAGGTGAAGGCCTGGCCCTGGCTGTAGCTCCCATTCTCGAATTTTTTTTAGAATATGTTTATATTATTTATTTGATTTAAATGTGATTTTTAGAATTTTATAAATAATTAATTAGTTAATTATTACGGTAGATGAATTTAGTCATGGTTGAGTTTTGGAGTACAAGACGACTAGAAATCATGGCATAGATAGTGCAGCGGCATGCCTTGACTAGTGTATTAGCCATAGTAGGGATGGCTGAGCCATAAGTGTGTCCTAACTAGGAAAACCAGGCCAAGTTGCGACTTGACCTCTGTAAAGAATTTAATTATGTTATTTATTAATTTAATGACTTGTAGGAGCCCGGTTGTGTCGATTTAGCTCGGACTAGACCCGAGCCGAAGTCGAGCCCATGTAATCTTGTAGTGAGGCCAAAGATGTCCATGTAGACGTACATATTATATTTATTAATTTTGATTGTCCAAATAGGCATTTCATATATAAAGGATTTATATATATATATATATATATATATATATATATATATATATATATATATATATATATATATATATATATATATATATATATATATATATATATATATATATATATATATTATTGTTATTGAATTGATATTCTATTTTAGAAATAGGATGAACACCATACTTAGCTACCCTTGTGCAGTTGGCGATATTTAGGCTATACTTGCAATTTCAAATACATCTAGTAATGAATCACTGTATTTTGTTCTCATATATTTAATTATTAGTAATGTTATGATAATTGATGTGTGTATATATGCATATAATTATTATTGGTTATTTTCCTATTTTTGATAACAAATCTATATTTTATCTGTGTACATATTGTTGTAATAACCCTATACTAGGAAGATATAATATTATGATTTTGGAAGTATTATATATATTTTTTTATATAATATTATGATTTTGGAAGTATTATATATATATATATATATATATATATATATATATATATATATATATATATATATATATATGTATGTATGTATGTATGTATATATATATTTTATATATATATATATATAAAAATATATATATATACATACATATAATAAATAAAAGGGTAAAACAAAAAACCCCAACACAGCCCAAGCAGCCCGGCCTAGCAAAGGCCCACAGCCCAACCATCCCCCAACTCAGTCGGTATCAAACCGAACCCCCACATTCTGTTTGATTACAGAATACACGTATATAATCGAGAGAACGAACAAAACTAAACTCGAAATGTCGAACGCAACCCTAGCTCTCCCTTCCTTCCCCACGTATGCCCCTTCCCCACGCGCGTCGCTGCGGGCCATCGGCGGCCGGCCAAGCTGCCGCAGAACCACGTGCGCGGCGACTGAACCGAGAAACAACAACAGCAGCGGTATATATGGGGGCCAACTTCACATCGGTTTCCCCGCCACCTCGCTTCGCCTTTTCCCGAACCGCTTGCACTGGTAAGTAGGCAACCCATACCACTTTAACTTCCTTCAAATAGGTTTAACTGTCATATGCTGGATCACCAGAGAAATTGAACCAAAGTTTGATAAAAATTTGCTCGAGAGCAGAGCAAACAGGGCAGCCCCGACCCCATTTTAGAAGACCAAAATTGTCGATCCATTGAGAAATCCAGAAAAGTAAAAAAAGAAAATCTGAGATAACCTATAGGCCTTCATAAAAGTTTCTACAGAAGACAAAATCATCAACCACGCACAGAGAAATCGGATCCCAAATTTTACCAAAAACCTGTTCTAAAAATAATAAAATCCTTCGATACGACGTGCGTCCCGCCAATCTGGGCGACGTGGTCGCAAACCGAAAGCATCGAAAGGTACGTATCGGCTTTGTGGACGTGCGGACTTTGATGGAATTCAAATTGGTGGTATGTGCGCGACGAATTTGATGCGTATCCGTCAAAATTTACCGTATCGGCCCCTGTGCAAATTTCTTAATTACTTTGTACACGTTCATCAAATCGAGACAAAACTTGTGCCAACAGGACCGTATCATTTTCCTGGTCCTGTATGCCAAGTTTGGTTGATCCTGAGATAGTTGACCGGATCGCCGTTTTGCGGGCCCTACGATCCGATTCAACGGACGATTTCGTGCACGGCCTACCGGAATCCAAAATTGGACGTACCATTGGGTTCGTATCATCAAAACAAATTAGTAGACATGTAGTTTGACGACTTTAGAGACTATTGACTTTGACACGCTTTTCGGTGCAAAGCGGATCCAACGACGGACACCGTTTTGACCCGAAATTACTGTTTTGCTCATGTGTACAGAATTAGACTTAAGGATAGGCAATTCTAGCTAATTTGACTATTCTGAGAACGTTGGTAATGTTTATTTCAGCATCCGAAGACTTCTGCATGTGTTGACTGTTGTGGCTCACTGAGTGGTATAGTATTATCGGTTTCACCAGCACAAGACCTCAGGCGAGTACATCTCTGATAGTTTTTATATCTGATTATCTCTATGAATCATGTACATAGTAGTATTTTACATTGATATTCCATTGGTTCTTGACACGATGTTACACGAGATAGTAGTTATGGATTCTTTACATGTTGTTCGTGACCTGTTTGGATCCATGAGTACAGATCGGACGGAGAAATACCCTAGACATGTAAACAAACCCAAAATTATTCTTGCCTAATAGCAGTCCCATATTTCACTTACGGCGTGTTAGATCTTATTCTTGCCTAATAGCAGTCGCATATTTCATGTACGGGGTGCCGGATTTAGTCTTAGCCGTTTACATGTCGAAGTAGTATTTCAACTCACTAGATAGGTACATTGTCTGGTTCTACAGTATATATTGCTGGCTATAGGTCTTCTCTATTTTAGTACTCACTTGCCTTGTTCACCATGCTCAGTTTCTGTCATGATTCTATACTTGTCTTTTTTGTCGTGTATTTCATTATTATTTACAGATTTATGGATTTTGTCATTTAATGAATCTGTTGTGAGATTGTACTCGTTCTATTCCTGACTGAAAACCAATATTTTTCAGGTTTAGCCGCGATCACTCTTAGCACTGGAAAGGCATGGGTATGCTGAGGTCAACCTAGATAGTTAAATTAGCTATCTTTTCTATTTTGTGAGACATTTTATTTTCTAGCAAATGTGATGTTGTAAAACCTTGTAATTTATAAAATTGATTTAGAAATATGAATGAGCAATAAATGTATCTTTGTGATTTTGAGCATCTTGGCCGTGACAGCATTCTACCGCCGACTCTGCGGCATAGACTGGCTTGGATACGTCTCGTATCCGAAAAGTGGGTGCGGGTCGTGACAACTTTTTGTGGTGGCCCATGCAGGTTAGTTTTCGTAAATTGTACGAACTCATAGTAGGACCATATTAGTCGTACAACTGCGAGCTTGTGACTAGGAAATGCTCAGTCACAAATAGGAGTAAATCAATTTTAAGAGAATGGTTAGGACTAGGAGTCCCTAATTTAAATTGACATTGGGTAGTTAAGGTTGCTACATAGGTCTCACTAGATAATTTTCATAGGAGGATGCACTATTGTATTCTGATTCGATAGTAATTCTAAAGTGGGCAGATTCCTAACCCCCCCTTTTCGAAAGTTTGGAAAATATCCTTTTATTTATTTTTTGAATTAAAATATGATTTTAGAATTTTATAAAATATTTATTATAGACGGCCTTAGTCACGGTTAAGTTTTGGAGTGCAAGAAGACCAAAAATTTTGGCACTGAAAGTATGGTCGAGTGCTTTGACTAGTGTTCTAGCCATGATAGAGGAGGCTGAGTCATAGGTGTGTACTAACTAAGAAAACTAGGCCAAATCGTGACATAACCCTAGGAATAATATAATTACTTATTATTAAGATTATTGGCTTTTAGAAGACCCAGTTGTTCTAAACTAGCCCGAACCCAACCCAAGTCCTGGTGGTCATGTAGAGCGACCAATGACTTTCATGTAGACATATAGACATACATATATATATATATATATGTAGGACCATTGAGCACCTCTAGAGGGGGTGAATAGAGTGAGTACGAGTGCAGCAAAAAATAATCACCAATTTAAAAATTATAAATAGATAACTATGGCAGTAAGTAAGAGACAGTAAATAAATAAATCAAGAGATAGAGAGATCAAACTCAGTGACACAGTGATGTATACTGGTATCCCTATGAGAGGACTAATCCAGTCTCGAGTACTCTTGCTCGATGTTAATCCACTAAGGCACAAGCTAATTGAGAGCTTGCAGTCTCTTACAACACCGTGCTTGGTGACAAGTGTACGACCAACTTTACAACACCGTGCTTGGTGACGAGCGCACGAACGGCTCCACAACAAAGATAATTGTTGTACTTTGAACAACCTCTTTACAACTCTTGAGAACCAAAAGACTCTAGATCGAAATTGATATTACTGGCTTTTAGCTAAGAGTAGTGTAGGTGTGATATGAAAACTTTCGATCGAGTGAAAATACTTATTGAATAGAGAAAAGAAGATGAAGAATGAATGAGTGATTTGAAATGAAAAACTTTCTTCTATTTATAGGTATTTTTTGAGACCGAACTCTGGCAGAGTTCTGCCAGAGTTCTGATGCAAAGATTTCGCATATAAACGTTGCATATAGATTTGGAGGCAACAAATATTTGAATTTAAACAGACCGAACTCGGGCAGAGTTCGGACCGAACTCGGGCCGAACTCGGTTTGAGTTCTGTCTAGGAAAATATTGAACATTTGTCAAATTCTATTGCAAAAATAAAATTGAACTTTTGGTGGATGGAATATGAATAGGTAGGCTTTATAGATAGGTGGACTAAGCTTAACCTAAGCCAGTATTACCTAGTCTATCTTACAATTTATATCCTAGACTCAATAAAAATAAAATACATAATAAATTGTAAAATGACTCGGACTGGATTCCAATGAGAGTAAGCTTCAGACTGATGATTTACGTGTTTGATGATGCAGTAGTACGCTTGTTGATATTGATTTCACAAGTCCTCAAATGATTAGCAGCAGTTCGTATATTTTGTGTATTGACTTAAGTTCATGTCGATTATTAAAATCGGGTGTGACCATAGAATGGGCCAACAATCTCCCCCATTTTGATAATTGACAAACTTGAGTCTATACCAAAATATATCTAAAATAGAACAAATGAAATTACCTGAAAAAAATTTGTTTTGGCTGTCTTACTTTGATTGGTCGATTGTTGATCTTTGGTATTGAACTCTTTTCTCCCCCTTTGTCAATAAAAAAATAGTTTTGGCTCCCCCGTAATGTGTGAAGCCAATAATGTTTATTCAACTGACAAAGTGATACAAAAGAGATGACAATAGTTCACCAAATAACAACAGTTCCACAAAGTGCATAAAAGTAAGTAGTACTGATAATACTGATAAATGTCATGCATAAAAAAAAGATTCAATCATCATCACCATAAAGTGCTAATAAAATGTCTAACTGAAAAGTTTAGACATAAAAGAAAACTACATCAAAATCATCATCTAACAGTCCTATCCACAATCTACCAGCTCAAGTCCGCATCACATAGGAGTGTCGTCACCGCCAGGAGCATCCGGAAGAAAATATGTAGCAGTAGGATCGAAGTGAGGGAAAGTCGTCTCATCTTCGAACCTGGGTCCTGGGAAGCCGGGTGAGGAAGTATGGTCACTGGATGTGACGGGTCATGGGAGAGACTCCAGTGGAGATCCGCAATGTCATTCTGCAACACCTGAGCCTGGGTGATGTGGCGAAACTCTGAGTCAAGGTAGCTCTGATGTCGTTGCACGGAGAGGGCAACAAATTCATTAAAACGTTGATAAAATCTAGGGTCAAAACCTAGAGCAGGGGCTGGAGCAGCAGTATCTGGAGGAGGAGCCTCAGGGTCAGCATTTGGAGCAGGCTCAGCACCAGGAGGCAGAGGAGGAGTAGGGTATAGCCTAGATCTACTGAGCTCTATGGCTGTGAAGGAATAAGCACAGGTTTGAAGATCGATTTCAAACCTTCGAAAGATAGAGGCTAAATGCATGGGATAAATGCATGGGATAGACTAGGTTGCGTCCTGTATTTCTGCAGTTCAGCATCCAAGCCATCATGGTCTTGGAAACAAAAAATGGAATGCCAAAGTGGATATGATACATGGCGGATAACTCCAAGAAAGTGATCTCATCAGAGGATCCTTTTTTCGAAAGAAGAACAGAGAAAATAAATCTATGTAGTTTATAGAAGTTTTGGTTAAAATTTTTAGAATAGACTCTTCTAGGAACTGGTCTGGGATGGCAAAGACGTTCTTTGAAGGAGTCGAGAGTGACACCTTCAGGGAATTGTATGTGATGGATATCCACTAATGCTTTACCCACATCAGGAACATAGAAATATTCACTGATGTCGGTGGCGCTGAATTCTAATTCTTGCCCAGCAACGCAAGAATAGAAATTTTCATTAGGTTTTACTTGCAAGTTGCAGTAAAACATACGGACAGCGTTGTCATAGATATTCTCGGCTACTTCGAAAAAGTCACGAAAGTCGAGACGGTCGAATGTGGGAGCGTATTCAGAAAATATAGTAAAGTTCACACATGCTCCATGTAACACCCAGTTTTTCCAAAAGAGGATAATTTTGAAATTTTATAATTTTAGTCTTTTAATAATGATATTTAAATCATGATGTAATTTTTAGTGATTTTTTTAATCATTTAAAACTATTTTAAATCATGACTTATGATTTTGGTGTTTCTCTAGTGTAGCCCTAGAGACTACTTGGCCAGGAAACTAACCAAGACCTTGGGAGCTTAACCATATGAGTAGAGTTTCCATCTAGTACATTTTAGCCTAGAAGGTACTTTGGTAACTTTGGGATTTATTTAATTTAATAGGATTTGTTAGAACTTATTGAATGTATGTGAGTAATTGCTTGGTATGTGATGTGATTAGCCTAACCTAGAAGGACCTACCCTAATAGATTGGACTAACCTAGATTAGCCTTGGCTAAGTTGATGGTCATGTTAGCATTGACTAAGGTTGGTTAGCCATGATTTATGACTTGACTAGTCATGACTATGATTAGTCATAGTCTTGAGTTAGTATAGCTAAAACCTAGAATCCATATGGACCATAGATCCTTAGTGGGAGATTGAGAGCCATATATTGGGCACTAAACCCTAGGATGACCAGCCATGTAGTAGTTTTTTTCCCCTATATAAACCTTCATGATGAACTCTTGCCTCTTTTTTTTATCATTCTTGCAAGTCTTGAAGAAAGAGAGGTATAGACTCCTTCTCCAATCCATAGTTCATCCATTTTTGATCCTTTTTAGCTCTAATCTTTTGCAATAGCACCTAACCAATCCCTACTTGCTGTTCTGGTGGAGCAAACCCAGCCTAGGAGCAATTTGGGAGCCTACATTGCTAGAGAACCTCTCAGCTTTAGATATTCTGGAGGCTGAAAAACTCACTCAGGTTTAACCCTAAAACCCTATTGAAACTCTAGATTTTATTGCATATTCATGTAACCCTAGGTGTCCACCTCGTCCTGACCAAGTTTGGTGCCTTATTGTGTCGGATACGTGTCCGTATCGGACACGTACCAATCGTGACTGCAAGTGGTGATGTAATGATGGAATGAATTCATTCTTTGTTATTTTCAAATTCTAATTGAATAGAAATCTTGGTTTTGATATTGCTTAATGATTTCTTAGTCTCTGAGGTGATTTTTGTGTCCTTTTGTGTCGCATTTTGGTGTTGGACACGGCCTGTGCACAGCCCACATTTTTCCTCTGCTACTCGAACCTCACTGTGGCCACGACACGGGGTCTTTGGATCTAGAAATTTGTGTGGATTGAGGGGCATTGACTGACTCCCTGCTCCCAAAGTTTGGGAGTGTCTCGTGGTCTGTGCGCAAAGAAATCGGGGGCCGCACTGGCTGCACGCTGTCGCGTACAGGCGACTGAACACATGCACAGACACGTACGAACACGTGTCCGTATCCTCTGTAGACACGTCGTGGACACGTATCAGGCTATCCCACGTGTAGCCCTACCATAGGCGACCACGTGGGTGTGTGCACGTGACACGAAGTGTCGTGTGTCGTGTCCTACACTCGAGTGCATGCGTGTACGACACTGTGTAACACTGGGTGCACCCCGCGTGTTTGCAACGTGTTGGACACGTCTGTGTCATAGTTTTTGGACACGAAATGACTCACATGACACGCGTACACATGCTACACTAGTTATCAACCTATTGTTTGTAATCTTAATGATTAATTAGGTCAATTCATTGAATTCCCAAATAAACTCTGATACTTCGCTGATACGAGGTTCTAAAATGTTTTTTTCTGAATTTAAATTATTGTTTACCAGTTTAATGATGATAGAATATTAATCAGGACCTACCTACATGTTTAAGGAGTAGTGTACATGCTAAATTATGACTGGTTTGAGCATTGGGTCGTTGGGATCAGTTTTTGGGTTGTTTATTGAATAATGATATGTTAAACTGTCACTTTGGTTTGGTTCCTGTCAATGTAACATACCTATAGTTCTCAGGTTAGTCTCCTGAATCTAAACTGGATTTTGAATGAGGGAAACCCATTTGTAATTGAGATTAATTGTTATTTGCTGACTTTCAATCAACAAATGTGACTTGAGTTCACATATGGAATTTCTGGGATTTCAAACTGTCATTGCACTGTTCTGAGATTTGGGTGATGTTAAAACTGATTTTTTTTGGGGTTTCTCATGAACAAAACTGATATTGGCTTTTTCAAACAAAACTGAGATTGGATATCATGTTTCATATAGGTTTTCGAATTGGCTGGGAATAGATACACTGTTTTTTTTTCAGTCCTTATTGATATCTTCAGTTTCCTTATGATATAAATTCATGATTCTAGTGAAGTAGTTGACCTATATGTGTACATATAGATTTCCAGGTTTAATATATACACAGGATTTCAGTTTGGAAGTTTGAATATTGAAATGGGGTTGTGCTTGATGTTTGAATGATTGTGTTTTAAAATTGAAAACTAAATTTTAGATTGTTAACTGAGTTTTCACTGTTTTCTTTTTCAGTCCCACAACCTGTGTACACATTCCTACCTAAAAATCTGATTTTGAGATTGAATTATAGGCTTGAGCCTAATGTTGATTCAAAACTGAGATACAACTACCTACTGACCTCTCTATGTGTGCCACACACACACACAATTTCTGAGAACAAATTGTTCCCCTCAAGTTGATCCTCACACACTTATGTGTCACACACACACATGCCTACACATGTACCATTGCACACACACACAAAACTCTAAAAATCTGGGACTGTTTTCCCTCAAACACAGACATACACATACACTCACACACCTAGAGCTAATTTCCTGTCACACATAGATTTGCCTCACACACAAATTTCCTACCAATGTTACTATTTACCCATACACGCATGTTCCTAACTGTTACACACAATAGCATATATCCTGTCACATTTTCTGTGAACATAGGAGACTCGAACCCTCTTTCTTGTGATTCAATGCTAGCTAGTTTTAGTTGAATGTCATGAATCGATTTCCTTCCTATTTGAATGCCTAAGTTGTCTTAAACTGAGATGCATATACTGTTAAATTCTGAACTTCATGAGACACACATATTGCACACTATTTCACCCCACCACATTTTATTCCATAACACACACACACTTTCCTGTCACCAGGACAGTCCTTCACTCACTCACTCCCTATTTTCTATCACTCTCTATATATCCTATTCCCTATGTAATGTAGGTATTCATGTAATGAATACTTAATATATGTATCTATATATATATGATATAAGTTTGTGTAATATATATAGGTATCTAGTATAGATATACAATGGGTGTATAGGTTATATTAGAATATATCCTAGTATCATGTAATGTGTATATATATTATGGTTGTGTATATATATACATGTGTTATGTATTAGATTAGGTAAATATATCAATGTGTAGTATTATAGATATAGGTATGTCATGTTGTCTTGTATTATGGGTTGGCTAATAGGCATGATATAGCCTATGGCCTGTGTGTGTCTGTTTGACTAGTGAGCCTAGGTTGGGCTTGTATAGCTTGATTATCCTAGAATAGACTTGCTAGACTAGTATAGACTAGTTTGACCTAGTTTGACTTTTAGGGTTGACCAGAGTTGACTGAGAGTTGACTTTGGTCTAGATTGACCTAGAATCATGTAGAATGCATAGTAGGACTTTATTATATCATTTTAGACATGTTGTGACTTGTGTTGCTCTAACTAGGAGTCAGGTACCTCATCTCGGACAGTACATTTACTTCAGACATTCAGATACCAGGCGAGTACATTCTCTGATCATTTCATAACTTGCTTAGAATTATATTCCTGCTCTAGTTTACCTTATTTGATGTTGTCATGATATTATCACGGATTGGTACTATATGGATCCCTACATTGAGATGTTATCCCCCTCGGGAGCATCGGATACATTGTGTCATGTGTTTCGTGTACATCATGTATTCCTCGCTCTCATGTTATCCATGTTTCTCATGTACTTCATGCTTGTTCATGCATGCTCGTGTACTCTCATGTGCTCTCATGAATCGGTCATGTTTCCCATGTATCTCATGTATAACCTATGTTGTATGTGCACTCATTTATGAGCCTTCATGTGAATTTCATGTGCACCCGTTTATGGGCCCCCATGTGAACTTCATGTGCACTCATGTATGAGCTCTCGTGTATATTTCATGTGCACCCATTTATGGGTTTTATGTGAAAACCATGTACGTAACATAACTTGTTTGGATCCTTGTGTATTGATTGGGGTATGGGGGAGTATAAATAATCATGCGAACAATTCCAAAGTAGTATAGCCATGTGCACCTCTTTAGTATAGTCATGTGCAAATCCAGCCGTTCACATGTCGACTTTGTACTCTAAATCACTAGTCACTGGTAGCTCTCTACTTATAGTAGATATTTCTATTACAGTTCTCTTCCTGTTTACATCATGTATTTTCTTTCAGTTTTATGTATCGTACTCTCTTGCATGTTTATATTCTCTAACCTGTAATGATCTGCGTGAGATGTATTGTGCTCGCTTCCGTCCTGACTGGACCTGTTAAAAATTTTACAGAGGATAATGAGGAACCCTGCACCCCTTACTTTGGAGCTTGCCTAGATGACACTCGCGACCTGGACCCCTGGGGAGGTTCAGGCCGCTACTGAGGACGACACCTTGCTTAGTATAGATAGCTTAGTCTGTTCTCTTTTCATGTTTAGCTGTTGTCTTTATTTTTAGAGTTGTATATTTTTAGAGATATTAAAACTGGTAGATGTTGATATTTGTATTCATTCTGTTGTGCCTCAGTTGAGGAGTTTCTTATCTATTTCCATCGTGCTACATTCTACCTTAGTTTGTGATTGAGTTGTACCTCTGTGTTGGACTCCTTTGGAGAGTATTGCTTGATAGCTAGTTATAGTTCATGACCTAGAACAACGTTCTACCACCGACACTGCGGCCTAGACTGGGCATTGTTACGTACTCGTATCCTCACGGTGGGTGCGGGTCATGACACTCCAGCACATATTCTACGACCAGAAAAGGAATCAAACCAAAGGTCCGAAAATTTCTTGTCAGGAAAAAGACCGGAATCAAAATTATCAGAACCTATGGGTCTAGCTGGACTGAATACATTAGTGGGGACGTAGTCAGAAGAGGAAGATCCTGCATGAGAGGAATCCATCCTTCTATTCTGACTCTTGGGTGCCATAGATGAGAGGAAAGAAAAAATGGAGTACCTTAGAAAGGATGAAGAAGATGGAGTAGAGCAGCCCACTAAAAACTCCTGAGAAGCTCGAAAGAAGGAGGAGAAAGTGATCTTGGGAGTAGTAGAGGGTAATTCTCGGTTTGGATGAGTAAAAAAGAAGGAGGAAGAAGAGGTATAAATAGGACTAGGGCCGGCTGTTCGGTTCTGGAAGCTGAACAGCGCCGACCGAACTCGGTCAGAGTTCGGTCCGAGTTCTGCTGCTTGTATTTCCAATGCCATAAATGCAGTATTGGTTATTAAAACTTTAATTTATGGCTGTTGACTTCTTCATTTAATAACTTCTATTACTTTGGGTTAGCTGTAGGGGCCAGATCCCAGCTAGCGGTAGTCCGAAGACTAGTACACCGTGTCACTTCAGGCTATTTACACCTGTATAACAGAAGGGCCCTTTCGTCTTGTACCCAAAATAATTTTCGTTTAATAAATTACGAAGTTTCGGGTCATAAAAATAAATTTAATTACCATACTACACTATG
Source organism: Iris pallida (assembly GCA_029216955.1). Classification (NCBI taxonomy): domain Eukaryota; kingdom Viridiplantae; phylum Streptophyta; class Magnoliopsida; order Asparagales; family Iridaceae; genus Iris; species Iris pallida. The sequence continues at coordinate 3,119,169 of JANAVB010025999.1, forward strand.
AATCTGAAAATTCAAGTATGCCGAGCTCTCGCCTCATTATGTTAAATCGGTCTTCAGCCAGTAGTTTTGTGAAAATATCTGCTAGTTGATGATCTGTGTCAATAAACTCTAGGCAGATATGCCCGTGTTGTTGGTGATCATATAAAAAGTGATGACGAATCTCAATATATTTTGTGAGTGAGTGACATACAGGGTTCTTAGTCATATTAATAGTGCTAGTATTATCACAATAAATGAAAATCTTAGTGTAGTGCAGATTGTAGTCTTCTAGGGTTTGCTTCATCCACAAAATTTGAGCACAGCAACGTCCTGCGGCGATATACTCAGCCTCAGTAGTTGCTAATGCTACAGAATTTTGCTTTTTGCTAAACTAAGAGACTAAGACCTTTCCTAGAAAATGACACGTACCGCTGGTACTTTTACGGTCTACTTTGCATCCTGCAAAATCCGCATCCGAGTAACCTATCAGGTCAAAGGATTTGGTTTTAGGATACCACAAGCCGACTGTAGAAGTTCTCTTAAGGTATCGGAAGATACGCTTAATGGCACTTAGGTGTAATTCCTTAAGATTTGCCTGGTATCGTGCACAGATGCAAACACTGAACATAATATCAGGGAGACTAGCAGTTAAATATAATAAGCTACCAATCATACCTCGATACTTACGCTGGTCGGCAGGTTTACCACTTTCATCAGTATCAAGCTTTGTGGATGTAGCCATTGGAGTTCCGATAGGCTTTACATTATCGAAGTCGTACTTTTTCAGTATGTCCTTCGTATACTTGGCTTGATTGATGAATGTTCCCTTTGAGTGTTGTTTGATCTGGAGTCCTAGGAAGAAGTTCAGCTCTCCCATCATACTCATCTCAAATTCACTCTGCATACACTTAGCAAACTCTTGACAAAGTTTTTCATTAGTTGAACCAAATATAATGTCATAAACGTATAGTTGCACAAGAAGAATGTCATCATTTATAGATTTGATAAACAAAGTTGTATCAACTCTTCCTTTTGAAAAACCATTATCAAGTAAGAAGGTACTTAGGCGTTCATACCAAGCATGAGGTGCCTGTTTGAGTCCATAGAGTGCTTTCTTAAGCTTGAAGACGTGATCAAGTTTTTGAAAATCTTCAAAACCAGAGGGTTGTTTCACAAAAACTTCTTCTTTTAGAAATCCGTTCAAAAATATACTTTTCACGTCTATTTGAAATCATTTAAAATTATTAAAATATGCAAATGCACAAAACATGCGGATAGCTTCTAGTCTAGCAATAGGAGCATATGTCTCGTCATAATCAATACCTTCTTCTTGATTATAACCTTGTGTCACTAGACGTGCTTTGTTGCGTAGAACTTGACCATCTTCACTAAGTTTATTTCGGAACACCCACTTGGTACCAATTATTGATTGACCAATAGGTTCAGGAACGAGTTCCTAAACTTGGATTCTCTAAAATTGATTTAGTTCCTCTTGTATGGCATTAATCCAAAACTCATTAAAAAAAAGGCATCTTCTATATTCTTAGGTTCTATTTGAGAAATAAAAGCTACATTTGCTGCTATTTCAAAATCTCTAAGAGAGGAGCGTGTACTTACACCTTTTGATACATCACCTATGATGAGTGTCTCTGGATGATATGGTAAGAACTTTAATGATTCAAATTTATGAGCCAGATCTTCCACATGACTCTTATCGGCTTTTGCTTGTACACCTTCATCATCACTGTCGCTAGATCTGTGACTATTGAGCTGTCACGACCCGTACCCAGTTTTCGGACGCGAGCTCGTGAGCAAGCTAGCTACGTATCGAGCGGACTCCAGCCCGACTCGAGTACGTATAAGCTGTCAAGGTCATGGTATCAAGTCTAATCTAAACTATATCTCAATCCACAGGAATCATATAAAACAAGAATGAACAAGTATGGGTCATGGTCTGCAGCCCATTAGCATATTGTTCGATAAGAGTCTAAGGAATATAACAAGAGTCTACAACTGAAACAAGGAACATGATATCTCATGATAAGGAATGAAAAGCACGAGTGGATAATAAACACAATAACAATACCTGAATCCCGCAATGTATCATCACGTCTGCCATCCAGAACTACTAGCTAACTCTATGCAACCGCTAAACCTGAAGAGATCATCAGGTCCTCAGAGGACATAGCAAGATACATAATATACATGCCTATCTAACAGTTTTATCATGCACAAGAAAATAAACAAGAAAGACAAGAACACGACAAATGACTACGAACACGAATACGAACACTAGAACAACTACGCGTAAATGAACTGCCGGATGAACGATAATCACGAGATCAATGGAAGAAACCAAACCCTCATCCTGAGTGTGGACTCACTGGTTTGAACCAAAACACTAATCCTCGTCCCGAGTGTAGGACTCTCTGGTTAGTACTAACCCTCGTCCCGAGTGTGGACTCTCTGGTTAGTTCACGGCAAGGCACCCTCGTCCCGAGTGTGGACTCTCTAGTACAAGTACTACATCCTCGTCCCGTGTGTGGACTCTCTGATATAAACACCCTCGTCCCGAGCGTGGGACTCTCTGGTGTAAGTCAAGTCAAGTCAAGTCTACACCCTCGTCCCGAGGATGGACTCTCTGGTGCAAATAATCGACATCCTAGTCCCTAGTGTGGACTCACGGATGTAAAATAGATCAAGAAAAACACCCTCGTTCGAGTGTGGACTCTCTGGTGCCAAGGAAACAATATCAAGGATTTAGCAGTTCACTTACACGTACTCGTTCTATGACACGACTCAAGCAAGGTACTGACGAGAAACTCCAAAGGTGAAACATAAGGCCAAAACATGAACATGGCTATAAACAATAAAAATAACTCCACAGAAAATAACACGAAAAGCACATGTCCATAAACAATCAAATGACTGAAAAACGAAAGGAAATGCATATAAGTAAAACTGTAGAGGAAGGCAAGGTATACTTGCCTGGAGGTTGCACGCAGATCCAACAAATCTGTCATCAACTGATAAGCCATAAAATCTACATCATCACAACTGTCTCCGAAAGCTAAAACAGACATCGCCAACATTCTCAGAATAGTCAAATTAGCTAGGATTGCCTGTTCTTAAGTCCAATTCTGGACACAGGGGCAAAAACGGTAATTTCGGGCAAAAACGGTATCCGCCGTTGAACCCGCTTTGCACCGAAAATTGTGCTAGAGTCAACGGCCTCTAAAGTCATCAAACTACATGTCTACGGATCCATTTTTTTGATACGAACCCAACCGTATGCCCAAAGTTGGATTCCGGTGGGCCGTGCACAAAATCACCCGTTGAGTCGGACCGTGGGGCCCGCGAAACGGCGATTTTTTCAACTGTCTCAGAATCGGACCAAACTTGGCATACAGGACCAAAAAAATGATACGGTCCTGATGTGCAAGTTTTCGTCTCGATCTGACGAGCGTGCAGAAAGTAATTGAGAAATTTACAAAGTGCACGATACGGTGAATTTCGACGAATACGCATCAAATTCGTCGTGCACACGCGACAAATTTGAATTCCGTCAAAGTCCACACGACCACGAAGCCGTTACACAGCTTTCGATGCCTTCGTTTCACGACCACGTCGTCCGGTTTGGCGGGACGCACGTCGTGTGGATGAGTTTTCTAGTTTTGAAAACTGTTCTAAAACATGTTTTTCTCGAACTTTGAAAACTGATTTCTTTGCACACAGTTGATAAAATTGGAAACTACAAATTAGGTTATAAAGCCCTACGTGTTGTCTAAAAAGTTGTTCAAATAGATTTTGTGTCTCCTATCAGGATCGACCGATGTCGGCCTCCCAAGATGGGTGTCTGGATCGAAATACTATCCTGTTTTGGACAGTTTTACGTTCGACTTTGCGTCGAATCTTCCCGGCAGGTTGATCGACTTGGTCTTAAACTATTTACTGTTATGTCGAGGTGGTTATGTTGTCTTCTACTGGGAGTTTATAGTTTCGAAAATAATCGAGTAAATATGGAGGAATTCGAATGGGAATATGGTACCTGAGGGGGGTCGCCCTGTGATAGCTGGTGTTGTGCGCAGGTCCGTCGGCGGTTTGGTCGCACGCGGCGGCTCGTGGCGGCGACGGGCGGCGCACCTAGGGTCGCCCTCGAGGTCGAGGGTCGAGTATTCATCTAGGGTTCTCCGTCCTCTCTCTGTTGTTCGCACAGGTATAAGTATTCGAGGTGCTGGGCTCTCGGGTTCAGGAGACTTTGGGTTGGCTGGGCTCTCGGGTTCAGGAGAGTTGGGTTGGCAAGGCTCTCGGTTCAGGAGAGTTGGGTTGGCTAGGCTCTCGGTTCAGGAGAGTTGGGGTGGCTGTGGGGGTTAGTTGTTATTATATGGATAGATATATAAATACCTATATGTATATATAAATAATGACTTATATACATATTTCCATCAAACAAATTTAGGTACATCTATATATATACACATATACATATATGCATAATATATTTTATGTATAAATACACATATACACATAACTATCTACTATATATATATATATATATATATATATATATATATTTATGTATATGTGTATTTATATTATATTTTATTATATATTATAATATATAAATATAAATACACATATACATAAATATATATATATATATATATATATATATTATATTTTTATATATATATATATTATATGTAAGTAGATATTGTATATGTGTATTGTATTTATACATACATATATATATTATATTAATATATATATATATATATATATCTAATTATATATTATATATATTATATGCGTATATATATATATATATATAATATATATATATATATATATATATATATATATATATATAGATAAGTAGATATTGTATATGTGTATGTGTATTTATACATACATATATATATATATATATATATATAT